>BSBM01000720.1:5560000-6160000 GCA_027924585.1 Larix kaempferi | reverse complement strand
TGGTGGAAACGGTTTGAAAAATGGACTGTGTATGGGCTCAGAATGGCCAAAACAAGAAAAAGTCAACTGACTATAAATAGTGAGTGGGTCCAACATGACAAGTGTCATCTGTACTTGTTGACTTTGACTAGTGATCAGAGTTGACCAAAGCTTAGTTGGTGTTTCTAGACGATCCGACCGACCGATTTCAAATCCGGGAGATACAGGTATTCCGTCAAACTCATACCTCCATGTTCTTTAGGTTCGGTGGGTGGGTAGTGGGTCCCAGGGGGTATTTGTATGGTCCACGTGGGGTGGACCATGGGTTTGTAGGAAGGAGCTGCGGTCAGAGACCGCGGGTTCAACGGCGGATGACGCGCGTGGAGACCACGGGGCTTGGGTCGGAACACACAGTCGGGGACCACGTGTTCCGAGGCTGAACACGCGGTTTGGTACCGCGTGTTCGGCTCCGACAATCGCAGTTTTGGACCGCAACTGTAGGCCAGACAGTCGCGGTCGAAAATCACGGCAAGGGGGTCTAAAGCCGCATTTTTGAGCGAGCTGTTAGGACTTCCCCCGGGGGGGGGCAAGTTTTATTTCTTTGGCATGAGTCTGATGAGTTTTCCTTCCATGTTTGAGAGGATGCCACTAGTACTCTCGAGAGAGCGGGAGATCCTGGATGCGATAGTGACTGTCGTCCGGGAGGAGCACCATGTGCGGTCGATGTTGGGGATGTGCAGACTGCTGAAGTTCACGCAGGTACCTATGATGCCGTCAGTAAGGTTGCTACTGAACAGGCTGGTGATTTTATGGGAGCCACACATACAGGCATTCAGGGTGCAGGGTGAGAGGGTGGACCTCACCCTGACAGATGTATACTTCCTGACGGGGTTTCCCTTTCTGGGTAGGGTGGCGGATACACAGCCGCGAGTATCCGTGGATGTATATATGGAGGACATGCTAGAGTGATACTGTGTTCCAGAGGTTAGGTTGCATAGGAATGCACTCCGGGTGATAGACCTACAGGAGCCGGCAGTGCATGCTAGTGCAGCATGCGTGGTTCGCGTGTTGGGGTCCCAGTCACCGGAGAAGGTGTCAAGGGGCCAAATGCAGCTAGTGGAGTGCGTACTGGATGGTGTTTACTATGCGTGGGGCCAGATGTTCCTCACATGTGTGCAGCGATAGCTGACATCGACGAAGGAATCTGGGAAGGGATTCTGCTGCAGGTCCTTTCTATGTGCGTTATTTATGGAGCGGGTACCGACACTGTGATCGCGGGTACCGGTCCAGGCAGGAGGGATGAGGGAGCCGGGCATGGTGCGGTGGGGGGAGATGATGCACAGCCGGGGTGGCGGTGAGGTGGGTAGGTACTTTACCCAGGATTTGTACCTGCAGTGGTTACAGATGCCGCTGCCACTAGATGACTACCCGTATAGGGATATGGACTACACCAGGGACCCAGAGGCACCACGGGAACCAGGACAGGTATGGGGACCGGATGGTATGTATTGATTTACTTGCATGTGATGGATGTCAATATTTATGTATGATGTGTGTTATGATATATACTGTTACTGACTGATGTGTGATCTACAGATGTGGGTCCGAGACCACCGCCAAGGCATGTGGCACACAGGGGACATGTGGCGGGTACCACCCCTTCCTGTCCGAGGCGAGGTGCATCGGTGGGACATAGAGGGGACTTTGGATTCTGTACGAGTGTTGCTGGATCGGTTACTAGTTGGAGTGACCGACGAGGGATGGAGGGACATGGATCCAGATGTGATACAGGATTACATGAGGGCGCCCCGGGAGTTCCAGTCGATTGCGATCTGGGTGGCTATCCTGGCGGACAGGGCTCAGGCACAGGAGCCCACAGGGGATGAGGAGCTACCGGAGGAGGAGTTGGGGGAGTACTCGGAGGCAGGTGATGCAGGCAGTGATGTAGGGTATGACTCTCATTAGGGAGTGTAGGGGACTCCCCCCGAGTTTTGTAGCTCCGGCATGTATCTTATGAGATGTATAGATATTTTTTGTGTATAGATGAGTACGGGGGTACTCAGGACATGTATAGCCGATGAACATGTATTTTTTGACATATATATATGCACGTGGATGCACCTTTTTACGATGATGTTTTAGTTGTACGCACGTGGATGCGCTTATGGTTTGTGATATGTTTGTACTGCACGTGGATGCAAGTAGTATAGGATGTTGGGCACATGGATGCCCCTTGTGTATGTTATGTGTTTTTACATGGATGTAAATGTTTATGTGAAGATAGGAACGTGGATGCCCCTTGCAATCTTTTTGGGGTGTTTGTATATTTTTTAAGGAGATGTTATGTGATGCATGATGGAGGTTTTATATGGTGTGATTGATGTGCCAATCCAGGATATTGTTAGCCATTTGATCTGCGACACTATTTTGAGCTCTTGGGACATGGGTGAATGCTATGGATTCAAATTGTCGGCTAAGTTGTTTTGTGCATAGGAACTTCCTAAAGAGACAGGGATCACGCACCTGGTAGCAGTTGTTGAGCTGGGAGACAAGTAACTGGGAGTCAAGGAACACATGAAGGTGACCTATGCCCATCTGGAGGGCAGCAGTTAGGAGACCTGTCACAGCATCCTACTCTGCTTGGTTATTGGTAGCGGCGCCTATACATATCCCATCAAGGTGAATCAAGTCATGTGAAGGGGTATATAAGACCCATGCTGCAGAAGCCAGGTTTGGAGACTAGCGGCTTGCTCCATCAGCGAAGCCAATGTAATGAGTTGGAAGAGGGTCCATCTGTGATCATGCAAAAATGATGAATGTAAGATCGCGGTAAAAAAGGTGAAAAACAAAAAGAGAGCAAACTGTACAATTCGGACCAATAAGGCTGCAAGTTATTCTAGGGATAAAAACGCTTAAGATACAACCCATTACGGGGGTTGCACAAAGGGTGACCTTTTGAGTCAGTTAAAATTTATGCCCCCTTGCCGAGACAGGTCTGCACGATGTAAGGGCCTTGCCACATGGACTCAAACTTTCCTTTGCCAGTTTTGTCATGGGCCTGGTCATAAGCGAGGACGAGGTCCCCTTCATGGAAAGTTCGAGGGTGTACATGTTTGTCGTAACCAGTCTTGGAGCGGTTCTTGGCGGCTTCAATGGTCTACAGAGTGGCACGATGGTCTTCATCAGCTTGTTCGAGGGATAGCATACGTTGCTCAAGTGGGGAGGTATCGGGGAGAAGCTCAACGACGATGTGTAAGGCAGGTATCTGGCACTCAATGGGGAGGATAGACTCTACACCGTGAACTAAATGTAACGGGGTAAAACCAGTGGCGGTCTTGGTAGAGGTACGGTAAGCCCATAAGGCGGGGAACAACATGTGGTGCCAATTGGACTTATGCCGGTCAACAGTGCATTGAAGGATGGTTTTGAGAATTTTTTTAATGGCCTCTACTTGGCCGTTCCCTTGAGGGTAGTAAGCAGAGGAAAATTGATGTTCAAATTTGAGGAGGGTTGATAACTTGCACCAAACGGAATCTTCAAAGTGTGAACCATGATCTGAGACCAACTGTTTAGGAACCCCGAATCGAGTGATAACATGGTTAAAAAAGAAACGGGCAGCGATGTCAGCTGTACAATTGAAGGTAGGCATGGCTTCGGCCCATTTGGTGAAGTAATCGACGGCGACAATGATGTATTGATGGCCATTGGAAGATGGGGGTCTACACTCCATGAAGTCGATGGTCCACTTACAAAATGGACCAATGGTGACGACTGGGTATAACGGAGCAGGTGGTGTCCGGGCCTTGGGGGCAAAAAGTTGGCAATTATGGCAATGCTTGACCGCAGTGATGCAGTCGGTGAAAAGTGTGGGCCAGAAGTATCCGGCACGGATGACCTTTTGGGCGGTGGCCATCCCAGAGAAATGGCTACCGTAGGCACCACTATGACAGTCATTGAGGATATGTTCAGCTTCCTCGTGTGTAAGGCAATGATGAAGAATCATGTCGACCCCTTGCCGGTAAAGGACATCGCCTAAGAGGAGATAGCGAGAGGCTTGGTGGCGGATACGATGACGTCCTACACGGGTAATGTTGGGTCTAAACTTTTGTGTGTGGAGATATAACAAAATTTCACCGTACCATGGGTCATCAGACAAGATGGTGAACAAGTGGTTGTCGGGTAACTCATCAGAGATTTGGGGAGACGGTAGAAGGGAAGGGAGATCAGTGATGAACTGGGAAAGCGCGAGGGCTTTGGTGCTCTTAGGGGTTCTGAAAGTGAGGTCATATTCCTGGAGGATGATGACCCATTTAGCAACACAACCCTACAGTAGTCGTCGGGTTAAGAGATAGACCATAAGGTTGGAGTCGGCGATGACTGTGGTATGACTGAGCAGAATGTAGTATCGCAATTTTTGGACAGAAAAGACGACAGCTAGGGCTAACCTTTCCTCATATGGGTAACGTAGGGGTGGGCTAGAAGAGGTCTAGCTAACGTAATAAATGACATGCTCGTGGTGAGAGGTATCATCTTGAACCAAGACTCCGGACACGGCATGTTTGGATGCCGAGACGTAAAGGATGAAGTCCTAAGAGAAATCCGTACAGGAAATCAAAGGGGCTTGTGTGAGAGCTTTCTTGAGGGATTCGAATGAAGATTCTGCTTGCTCATCCCAAACAAAAGGTACATGGGTATGAAGAAGGCGTAAGAATCCATGAACTTTAGTGGCATAATCAGGAACAAAGCGTCGAAGGAAATTGGACTGCCCCTGCAGACTCTGGAGTTGCCGAAGCGTGCAAGGAGAGGGAAGGTCTAAAATGGCTTGAACCTTCAGGGGATCGACAACAATTCCTTTCTGGGAAACAATGAAACCTAACAACTGGCCTGCCGGAATGCAAAAGACACACTTTTGTGGGTTCAAGCAGATTTTATATTTGCGACAACGCAGAAAAACTTGTCGGAGGTCTTTAAGGTGGTCTGATCGTTTCCGGGAACGAGCTATAAGGTCATCAAGATAGACTAGCAGGATATGGACCAAGTTGTGAAAACAATAGGTCATGGCCCACTGGAAGGTGGCACCAGCATTTTTGAGGCCAAAAGGCATGACGCAGTAGGAAAAGGTGCCCCATGGGGTGGTAAAGGCAGTCTTGTACTGGTCTTCCTTACGGATCTGAATCTGGTTGTATCCGGAAAATCGTCCATGAAAGAGAGGACTTCATGCCCCGCACACGCATCGATGAGTTGGTCAATAAATGGCTTGGGGAAGTTGTCCTTGGGACAAGCTTGGTTTAAATCGTGGAAGTCAGTGCATACTCTAATGGTGCCTTGTTTTTTGTTAACTGGAACGAGGTTTGAAACCTAGGTGGTATAAGCAATAGGATAAATGAATCCTGCTTTGTGAAGTTTCTCGACCTCGGCTTTAACAGCGGGTAGCTTGGAAGGATGAATGGGGCGTTGTTTCGGACGAACGGGGGGTACATCAAGCCATGTGTCAATGTGGTGCTCTATAATGGCGGGGTCAAGACCGGGCATTTCGGTATAAGACCAGGCAAAGACATCACAGAATTCTTGGAAGAGTTTTTTGTGCTCCTCAATCTCAGACTCACTACAGGAGGCTCCTAAAGGGATGAGTTCAGGGGCACCTCTGGGGGCAGAGATATCTATGTGAATAACGGGGGAGATGCTGGCCATGTTACCTTCCTCAAAGGCATCAGGAGTAGGAATAGGATCCTTAAACCAGTCGACTTTGGTGGGAAGGAAATCTTTGGACTCAACCGCGAATTGGGTAGCTGTACTAGAGGAAGATTCTTCTTGGAGGAAATAGGAACGATGGTGCATGTCATCCTAGGGATAATCCGGGGCAGTAAGAGCCTCGAGAATCTCTTCATCAGTATGGAAAGTAAGGGTTGTCAAGTCGGTTGATGAGGGAATGGTGGTGGAAGAGATCATATAAATGGTATTAATCTCTCCGGATGGGGATGAGATCGGGGGGTGAATCTCCTCAATGGTGGGAGGTGCTGTCTCAAGATCCACATTATTCATCTCATAGAGAGCTTCCCTGTAATCGGGGAGATCAGGGCAGTGATGTGAATAATGGCCGTAAACACTGCATATTGCATAAGGGTGGTTAGTGCGTAATGATTTATCATGAGGCTTAGGGGTTGGATCTAGTTTGACAACCGGGATATTGGAGTCATCGTCAAGCATCTGCATGTGTTCCTGTAATGTAGGTAACTGTGGACATTAGTGAGTCAGATGGCCTAACTCATCACACAACAAGCATTTGGGGGGAGCACAAAAAATGGGAGGAGTTTTAACTATCTTGGGGGGAGGTACAGCAGTGTATGGTTGTGGGCCTCTGCCCCCCAGTGTGCTTGATAAGAGGGGGGTTATTCGTAGAGGACGAAGGGGTAGTGACACTAGGAGGTGGTTGACTAGTAGTAGCCATGGGTTGCACCGGTTGTAGGACGACATTTGGTGTCGGCGGGGGAATGGGAGGCGAAAGATACCACACGGGTAATCCCAAGGTTAACCCAGAGAGGCTAAGGGTAGCCATAACCGGGGCACTTACTACTCCCGAGGGAGGGACTAGGAAGGGGATAGTGTGGATAGGTGTAACACCAATGTGACTAGGCACCAATGGTGGTTTAGGCAACAAGGGTAGTTGATTGTTATGTGGTTGTGTATCGTGGGAAAGGGTACATAGGTCAGATACGTCAGGCGCAGATGACAGGGGAGGAATGGATTGGAATGTTGATGTCATCGGCGGATCTGAGTAAACTCCAGGTCCCACAGAGGAAACAAATGAGGTAGCGGCACCACTAACGGGTTGTTCAACCATGGGGAGAACATTTTCGAGTGCAGTGGGGGAATTTGGATCGTAGTAGGTGAGTTGGTCGACCTTGACCACGCGTCTGTCATGGGGGAACATCATGGTGCGAAAAATGGAAGAGGCAACTGCCTTCATGGCATACATGTAGCTGCGGCCAAGTAAGAGGTTATAATCAAGTTGGGCATTGATGACCTCTATGTCAATGCGAACGGTTTTACCAGCCAGCTGGACGGGGACGTTAGCTAATAGACCTTGGGGTTGAGCCGACCAGCCGTCGTAGGCTTGCAATGCAGTGGTGGACTGCTGGAGAGTAGGGGATCCCAACTTCTGCCAAACGAATGTGGACATCATGCATGTAGAGGCACCCTCATCGATGATGCACCGATGGATGACAAGATTCCGAACGAAAACAGAAACTTGGAATGCTAAAGTGGAAGGCAGGCATGGTTCGGATTGGTCCAAATCGAATGCCATCAGTTGTGAATCATTGGGGTCAATAGCACCAAGGGCAGAGAGCAAAGTCTTGCATTGTGAAGGATAGTTTTTTAAGACTTCTAACACGGACATGGCCGCGGGAGATTGGGCTAAGTCATCTACAATGTTGTAATTTGACGCAGCACATGCAGTGGGGTTATTGTTAAGACAACGGAGTGGAAAGCAAGGTGCTTTGGAGGTGCCATCGAGGGGAGCCAGAGGTATACATAACGTCTGATCGGTGGGATGAGAGTTAGTGTTTTTGTCAGAGGGAGGGGCTTCAGGGGTGGAGCCATATTAGTTCTGATGGGTTTGGAGATTGACATCAGCAGATGACATCATCAACAAGTGGTGGGTACCTGAATCGAACATGGGTTGATCAGGAGCGGCATATGTGATCTGTTGTTGGGGTGGCGCGTTGCCTTGAGGAGGAGCCAAAGGCTGAGTGTTCATTATGCCTTGAGTTGGTAAGGGGTTTTGCAGTACCAAGGGTGGCTACTTAGGGGGTGGGGGGTTGGGAGGCTCTTGAGGAGCTGCATGCCCTTGGCGATGGGCATCATCAACCCAGAGTTGTCGAGCTTGCTCCAAATGTGGGGAAGCATGTGTGTAGTGTCCATAGACCCCGCAAATAGAACAAGGATGGTTAGTTCGATAGTTAGGGTTTTTGGCCTGCTTGGGTGGCCGATCAGGGTTTCGGTTGGCAGGTGCAACATTATTGTTGTCTGGGGGATTCGGAGGTTGACCACCTTGGTTTGGAGGAGGGTTGTTCCCACAGTTGCAGCCTTTGCCACGGTTTTGCTGGCCCTGTTGGCGCTAGTTGTTTTGGTTTTGCTGCTGGTTTTGTTGGGCATATACTTTCCCGTGGGAAGCAGGTGGGTTATGGGGTTGTGCAGGTGTTGGAGCAAGCTGCGGAGGATAGTATGTAGGTGGATGCTGCCCAGGTGTTGAACCTTGTGGGGGTTGCCGATATGTTTGCGGAGCGGGTTGTGGGTTGGCCGCAGGGGCTACCTGTGGTGGGTAATAAGCAGGTTGGGCTTGAGATGACACAGGAGCTGGTGCAGCCTGTGAATGGTAATACGGCTGAGGTGCGGCCGGTGGAGCATAAGCGGGGGGTGTAGGCCCAAAACACTGAGGTGGACATGAGGGTCCATGAGAATGGTGGTGATGTGCCATGGGATCATACGAATTGGTTGCACCGGACTGAGATGTAGCACCCGAAAGGTCGGGGCCCTGGCTAGGACTTGCTATGGAAAAGGGTTGGGGATGCGAGGCAATACGGTCGATGATGCCGTCTACGGCATAGGATGCCCCCAGTGCATCGTGCTGGGAGGAATCGCCGCGAGGGGCGTCAGGTATAATAGTATAGAGGTAACCCGACTAGGCATAAATGAGGTCAAATTGCTGGGCTTTGAGGATGTCCTCTTCTTCAGACTGGGGTCGTTCGGATGCCACATCCTTGGCAATGACAAGAAGGAGGGATTTTAGGAACCAATCTAGGAAGATACGGTCGTCTAACTTGATCTTGTAGAGGCTGCGGCGTCGACGCCACTCATGAATGTGGTCAGTGATGTGGGTAGTCGTGTTCTGTCTACAAGACAATAGGATCTCTACTCCCGCGTCATAGCGGACAGGTAACTGAAAGAACTGCAGGAAATTCGAGGCAAGGGAAGTAAAGGTGGCATGGGTCTCGTGGGGCTGCTCGATGTACCACTTAGCTGTAGAGCCAATGAAGTGTTGAAATATTGTAACTTCAAAGAATATTATAATTGTACTTTATTTATTCCGGAGATGTTCCATACCTCCGATGTGATTATACTATGAATCCGGAGATGTTTATTCCTCCGAGAAGTTGTGGTAACTAGGGTTATTAGACCCACCATGTGGGGCTCGGCCCAGTCAGTTATAATAGGGTATTTAACCTAATGGTTAAATACGAGCCTACATGTACTTGTGTAAAATATATGTCAGTGTAGTGTATAAATAGAGGAGGTGTGTTCCTCACTTGACACACACACTCACTTGAGAGAGGCGCACTTGTGGAGGAGAGGTCTGCTATGGTGGATGAGGAGATCATGTCTTTGGTTTGCATCCTTTTATATTGCTGGTCATCTATATTGAGGAAGCTTTACTGGGTTTTCTACCCCATGAGGGTTTCTCAGGATAAATTTGTGTCTCTTGTGTTTATGCTATGCTTGTTGTTTCTTCAGTGATCCTGTATATGCTATTATTGTGAAAATGGAATGTAATGCTGCTATTTTCTGTCTTAGCATATTGAATTTTAACATGGTATCAGAGCTAACCTGAAGGAAGGCAATGTATGGCACTTACGACACTTGCTTCTCTTGCGACAATTTGAGGGTTAGGGTTTTATATAGAAAAAACCAGTCATTGTGGAACTTTCACTATAAATCCATTTATGAGAAGTTTCAGGATCTGAAAAGTTTACAGGTCGTAGATAACATCCCAAGGTACCTTGTGTCCAAAGGGCACCCTGAAATTCATTGTACTTTATGAGTTATGATCAGTACAAGTTAGGGTTTCTGCCTCTTCCAGATCTCAGTCAAAATCAGGTGACGTTGGAAAATAGGTCATACCCTGGGCTAGGAAGCTCCAAATGAAATTTAGTAAAAAGTGACAGGTAGTACACAGACTGTACTATCTCAGGAAACTTTTTCAGAGGCCGAAGGTGAACCAGTGACACGTGGCACGCTGTACAAGTTCGCTCTCCTGTTTTATCCCATAAACAGGTCACGTTGCGACACTTGGCATAAATCTCTCTCAGAGAGTCCAATTGAGGTCAGACCTATCAATATGGAAAGATAACAGGGAGAGATATCTCAAGAAAATTTTTCAGAGGCCGAAGTTCAAACAGTGACACGTGGAACGCCGTACAAGTTTGCTCTCCTGTTTTATCCCATAAACAGGTCACGTTGCGACACTTGACATAACTCTCTCTCAGAAAATCCAATTGAGGTTAGACCTATCAGGATGGAAAGATGACAGGTCAGGCTACTGCATAAAACATTTTTTAGACCCCGTGGAGTAGAAATTTCAGAGTTATAGCAGAAACAATCAGGTGCATATTTTTGTCAAAACAGAATTATTTTTGGAGCACCTTTATTCATGGCTTCCAGAATTTAGGGTTTCGGAGAAAGTTAGAATTTTTGGAATCGGAGTCCACGGCTGGAAGCTCCTAAAAAAAATAAGAGTTTAGAGCCTTGGATCGAACCTTTTGATTGGATAGAAGGGTGGGCTTCATCAAACCCTAGTACGGGTTCCTGTCTAGAAGATCCAGAAGTTTCGAAGGCAATTTTGAAGGGTCAAATTTTGGAGATTTCAAAATTGAAGAATGCTAGGTTGATCAGCTCAGCAAGACACATTCTTCCATCCATTCAGAAGTGTGAAATTCAAAGATTGAATTTTTAGGGTTTCTCTAGCAAACCCTAATCAAGCTCCACATCAAGTTTCAGGGGGAGTTGAGGCTAAGGCCATACATAAGAAGACTACAAAACGTCTCGATAGGTATGACTTAAGGAAGTTCAGGTATGCCTTGAAATCTGATTCTTGATTAAGTTCATAATGTGTTTGTCTTCATGTTATTTATTAGTGCAATCTTGATTAATGTTATTAATTGTCTTATCACCCTAGTAACGATATGAATGCATGTGAATGATCGAATACATTCATTGATTAGGGCTATATGATTGTACTTATGCATTATGGTGTTGTGTGAGGTTAATGTTGTCTGCTAACAAGACACAGGTGCATCACAAAAGACAAATCAAGTTCCATGACCATGACAACATGAAGACAAAGACTCACGAGTGGTACAGAATGAATAGAAGTTTAGAAGACATACAGAAGATCAAGCGGGAGGCAACCACACAAACATAAAAGATAAGTATTTGGGTTGTTATTAGAAATAGTAAATGATATTGCTTGTATGCATATTTGTATTCCTAGAATATATCATGCTGAGTGTAAACATTCATAAAGCATTGAACAGTATACTACTAATATGCATATGATTGGTAAATTGGTCAAACATTCCATTGTTGCTTGTCTAGAATGAAACCTCTTTGCTGACATGCTGAGAATTGTGCACACTCTCGATGGTATGTTCTGGTAGAGATGGAAGGCATCTAGATAGCCACTGTATGCATACAGGATATGGGAAAGTGTTGTGCCAAAGTATTAGTCAAAATAGTTGCATAACTATGTAAATGATATCTGTATGCATAATAGGTTATCATATAAATATGATTTGATGATTATGAAGTATTACTAATCATGTACTTAATTTTGATTTGTAGAAAAGATCATGATGAATGATGAACTCTGAACAAGCGATGGATGTTCAACAAAAGATTTACAAATCAAACACACTATAGAAAGCTTGTGGTTAAGAGATTCTCTTAGAAAGAGGAAGAGAATCATGATGAGATGTTTTGCTCCAAGGGACTAGATAAGACCACTCTCTTAATAATGTAATCAGGTTCTGTATGGGTTCCCAGGATTGGTAGTCAATTGATGAGCTTAATTATCATCATGGGTGATGTGGATCTCAACCTTTGCTACAAGGTTGAATATGGGTTCTAAACACATATGACATGGATGCAAGAAGGAACTCACCACAGAGTTTGAAGGATTTTGAGGCTCATATTAGTATACCCATCTGATGAGAGATGGAACAGATAGATATGCAGAAGATCACTCAATGCAGAGTGTGAATAATGGACAATTGACAGCTTCATGACAAAGCTCGGGCTTTACCAGAAGTAAAGTTGTTCCTAACCTTTACCTTAAGGTTGTGGATGATGAACCTATCATACCATTATTGTATGACGATGATCTCTTTCTGACAAGGAATGAGAAACAGATCATGAAAATGGCTGCAGAAATGAAAATAAAAGATCTCGGATTAATGCACTACTTCTTAGGTCTAGAAGTATCGCAAGATCCAAAAGGAATCTTTTAAATCAAGGTAAGTATGCTGTGAAGTTTCTAAAAAGATTTGATATGTTGGAGTATAAAGCCATGGCCACTCCCATGGACTCCAAATTGAAGTTATTAGTTAATGACTCATCGTATTTAGTGGACCTAACCCTATATAGACAAATCATTGGGTCATTGATGTACTTAACAAATACTAGGCCAGATATATGCTTTGCTGTAAATAGCCTAAGTCAATATCTAGTAGAACCTAGAAAGGTTCACTTAATAGCTACAAAGCATGTAGTAAGGTACCTAAAAGGTACTTTAGATTTTTTATTTATATTATCTTGGAGGTCATGAACTCCGTTTACATGGTTACTCAAATTCTGATTGGGCAGGAAGTGTCTCAGACAGAAAGAGTACATCAGGTGGATGTTATAGTCTTGAATCTACCATGATCTCATGGTTCAACAAGAAACAATCTAATGTGGCTCTCAGTACTATTGAAGCAGAATATATGGCTGTCTGCTCTGCCAGCTGTGAAGCAGTATGGCTTCAGAAGCTTTTATATGGAGTGTTTGACTTAGAAATGGATCCCACTGTGATTATGTGTGACAATCAAAGCTGCATTAAGATGACTAAAAATCCCATGATTCCACAATAAGTCAAAACACATAGAGATCCGATACTTTTATATACGAGATATGGTGCAGAGAGGAGCTATCAGGCTCGAGTATATAAGCACCGAGGATCAAATTGCTGATATCCTTACCAAACCTCTGTCTCGAGTAAAGTTTGAACACTTCCGAGACAAGCTTGGTGTAGTTCAGAAGGACCCTCATCGAAAGGGGGAGTAGCACAGTATCCGATAACAAGTCTATCTCATCAATGATGAGGTTACCTATTTACTGCACTTAGTTACCTAGAATTATTTAGGTTTAAGACTCTTATATTCTTTCTTTTAATGATAGATGTATACATGCCTTTGATGTTAGTTTTTTGATAATAGATGTATACATGCTTTTGATATACATGTTTTGATGATGATAATACATGTTGTGGTTATACATGTTGTGGTTATAATACATGTTGTGGCTATACATGTTTTGATGATGATGATACATGTTGTGGTTATACATGTTTTGATTATGATGATACATGTTGTGGTTATACATGTTTTGATGATGATGACACATGCTGTGGTTATACATGTTTTGATGATGATAATACATGTTGTGGTTATACATGTTTTGATGATGATGACACATGTTGTTGTTATACATGTTTTGATGATGAGGATACATGTTTTGTTATACATGTTGTGAAGGGATTGGATCATTCCTGGACTTCAGTCCTAAAGAAGAGCCGTAGACATATGTCTTCGAAAATGAAGTTCTTGGTGAACATGTGAAGGGATTGGATCATTCCTGGACTTCAATCCTAAAGAAAAGCCGTAGACGTATGTCTTTGAAAATGAAGTTCTTGGTGAACATGTGAAGGGATTGGATCATTCCTGAACTTCAGTCCTAAAGAAGAGCCGTAGACGAAAGTCCTCGAGAATGAAGTCCTTGGTGGATGGTGAGGGATTAAGTCATCCTTGGACGTAGGTCATAAATGTACGGTTGAGGATTAAGTCATCCTTGGACGTAGGTCCTAAATGTATGGTTGAGGATTAAGTCATCCTTGGACATAGGTCCTAAATGCACGGTTGAGGATTAAGTCATCCTTGGACGTAGGTCCTAAATGCACGGTTGAGGATTAAGTCATCCTTGGATGTAGGTCCTAAATGCACGGTGGAGGATTAATTCATCCTTGGACGTAGGTCCTAAATGTATGGTGGAGGATTAAGTCATCCTTGGACATGGTCCTAAATGCACGATTGAGGATTAAGTCATCCTTGGACGTAGGTCCTAAATGCACGGTTGAGGATTAAGTCATCCTTGGACGTAGGTCCTAAATGCATGGTTGAGGATTAAGTCATCCTTGGACGTGGTCCTAAATGCACGGTTGAGGATTAAGTCATCCTTGGACGTAGGTCCTAAATGCACGGTTGAGGATTAAGTCATCCTTGGACGTAGGTCCTAAATGCACGGTTGAGGATTAAGTCATCCTTAGATGTAGGTCCTAAATGTACGGTGGAGGATTAAGTCATCCTTGGACATGGTCCTAAATGTACGGTGGAGGATTAAGTCATCCTTGGACGTGGTCCTAAATGTACGGTGGAGGATTAAGTCATCCTTGGACGTGGTCCTAAATGAACGGTTGAGGATTAAGTCATCCTTGGACGGTGTCCTAAATGTACGGTAAGGATTGGATCATCCTTGGACTTTGGTCCTGTAAACTGAGCCGTAGACATGTGGTATCCGAGAACATGATAGGACTGGATCGTCCCTGGACTTCAGTTCAAAAGGTACATGATAGGACTGGATCGTCCCTGAGCTTCGGTTGAAAAGGTACATGATAGGACTGGATCGTCCCTGAGCTTCGGTTCAAAAGGTACATGATAGGACTGGATCGTCCCTGAGCTTTGGTTCAAAAGGTACATGATAGGACTATATCGTCCCTGAGCTTCAGTTCAAAAGGTACATGATAGGACTGGATCATCCCTGGACTTCGGTTCAAAAGGTACATGACTGGATTGCATCATCCATGGACGTATGTCCTAAAGAGAGCAGGATTGATCACCTTGGAAAATGTCGATCGTATGATGACGATGCTGATGACAATGCTGTTGATCGTATGATGACGATGATGATGTTTGTATGATGACGATGCTGATGATCGTATGATGACGATGCTGATGATCGTATAATGACGATGCTGTAGATCGTGATGAACCAGATGTTGTAGATCAAGATGATGTGACGATGCTGATGATCGTGTGATGACGATGTTGATGATCGTGTGATGACGATGCTGATGATCGTGTGATGACGATGCTGATGATCGTGTGCTGATGATGTTGATTATGGTGTGATGACGATGCTGATGATCGTGTGATGATGATGCTGGCATTGATGTTGTTGTAGTTGTTTGAGTGCTGGAGAAGATAAAGACTCAGTACTGAAGATGTTGATGTTCCAGTATTGAAGATGTTCGAGTAACTGGTTGAGTTAGTGATGATGTTGAGAAAGCTTCCAATGATTTATAGATGTATCATGTATGATGTTGATGACTCCTTGTTCGTGCAGATGCTTTTATAATATCCTTCTCGTTAAGGGGGAGTGTTGAAATATTGTAACTTCAAAGAATATTATAATTGCACTTTATTTATTCCGGACATGTTCCATACCTCCGATGTGATTATACTATGAATCCGGAGATGTTTATTCCTCCGAGAAGTTGTGGTAACTAGGGTTATTAGACCCACCATGTGGGGGTCGGCCCAGTCAGTTATAATAGGGTATTTAACCTAATGGTTAAATATGAGCCTACATGTACTTGTGTAAAATATATGTCAGTGTAGTGTATAAATAGAGGAGGTGTGTTCCTCATTTGACACACACACTCACTTGAGAGAGGTGCACTTGTGGAGGAGAGGTCTGCTATGGTGGAGGAGGAGATCATGTCTTTGGTTTGCATCTTTGTATATTGTTGGTCATCTATATTGAGGAAGCTTTACTGGGTTTTCTACCCCATGAGGGTTTCCCAGGATAAATTTGTGTCTCTTGCGTTTATGCTATGCTTGTTGTTTCTTCAGTGATCCTGTATATGCTATTATTGTGAAAATGGAATGTAATGCTGCTATTTTTTGTCTTAGCATATTGAATTTTAACATGAAGGTGCGCTGTAACAGACGGAGGCGGATAGAGTCGTCCACTATAAGGTTAGAGGAACACCATAAATGGAAGGAAATAATATGGTTCTGGTGGTCCTCATCGGCCTTGCCCTCAAACTTAGGGATGCCGGAGCGAAGCTTGGTGGGCATGTGAGGCCACGCAGGGTCGTGTATAATGGGATCGCTAGCCAGTCTGGCTAGGTCTGGTAGGTTGAGGCTAGCCATGAATGGAAAACTAGTAGAAGGATGTGACATACTAGCGGGTGTGACCAAGTTGGGGCCAATGCCCCCAAGTGGAGGGGCAGGGTTCAGGATGTTGCCCCCAAGGGGGGGAACAAAGGTGGTATAGGATGGTCCTGTACCACCAAGGGTAGTGTGAGTCACTGGTGGAGTGGTAACAGGTGTGCCAGCTACTGGAATGGGTACGGTGACCAGAATGGTGGATGTGGCCCCCATCGAGGGCATACCCAAAGCAGGTGTGGTAACTCGTGTAGTGGTGAATGTGCCACCAATGGTCCCTACAAAGAAAGGAGTAGAAGTCACGCCAGCCATGGGGCTAGTAGGGGCAGTGTAAATGGGGTTCTCAGACTCTGCCTCAGAATCGAAGGTAAAGTAAGGGGCGTCAATATCTGGTGACGGAGTCCTATGCCATTGGCGAGTGGAGTCAAGTGACAAGGCTCGAGATCTATGATAAGTGGTATTAAGTGATGAAGATCTATGTCTATGACGGGTTGTGTCAAGTGAACCGTGCCGTGGGGGCTCGCCCCTGAGGCGCTGAGAATGTCACGGGGACTCAATGGTGACAGATGGTGTCAAATATCTCGGGGTTGTGTTGAGTGAAAAACAACTCAAAAACCCTAATGCAACCGAGTGTGCAGAAGGAGAGCTCAAAAAATATGGCACTCAGGCCAACAACCAACTCAAAACACCCACTGTAACAGCTGTGCTACAATAAATGGAGTATCGATAAAAATGGTCAGAATACCAACAAGTAGTAGGTTTCCTAGAAAATAGAAATAGTGGACTCACTAGACCAAAAGGAGGTAAGGGAGCATGCAAACACCTAACTAAATGGTATTCTGACTCAACTAGACATATCCTCTACAAGGTGATGAAATCCAAGTCAGAGAATATGGATAGGAGAGCCAAGTGGCTAAAGATATCCCCCTACCGGGAGGGACACCGGGTAGTCAATCTTAGAAGAATGGCAACTAAGATACCCCGTTCATGACACGTCCAGAAAAGGTGAATCTGTCGTTTGGTCCTTTTACCACAGTATCCCCGTATAGGGATACCCCGAGAACTGCGAAAGGTAGCCTATGGTTACTGAATGGATTGCGGTATTCCACTCAGGCCTCCGGAACCAGTCTGGCGACTTCAACCCTCCTAGGGGAGAGGCTCTCTGATAAACTGGTTGTGACCGTGCCAAAAAATACTAAGGGATTTTGGTTCCCTAATGGACAACAACTATCTCTCAAGTGTAAGCAACCGAGGGGTGTTATTTAGAAACCTATCCCCCCGATCCTACCTAACTACAAAAATTCTTATGTGTTCCCCAAGTGGGGTTAGAATGTTGGTTGTGTTAAGTACTTTTTAAGGCTCACTTGAATTAGGTGACAGAGTGTGTGTGTGTGTGAGATGATGATGAACCCAAGTAAAAAGTGCCACTAGGGTGGGCAACTTTCTAACTAGCAATAACAAGACAGAAATTAACCTTTGAAATGCACAATTTTCTTTCTTCAAATTAAAAATGTTGAAAATGTAAAAACGATTCTGTAAATGAAACAGAAATAAAACCAGAGAAAAAGGCTGTAAGGAAGGGTGGCTGCAGGTAGCACAGATGGCTGTGCTGGTGCAGAAAATAGTGCAGCAAAGTGCTGGGTTCAAAATAGAGAAAAATGCAGAAAATAGATCGCGGGTTTTTGGCAAATCTGGGCGGTCGGACCATGGAAAACAGCTAAACAGTCCAAGTCGGGTTGCAGGTTTTAGGCTGAAAAATACAGTCGGGTCGCAGGAAAAACGTCGAAAGTCGTAGGCGGGTCGTGGGAAAATGGCCGAAAGCCGTAGGCGGGACGCAAGAAAGACGCCGAAAGGCGCTGGCGGGTCACGGGAAAATGGTCGAAAGCCGCAGGCGGGACGCAGAAAATAGAGTAATAGCCGCAGTCAGACCATCTCAAACAGGCTAATAGCCGCGGTCAGATCGCAGGTAACAGACTGAAAATGGCCGGCAGGTCTCCAGAAACAGTCTGAGAGCCGCGGTCAAATCGCAGGTAAGTTCCTGAAATACGTGGTCGGAACGCAACTGCATGGGGTAAAAGATGCGGTTTACGACGGCCGAAAGGGACAGCCGAACAGAAAAAATATGTAAAAATTGTAACCAGAAATTCAAAACTATAGCTAGGGTTTTCACCCTAGCTTCTGCAAATGAGCACCTACTAAGGAGAAGGGACTCCTTAGTAGTAGTTCATTAAACAGTAATTAAAATACAAGGTATTAAAATGGAAATTATTCTAAGCAAATACATGAAACATAAAAGACAAGATATAATATAAATGGTTTTTTTTTTGTATTAAAGCTTTACCTCCAAAGTGAAGGTTGGTGAAGTTCTTGCAATTGTCCAAGAGGGTTGCTCCAAACTCCAGCTTTGTTCCTTCTCTTTCTCCAAATGGTTGGGAATGGGCCAAAGAGGCACTCAATGTTGAAAGTAGCTCAAGGGTGAGCTAGGGTTTCAAGAGTGATTTTGGCAGAGTAAGGGTATACTTGATTGTGGATATGAAATGAGGGGTCTCCAACACCTATTTATAGGTTTTTGGTGGTGGAGTGCTGGCCCATGGTTTTGGGAACCATATGGTTTAGGTCAGCTGTATAGGGTTTTTTCCTCCTTTTTCGTCATTATTTTATATTTTTTATTCCCTTTTTAGAGGGTTGTTGCTATTTTGGAGGAATTTTGGAGGAAAAAGGGGTTTTTTAGCCTTTTTGAGGCTTTTTTGATGGTTTTGTGGCCTTTTGGAGGCATTTTTGGCCTTTTGGAGGCTTTTTAATGGGATTTGAGGGTTTTGAAGGCAAATATGGTAGGAAATGTGGACAAATGAGTCATGTAATAGGGTAGATGAGGTAGTGAGCACTTTTTGGGTGTTAACAGTCACCATTTTTTCATATGATCATTTATATCTCAAAATCATTTCAGAATGAGAATGTTTTATGTTCATGATCTTTCAGAGACAAATTATAAGAACATTCTTTCAAAATCAATTTCAACATTGAAGATCATAACTCAATTTGTGCATAGCAAATGCAATTACAAAAACCACATCTTAGCATTCCTCTACCTATCAAAAAATTCACTGCTACAAGCTTGTTTGAAATAAAAATTTACATCCTCACATTATCTGATGGCATTGATTCCAATCTCCCTTCTCCTTGGATTGATAGGATGGGTAGAGTTAGAGGTGTTTCTTCTTGTTTGTATATGATGAGTAGACATGGTGTAAGACAACGCATTTGGGTGGAAACACGAAGTTGGGTAACACTTCCGTGAGAATCGAGCTCCCGAGAAACATAGTGGAAGCTATTCAGACGAATAACCATATTTATTCAGCCGAATAAATATGGTTATTTGGTCGAATAAATATGGTTATTCGACCGAATAAGTGAGCCATTATTCGGTCGAATAACATGTAACGAGGAACCGTTAAAATTAACGGTCTCCTCGAAATGCGTGCAACGCATAGCCGAACATTAAATTTGATCGATGGTTCATTGTTTATTCGGCTGAATAATTGTTCTGCATAAAAGCTCGGCCACAGCTCTCACCTGTCATTTTCGCCTCTGCATGCTGCTGGTCCCCACTTGTCTCCCCACCAGTAGCTGCTAGACCCCCTCCTATCACTTTGTTTGTGGATGTCGCCTTTCGTCCCCGCCTGTAGCCATCGCCGTGTTGGACCCCTCTGTTAGAATCTGCCCTGTTGGCAACTTGTTGTTGGCCCATATGGTTCAACGTGGCTTGTTGGACGTCGGTTGTTTGACGTGGAGGTAAGGAGTTGTAGTGTGTGCAGTTTTTTTTTTATTTTTTTGTTTTCTTTTATGTTTTCTAATGGTTTCTTTTATGTTTTCTAATGTTTTCTTTTATGTTTTCTAATGTTTTTTTTTATGTTTTGTAATGTGTGCAGGTTGTTGGGTTGATCTGTTGGTTCGGCTTCGTCCGATTGTTCTGTCGTGTTCCATTGGCCCGGCTGGTTGGATTCTGCTTTGCTTGCCCTGCTGGTTTGCCCTGGCCTATTGGACCCGGTTAGTTCTTTGTCGTGGAGGTTCATTCGAGCTGCCACCTTTCTATTTGGAGTTTGTCACCTTCTTTTCATTGTTATGTTCGTAGGTAATCAGTCAATTGTCCTTCGCATTTTTCAAGTTTTTTTGTTATTTTTTATGTTTTAATTGGTTTTGTTTCTGTGCAGGTTTTGTTGGGCTGTCTGCTGTGTTCGGCTTTGTTGGGTTGGTCTGCGGTTACCTGTTGGGCTACTATAAACAAGTGTACATATCTTATTTTTTATAGTTTTTATAAGTTATTAGTCATTAGTTTTTATAAGTTCATGAACTTTGTCCAATTTGGGCAGAGTTCATGAACTCTAGCCTATCCAAATCGTATGCTCAAACTTATTTAAATATAAATACTATTGAGCTAGTTAAACTTATTGAGTTAAATTTATTTAACTATTAATTTTTTTTATGACTAAAAAGAGAAATATAAATAGTACATAGTTGGTTAAACTTGATAAACTATTGATTTTTCTTATGTGATAAGAAGGAAAAATAAAAGTAGATTTGAAATTCTATTTGCAAATGGTATTTTTGGTTTATGTATAGGTTTTCCTTTTTGGTTGAACTCTGTCCACATGGAGAGAGTTCATAGATCAATATATTAGTTAAATATGATATACCATGCTCATGCATAACTACAAACAAGACTAAACTTTACTTTAAACGTAATAAGAAAGAACTAAAGCTACTACATAGAAAACTTGTAAAAAACCCCGGCCTTCCAAAATAGCAAAGTCAATTGTATTATGCACCTAACAGCATGTTTTATTCTTATGTATTTAGGGAATCTTCGTTAAAGTAGATTTGAAATTCTATTTGCAAATGGTATTTTTTGTTTATGTATAGGTTTCCCTTTTTGTTTGAAATCTGTCCACATGGACAGAGCTCGTGAACTCTATCCATGGACAGAGTTCATGAACTCTGTCCATGTGGACAGAGTTCATAGATCGATATATTAGTTAAATATGATCAAACATGCTCATGCATAACTACAAACAAGACTAAACTTTACTTTAGACGTAATAGGAAAGAACTAAAGCTACTACATAGAAAACTTGTAAAAAACCCTGGCCTTCCAAAACAGCAAAGTCAATTGTATTATGCACCTAACAACATGGTTTATTCTTATGTATTTAGGGAATCCTTGTTAGGAGGTATTGATATCAAAACATTAGAGTATTATTCTATAGATATATGGAAACATGAGACTCATTAATAATTTTAGCACATTAATAGTGATGCAATGATATTAGTCCACTAGTATTGAGTTCATGCCACAGGTATATGGAAACATGAGATTCACTAATAATTTTTCCACATTAATAGTGATCCAATGATAGTTGTACACCTAGTAGTGAGTTCACTCTAAGTTGAAACTCTTTTGAGAATGTCATGCCTTATGATTGTGCATTTTGAATTGGGAATCTAATTGATGGAAAACAATGGTCTTGATTTTTAAACTAGGAATCCTCACCGTTAAAATATCAATAAAGATATTAATTTAAGATTTAAATTAAAATTTAACATGTTCATGAACTCATTCTTTGACAAATAAATGTAACCTTCACTTAGTATTTAACTATATTGGTTCCATCCATTTTAAACATCAAAAACATTTAGAAGACTGGCACATTAATTCCTCATACATCCAACAATATTAGTTATACTCATTTTAAAAACTATTAGATGATATTAGGTATATCTAGGTTCTTATTAAATAACTTAGTCTCTTTAGCAGCTAGTTCTTAGAATTTGTAGAATTAACATGTAGAATTTGAATATGTAATGAGTGGATATTTGTGTAAGTGTAGACATTATATCAACTGGAAAGAGAGGAGTCTTCGAGGCGAAAGCGTAGGAGGTCTTCACAGTCTTATGGAGTTGGTGTTTCAATTGATAATCGAAGGTTGTCAACTTCCCCTCAAGATTCAAGTTTATTGTATAGTTCACATTCAGTTGATCATCGATGAGGTGAAAGGGGTACAAATGATTTCCCTTTATCTTCTATGGGAGAATGTCGATCTCGACCTTCTGTTGGTATGAACATAAATCTTTTAATACATGTATACAAATTATTTTTTTGTGTACGCAAAGTTTGTACATGTTTACACAAAACTTTGTATTTATTTGAAGTAGTGCATGGTTCAAAACATGCTTGTAATTCTACAGAGAGGGAGGCAGAGTGAGCAAGGGCGACAGATGAGGGTGCAGAGAAAGGTTCCCAAGAGGCTCGTCATTCTACACATGGTGATGATGTTCGAGCTAGGACACAATATGTTGAACTAACTGAGGGTTGTACACCCTTTACAACGTATCCATCTGATTTACCTAAGGAGATCCCATGGGAAAGTGGTGATCATCAAATGACTCTTGAAAGATGTAGATCCGACTACGGCAAGTTGGAAAATGATTTGTTTACTATGGATCTCCCTCCAGAGAGTAAACAAAGTTTCGAGATTGTTTTGGGATCATTGCAAAAATTCATTTAAGCATATGAGAATCTCAGACCAACTACGAATTGTTTTGTTGATTTGATGCGAAGACGAAGGGAACAAGTGATGGGTCCAGACAAGTGGTCTGTTGTGAAGGAGAGAGTGACAAAAGAATAGGCCAAATCAATGTTTAACTTCAAAGAAGGTCTAAAGCGGGAAATGTTGAAAGTGCAATATTTCAAGCACCCTCATCTTGCACATCTACTATATGATTGGTTCCTCGCAGCCTATGGTCAGTTTCCATGGAACGATGAGGTTTCTCAATATTTTTCTAGATTTTTTTATGCAGATTTTTTTATAAGTATGAAGCCAAACTATACTGATGTTCATTCAGAATTTTATGGAGTTGGAAAGGGTCGAATATATGATAAAAAAGGTGCTCTTAGAGACCCTACAACTCTTCGACCTCCACCCCAGATATATCGCCCACCCAGGCTTGTGGCATTAAGATTAGAGATAGAGCCCACAACCCAACTTGGGACAACTGCAAGGGATTTTGTTGGCGATGGTTTATCGTCAGCATTAGTTGGAGTAGATATGGGATTGGTTCGAGAGAGGGATCGTGCCACTATTCATTAAAAGTTTGTTTACAAAACTAATGATGAGGTAGATGGAATGAGCATTGGAGATTTCAGGGCTTATGCCAAGGTTTGTCATGACATAGCGTCAAATGTTATATCCAATGACATATCGAGTTTACGAGAGGTTTGTTGATTATGATATGAAAATCTATTTAATATTTTATTCATTTTTAATTGAACTTTTTGTTACATTATATGAATGATATTATGTCTTTTTTTATGTATAGTAATAAGTACATTATGTAAATGTTTATTGGTTGCAGTTTTCCAGAATGATGAATGAACATTCTTTTCAACTTTCCACTAGTGAAAATGTAGAGCATATTGGAGAGGTATATTTATTATTTACATATTTATAATTATGTTTGAACTTGATATATTATCCTTTTTTTGAATTTTGATTTAACTATGAAACTTATTGTTAATTTGACTTATCCATGTAGGTTTCTTTAAATACGAACTTTTTAAATGATTTACCATCTATTGTGAGCTAATGTTTTTAATTTTTTTGTTCCAGTTTTAAGTTAATTGCTTTATTTTTTTTTGTTTGCACTATGTTTTATTTATTAACACAATTTAAATTTTAGGGGAGAGAGATAGGTTCTTTGCTGAATGCAGCGGATATTGGCACGGAAGTAATTTTGTTCACACTTGATTTGATCTCTGATATAAGTTTAATACTTTAATTTTTTTGGATTTAGTTAAAATTTGTTCAAGTCATTTATGAGATTTATAAATTGATTGTATACATGTTGCACCTTGGGTCTCTTCAATCTTTTGGAGGCAAAGGAAGACTCTTTTGGAGGATAGTGGTGGACATGTATTTAGAGAATTTGATGTAATTTTGTTAATAGTTGAATTGTTATTTGATATATAAGTTTAATATTTTAATTTTTTGAATTTAGTTTAAATAATTTATGATATTCATAATCTGCTTTTATACATGTTGCAGTCTGGGTTGAGTTCAAGGGGAGGCCCTAGTGGAGGATAGCATGGTGAACATCTTCTTTTTTGTTTATATATAGATTATAACTTTGTTTTGGACATCGAGGAGATTTATTTTTGGACTATACATATGTACATTGAACTCACATGCTTCTGAACATTTTTTGAGGATTATATTCATGTACATTGAACTTACATATTTTGTATTTGCTTTAAATGATCTACTTTTTTTTGTTAATTATTTAGCATATTTTGTGTGATAAAGGTTTAGAATATGTTTTTGCATGTTTATGAATGTATGTATTATTAAATTTATGTATGGAATGTGAAGAATTGATGTTTGGAAATTCTGATAGGTGCAATCTAAAGTTAGGAAATGTTAAGAATGAATGTTAGAAAATGTTGAATGTTAAAAATGAATGTTGAGAATGAATGTTATGGTAAGAATGAATGTTAGGAAAGTTAGGAAATGTTAAGAATGAATGTTATGGTAAGAATGAATGTTAAGGAAGTTATGATAGGTGCAATGAATGAATGTTAGGTTTTTACACGAATTTTAAGAATGAATGAATGTTAAGATTGAATGTTAAGAATGATTGTTATCTTTGAATGTTAGGAAGTTTAGGAATGTTAGGAAGTTTTGATAGAAATATGAATGTTAGGAAGTTTAAAAATGAATGTTAGGTTCAAAGTTCAGGAATGTTAGGAAGTTTTGATTGAAATATGAATGTTAGGAAGTCCAAAAATGAATGTTAAGTTCAAATTTTGATAGGAATGTTAGGAATATGTTAATAATGAATGTTATGGTAAGAATGAATGTTAGGTTTTTATAGGAATTTTAAGAATGAATGAATGTTAAAATTGAATGTTAAGAATGACTTTTATCTTTGAATGTTAGGAAGTTTAAAAATGAATGTTAGATTCAAATTTTGATAGGAATGTTAGGAATATGTTAAGAATGAATGTTAGAAAGTTTTGATAGGTGCAATATAATGTTATGAATGTTAAGAAAGAATGTTTGTTTAATATATATAATTTTGGTTTCAACATAAAAGTTGAATTTTATATAAATGATAAATTGAAATTTGTATAACTGATTCATATTTTCATCTTTTAACTAATGATTCCTATTTTCAATGTTCAGGTACATTTTATGTGGCTGAAATCATGGAAAATGGGGATTTAACGATTTTTTGTTTTTTAATCATAAGCAAAGATTACAGGATTGTGAAGCTTGTGCTAAATTAGAGCAATGATTTTAGACAACAATTTGATGAATTTGAACATCGATTTGTTGTAAATAGTCATTCCTCTAATTTAGCATAAGCTTCACAATCCTGGAATCCTTGCTTATGATTAAAAATCAAAATGATCGTTGTCTCCATTTGCCATGATTTCAGTTACGTGAACTTATACAAGTGATATTTTAAAGTAAAGATTTGGGGTGGAGAGTGGGGACAAACACATCTGTTATCTTATCCCTTAAGTGGTCTAATAGACATATGGGGACCCGAATAAAGTATTTTATACAGAATTAAGACGAAATTACACATTAAAGTTTTCATTACCAAATAATTTTTTAATTCATTTCAGCATACTAGAATACAATCATTTAAACTCTTATATTCGAGTTCCCTTTCAAGATCATAGACATAGTTGAAAGAAAAAAATATATTGTACAGAACATTTGATAATGACATTGACAAAAACATCGATCTATTAATTTTTTATATAGTTAATGTAATGCCCCTAGAATGACTATGGACCTTAAGCGCACCTGTCAAGTGACCCGACTGAACAACTTGGATATAGTGGTCTCTTGAGCCTTGTTATGTCTTAAATGTTTGAGGAATACCTGAAGATGTGAATGACGACAATAATTGATAAATGAATTAAATTATATGTAGAGTGGGATAATTAATTGATTACATCTTGCTTAATGATTAGCCTTAATTGATCAAGTCAAAGTGCAGTGGGACAGTGACAGTCCTAGCTTTACGATTTGGGAGGACGCAACTGAGATGCGTCATAGACTTCTACATTTATTCTAAACTTCAGGATGAAGTTCTAAATAAGTAGGGGTGTATGTAGTGCCCCTAGACTACTGTAGACATTGAGAGCACCTGTTGAGTGACCCGACTATTTGAAACATTAATAAAATAACCCTATGATTTTATTTTGAGTATATTGATGATTACGATTGATTGATATATGTGCATTTGGGTAGTTATTGTGAATGGACGATTTCATGTTGTTTAATGCCTAACTTTGATATGAATGATACTTAACGACTAGCTGTTCAATTGATTATGTGATTAGACGAATGAGTATTGATTGAGTAAATTATAGATGCTTAATGAAGCAGCAGATTTATAAATCAAATTGTGATTATTGAGGACAGTGCTACTAATTTACATTTGTAAGAATAGTGTGTAGCGACATGTGAAACGGTTCATCGATGGACACACAAAGGAATATAAAGGGTCGTAGAGTACAGGTAAATCACACACAAGGAGAGCGACGACGATGTCGACTTCCGACAGAATACCACGCTTGAGCAGATAAGCACTGATCCGCTTGCTCAAGAGGAAAGCGTGAGGGCGTACGAGGTGGGCCACGACGGCTCTGGTCATGTACGAGTTGGGGGGCGCATAGTGAGAACGGACTCACTCCTCAATGACATTAGTCCCTAATAGCATGTAGATGGAGGATGGAAGGTAATGGCTCCTGAAATCCCTACATGAAGTTCCCGCAAGTCAAAACGGAAGGATGACAGTAGAAGATCCCGACGGTGCGGTACCCTGCCGAGAACGAAAAGAGTGGACACAAGGACCCAACGATGTGGTACCTTGCCGAGGAATGGAAACTACGGATGACTGGACCCGATGGAGTGGTGCCATGTCGGGGAAATTAAATTAAGGAACAAGGAGGCCCAATGGTGTGGCACCGGAGTCCTAGTAAAAGTTGACTGCTAAACTTAACTGCATTGAAAAGTATAAGTTTGCACATAGAACATTACTTAGAAATGTATTTGAGTACTTTAGGCATTTGCACATAAATGATTAATTTGGCATTTAAATAATATTAAGTGTTATTTAGGCATTTGCACATGAAAGGATACTTCTGATTATTTAAAAATATTATAAAGATTTATTTAGGAGCAAAATGGAATCCTAGGCATGGACACCTAGTCAACTCCACCTACACCACAAATCTAGGAGTTAAGTGAAATATATAGGGGACAAACTTGAGCAAACTTAGGGATGTTGGTGCATCTCCTAGAGAAACTGACACATGGATGGGTGAGTTTTATTAATTTAATAAAATGAATATTTTTGCATGAAGGGACATGTGTCGCATGAGATTTTCCTTTATAAGGAAGACATTGGGAATGGGTAAAGGACCCAGACCCTGGATGACTATCATAATTTTGAGTTACCTCATGACTTGTTGCTATTGAGGGTTTGGCTGGAAACCTTGGTGGGGGGGGGGAACCCAAGCTGGGTTTCTGAATTATGGTGTGTGAGCTCTACGACCCAAAGCTCGGGGGCGGCCATGCGACTGAAAGCATGAGCCTATGGTTGGGTGGCGAAGCTAACGGTTGCTTCGCCTATGGTTAAACGAGCTTTGCTGGAGGGATCCTACGGAAGACGCGGACAACAGTGGACAAGATGGTATCAGAGACAGGTTATGGTTTGTTATAATTTGCATAAGTTATTCATTTATTTAGTTTATTTATCTAATCATTATGTTTTCTAATCTCTTTTGTATCAAGTGGTTGAGTTTCAGGTTAAGCATGAAGGACCCTACACGAGGGGCTCTACATTTGGTATCAGAGCCGGTCGAGCCTTGAGGGCACCGAACTCATAATATTTAGGGGTTTGTCGATGACCGTGGAAGTCGACAATGGACTTAAGGCTGCAAATTCATGGATTTCATCCTCGATGGAGCTACTACTACAGGTTCTTCTACCCCTTATCTTTTTATAATTATTTATTGTATTGGGATAAATTATGGTTCTCGGTTATCCTATGAAATATTAAATCTATGTGCTGACCCTGTTTTCTGGAGGTCATTGAAAGAAATTATTAGATCAATTTATATTTCTGTGTAAATTCATTTAAAATGTATAAGTGGGTATGCTTACCCAAGAAACTGTTTACACATCTTAAATTATAAACTACAGAATAACGTTGGATCTATGCATTCTTTGATGTTTTACTTATGCTTAGTGACAATATAGATTTCTGCCCTATACGTTTTGAATTTGCGATTACTTAAAAATCTCAAAATCTGTTAGTTACTTAGACACGGTGGTTATCAAATTCGGTATCAAATCTTCTTTACGCTCCGTTTGATAGAGGAATAAAGACCTGCTCATAACCTAAAATACCTGAATTTTTGACTCTGTCTATTCTTCTTTTATAATGCTGTGGTATACATCCATCTCCAATCGAAGATCCTTGACTATTTATAAATTCTGTAAATATCATGGATAATTCTATAAAATGGTTATGTATCCCTATCCGATCGAGGATCCCCGTCCTATTCTAATTCTGTTATGTTTTAAAATTTCTGTAAATAACTTATATCCATTCTAGAGAGAGAGATCTCTGTTTCTTCAACTTTGTTTCACGCTGAGGTATACCTTTAACCTCTATTTCTCCTCATCCGCGAGCCCACACATTCCCGCAGGATACTCTAATTATGTCGATCAGGAATTAGTTTAATCATAACCCTGTAACCTGGCAATAAAACCCAGCGTACAGTCTCGTATTGATTCCCTTCTTTTTTTTATAAATTTGGGTTTATTGAAAGATCTGTTTATCATGCCCTACGAACCATGATTTCGAATCTGGTTGAGCTTGGAACTATAAAAGTGCAGCCATAGAGTTATTCCACCGATCTCTATGATTCCGAATTTGGTCATTACAGTACCGAGGAGTCAGATCTAATCCATAGGTTATAATTCATGAATCCTTGATCTGCAATTTTTTTATTTTTTATTTTTCTTCCTATATTAAACACCATCGAGGCAAAGCGTTAGCGTGAAAACCTTGTTCACGACAGATCTGGAATTGTATCACGCCCATTCCTCAGAGACTTTGGCCCTGCTCAGTTGAGCATCCAAACTTGTTCATCACCTTGTCGTGACATCGCGATACACTTGATCATAGAGCCTCGACTCTGATCGGTGTGCCTTTTAGAACCTCAGACTTTTGTTGTAACTGTTGCCACCGCAATGTTGATAGATCCACACCTTTTCACACCGAGATTTACCAACACTCCTGATACTTTTCGGATCGCATTCACTAAGTGTGGAATGCGTGTGACCAAAACCTTTGCATTATAACCGTATGCTGTCACACCTGGACAATTCGGAAGGAAGCGATAGCCCATGCTTATCACATAGGCGTTTGTAATTACTCACAAATTTCTGGGTTGATACAGGTCACTCTATCAAATCCGGATAGAAGGATCCCCTGTGAAATCGACTTTCCCAGATATGGTAGATGAGAAGCGACTCTCCTCGACTGACAGATGGTGTAGTATCCCGTCCTTTATACATCGGCGGTATGGTGCTAAGCCAGTCTTGACTTCAGTCGACCTTTGTTCAATACTTTGGGCGACACTGGAGCTGATAATCCACAACCATTGTTGGTCTTACTCTTAGTATAGTTGTTTTATGACTCAGTTACGTCGAGGAGCATTAAGGCTTTAGTTAGTGGAATTATAAATTAAAAAAAAAAAAAACTGTATTTGGTGTAAACTCGAGGTTGTGTAACTCCTTCTGGTCTCACAATTTGTCTCTTAGATCCGGTCCCACGATGTAGTGAATCAAATCCCTGGAGTAGCGCACCCTCGAGCCATAGATGTAGATTGATATAAATATCAACGTCCACGCCTCTAACTGTCTATGGGATCGAGTGCAGCAAATCCTTATTCTGTCCAACTGTTCGTTATTGTGTTTTGGAAGCTCCCATGAGCGTAAGTGTAGGAGAAGCATAACTGTTTTGAACTCTATAGTCCTCAATTTAATATTGTTTCATTATATAAGTTATTCCAAAACAGTATATCTATATGAACTCGATAAGTTCAATTATTTTGTTTCAATATGTACTTATGTCAACCAACCAGCTTATGCATACGAACTCTGAAGTTATAAATGAGTTAGGTATTTACATTATACATTTAAATTTGAATGACACCATTATAGGATGGAATCATCGTTGAGTTCTGTAGTTATAAATCAGCTTATATTTGTAATTTATTTATATTCTAGAACCACGCAATTGAAGGATTTTGATACAAGTAATGAATTCGGTAAAGTATAAATATGTAATTGCTTTATTATAACCATTGCAAGATAGGCTCAACCAATGTCTAGGTATCTCTTGTGTAAGTCCTTGTTTACTTCATCTATGCAGTGCATGTAGATCTTATCGGAGTGATGACCGAGATCTATTCTCACTCTGAAAGATCCCAATTACTAGCTTACAACTCAAAGCTTCAGTTATCTCCACCGAGATAACCGGACCTTATTGAGAACCCGTCCGATATTGTTTCCTCTGTTTTAGATACCTGAGATATTCACCTTCCCGTTTTACTAAGCTTCTGTTTCAAACGTCAAGATTTATTCAAAATGGTGTAAATCGTATTGTGGCCTCCTTTATTTGTTTAGTTGTGAATGAAATGTACAGCGAAAGAGTATCGCTAAACTTATATATATAGTATTTATTACTGCTGTTGTATTCGGTGCAAGGTATTTTTGGTTAAAACGAATTATGGAGTCATAATTTATCCGTATTAGATATGGCTTAGTTCCACATTGAGAAAGGTAAATTGGTAATGCTTTATTTCAAGCATATAATTAAAAAAAAAAAAAAAGGAGAGTTGTAGATAAACACAGAGTTATGATAGTAATCACTAATGATGAACCTCTTAGTGGATGTACATGTGTGAAAATTAGTTGCAATTATATATTGGATAAGTGTTATGTTAAATGAGATAATAACTTGGTTAAATTTTGAACAGGCCACGTTGCAATTCCGAGTTATGAAATAAAAATTATATATGAAAAATTACCCTTTTAATTTGTAACAATTAGTTACAATTATATTTAATGAGTGTGTGTTAAACGATATGTTAAAATGTATGTTAATAGGTATGAGAATAAGTCACGGTTAAAAAGCATGTTAATATATATATATATATATTTATATTTTTTTTTAAATGTGAATTTTGATATTTACTCTACATTTATTATGCAAGATATATTGAAATATAAATTTGGATATTTATAAAAAAAAATTATTACGGAATCACCTAGAATTAATTTAAATTGCTTATAGTTGTTGTATACATCAACTAGGAAAAAGAATTAGCATATACATTATTTTATGGTATCTCTTATAGTTTACGGTTGGCTGTCCTATATGAATCAAGTTTTATAAATATCTTAAATGTGTTGTGTTAAACTCATTTTTCTTTTTTTTGAAATTACGATAAAGGAATTAACTTGTTGGAGTGATAGGTATTTTCTCTTGCATAGCTTGTAATAATACTATTGAATAAGAAACGCATGTGTGAGAATATATAAGAATATATATATATATATATATATATATATATATATATATATATATGCCTAACATTAATACTTTATTATATAGAGTTTAAAAGAATTTAAGGATTGTCTCTTATAGATATTTTAGAATGAAATTGTAGAACTCTTTCATTATATGTATTGGGAATGAAAGTGAAGGTTTTAGTTATATAGATTTTAAATGAATTCAAAAGTGGATTTCAATATATATATTTAAAGAAAGTGTAGGTTTCATTTGAAATAAACTTAAAGGTTTTTATTTAAAATGAAATTAAAGGTATTGCAAGAGTAGATTAGCAGAATTTTGTGTTATATATATATTAAAAGACTAGTCGAGGCTGTCTCTACATACAGTATGGTTGTAGGGATATATATATTATGGTATTCAATAATAATATATATATACAATGGAGGACACTAGCTTTTTCTTACAAAGTAAGGACCTAGAAGGTAACATTTAAATTTCTATGCATAGTCTTGATGAGAAGAACAAGGGGTGAGCACATATGATCAATTAACAAAGGAAGCCAACTTGGTGATTTTTAGTTGTCATGTTGCAAAATGCATATACTAGTCGAGGCTTCGATGGACTGTCGAGAGGGTTAAACAAACTCAAAATTTGGAAAATGAGATGCCGATGTCACCAGCATCATGAGCCGAACATGATCACACTGTTTCACACCATGACAACATCGTTATCGAAAATGAGAAACTGCAGATTGGCGTGACTATGATCATGGAGAAATTATAACTCGGAAAAATCGTCAAAAGGGTCAAAAAAAAATTACCGTTGTAAAACAAAGTATGGAGAAGATCAACATGATGAGATGAACACAATGATGCTAACCATTTGACATGGTGAAACCTAAACAAGAAGACAAGTAGTACTCAAGATGGGATTCGATGAGATTAAGACACATACATAGTACAACTTGATGAGTGTGTCGAAGTAGTCCTATGACAACGAAAACTATGAAATGAGGTAAGGACATGATGAGTTCCTTGACCTGGACATTACGATACTAGTGAAACGACATGGTAGTTAGAAGTAAAACATTTAGGGCTTTGGAAGTACTATGTTGGGGATTGACTTTTAGAATTTTGGGTGACGACTTTTGATTTTTAAATTATGATTAAAACTTACCGTCAATATCCCACTGAATATGGTATGAAGTTACCTTCTCATCTTGGAGGAAGATATAACCAATGGATATGGATTCTTGTTCGGATTTGTTATGCAAAAGATGATTGGATAACTATGGTGTGGATTTTGACGCAATATAACTAGTAAATAAATTGGATACCATGGATCTTCACTAATGAATAGGAGATATAAGAAATCTAAAGTTGGGACTAACAATTATGAAGGTGTTATTGGATTTGCATTCCGCGAAATTATGATTGAGTTCCCAAGGAGGTATTGGAACCATGCTGATGAATAGAAAAGTAATGATTAGAACCACCAGTACTTATGACCGTGATTGTTTGATAAAAATAGAAGAGAAAGACAATAAGATGAAAATAGGAAACTAAATAAAAGCCTAGCATCGAAATTACAAGAACAAAATTTAACTTTGGGACAAAGTTTTATTTAGGAGGGGGTGTATGTAATGCCCCTAGAATGACTATGGACCTTAAGGGCACCTGTCAAGTGACCCGACTGAACAAATTCGATATAGTGGTCTCTTGAGCCTTGTTATGTCTTAAATGTTTGAGGAAAACCTGAAGATGTGAATGACGACAATAATTGATAAATGAATTAAATTATATGTAGAGTGGGATAATTAATTGATTACATCTTGCTTAATGATTAGCCTTAATTGATCAAGTCAAAGTGCTGTGGGACAGTGACAGTCATAGCTTTACGATTTGGGAGGACGCAACTGAGATGCGTCATAGACTTCTACATTTATTCTGAACTTCGGGACGAAGTTCTAATTAAGTAGGGGTGTATGTAGTGCCCCTAGACTATTGTAGACATTGAGAGCACCTGTTGAGTGACCCGACTATTTGAAACATTAATAAAATAACCCTATGATTTTATTTTGAGTATATTGATGATTACGATTGATTGATATATGTGCATTTGGGTAGTTATTGTGAATGGATGATTTCATGTTGTTTAATGCTTAACTTTGATATGAATGAGGCTTAACGACTAGCTGGTCAATTGATTATGTGATTAGACGAATGAGTAATGATTGAGTAAATTATAGATGCTTAATGAAGCAACAGATTTATAAATCAAATTGTGATTATTGAGGACAGTGCTACTAATTTACGTTTGTAAGAATAGTGTGTAGCAACATGTGAAACAGTTCACCGATGGACACACAAAGGAATATAAAGGGTGGTAGAGTACGGGTAAATCACACACAAGGAGAGTGACGACGATGTTGACTTCCGACAGAATACCACGCTTGAGAAGATAAGCACTGATCCGCTTGCTCAAGAGGAAAGCGTGAGGGCGTACGAGGTGCGCCATGCTGGAGCTGGTCACGTACGAGTTGGGGGGCGCGCAGTGAGAACGGACTCACTCCTTAATGCGATTAGTCCCTAATAGGATGTAGATGGAGGATGGAAGGTAACGGCTCCTGAAATCCCTACATGAAGTTCCCGCAAGTCAAAACAGAAGGATGATAGCAGAAGAGCCCGACGGTGCGGTACCCTGCCAAGAACGGAAAGAGTGGACACAAGGACCCAACGATGTGGTACCTTGCCGAGGAATGGAAACTACAGATGACTGGACCCGATGGAGTGGTGCCATGTCGGGGAAATTAAATTAAGGAACAAGGAGGCCCAATGGTGTGGCACCGGAGTCCTAGTAAAAGTTGACTGCTAAACTTAACTGCATTGAAAAGTATAAGTTTGCACGTAGAACATTACTTAGAAATGTATTTGAGTACTTTAGGCATTTGCACATAAATGATTAATTTGGCATTTAAATAATATTAAGTGTTATTTAGGCATTTGCACATGAAAGGATACTTCAGATTATTTAAAAATATTATAAAGATTTATTTAGGAGCAAAATGGAATCCTAGGCATGGACACCTAGTCAACTCCACCTACACCACAAATCTAGGAGTTAAGTGAAATATATAGGGGACAAACTTGAGCAAACTTAGGGATGTTGGTGCATCTCCTAGAGAAACTGACACATGGATGGGTGAGTTTTATTAATTTATTAATTTAATAAAATGAATATTTTTGCATGAAGGGACATGTGTCGCATGAGATTTTCCTTTATAAGGAAGACATTGGGAATGGGTAAAGGACCCAGACCCTGGATGACTATCATAATTTTGAGTTACCTCATGACTTGTTGCTATTGAGGGTTTGGCTGGAAACCTTGGTGGGGGGAGGAAACCCAAGCTGGGTTTCTGAATTATTGTGTGTGAGCTCTAAGACCCAAAGCTCGGGGGAGGCCATGCGACTGAAATCATGAGCCTATGGTTGGGTGGCGAAGCTAACTGTTTCTTCGCCTATGGTTAAACGAGCTTTGCTGGAGGGATCCTACGAAAGACGCGGACGACAGTGGACAAGATGGTATCAGAGATAGCTTATGGTTTGTTATAATTTGCATAAGTTATTCATTTATTTAGTTTATTTATCTAGTCATTATGTTTTCTAATCTCTTTTGTATCAAGTGGTTGAGTTTTAGGTTAAGCATGAAGGACCCTACAGGAGCGGCTCTACAGTTAAAAACATCGCAATGGAATGCCATCCTCAATTATCTGTTCATGGTCATATTTGGACAGTTTCCATTTTTAATTTTTTAGTTGTTTTTTCGATGGAACTTGAACCAATTTTATTTGAGATGCGCATACTAAATGACTATATTGACAACATATAACATCAGGTTCATAATCCTGAAAGTAGACATAATTTTCAGTCATATGGGTCCGCTGAAAAAAATAGCCCTTTAAAATGATGGATCCTCTCTCGTATGTATATCCATTGTCATTGTAGTCTTCCAATAACTTCATCTTTCCTTCAGTGCATCGCATCAAATAATACTTCACATTTTTGTTGTTTTCTATAGGTGCAATCACAACGAAAACATCCCCTGTGCAAATTACAATTGACGTTAGGAGTTTTAAATCAATTAAATTGACTAATATACATGTCTAAGGTGATGGACAAGAATGAACAATTGACAAAACAGTTGTACTTGATCATTACCTTCTCTAACAAGATCTGAAATTCTGTCGCCATCAGATGATATTGCTATTTCTTCTGATTCTAATTCTTCTACGCTTGCTAGTGGCATTTTTCCTTTAGAATTAATCTCTGTGTGTTTCCAATGTTTTACGTATTTGTTTGTTATGTTTTCACAAACTTCTGTAGATTCAACATTTTCAGTGCAAATACGACAAAAGCATGATTGCTTTCTACTGTCAAATACATACACATTTTGGAAGGATTTTGTTTGAATAGAGTGAAAATCTCTAGTCCCATGTATGGTTCTAGCGTCGTATGGTATTGATCTATTTATATCTTGGACCCTAACAAGCCAACAAAACCTACACAAATAACAAATTTTGATGTTACTGTACATTTTTTTAAATTGACAGTTAATATAAATTAAAAAAATCATGTACATACCTGTGCACATCTTTTGATTGTTGATTATAATCATGGCCTATATGTGATTTACACCATTGGAAAACCTATGCAGCTGAATGAAATCATGCAGAAGAATGGTTCATTTTCCATCATCGAATTGCTCTTTTTATGCATGCTCCTGCACCATCATGTTCACCTTTTCCATGTCTAGTTTCAAAGAAATTCCAGTGATGTTTAATGTTCAATGCTTTATGAAGTCGACATAACCAATAAAATGATCGCGAAGATTTAAATTTTCCCATACATCCATTTGACCATATCCAATGATCATTGAATTTAACATCATGTCCTTTTAGTGAATCGTAGAAAATACTTTGAATACAATGCTGAACAAAATGTGTATTGTGTGTACGATCATCACTGATTTAAAAGTGATATTCTTTAATCACATCTTGATTGTCACATGTGCTTTCAATTCCATCAACATCCTGTTGAGAATGTCTATATAAAACATGGACAAATATCGAAACTTGGTCAGAATGATAGTATTCACTCTGCATCTCTTTTTGTGTAGCAAATGTGTAATTTTTTGCAAAATCAACCACTGACAAAATTGTTCCTGGTGGAAAAATTTCACGAGACTGTTTGAATTGAAGGTCTTGCGATCGTGCTCTATGTGAATGCTTGGTGTATTTATAAATTTCTTGAGAAAATCTGTCACACCTATTTTATCTTCTCGCAAATCAATTCTTTTGCAATGTGCATCACTAGAACTTGTAGCATAACGGATGTATTCATATCTTCTCCAATCAACGGTTACATTTGACAGCGAGTGATCACTCTCGATAGGATATTTATTATGGAATAAGACCATATTTCCACAACGATGACAATGTTTTCCATTGACACATTTCTTATTATAAAATACTTCATCGTGATCTCTCTCACATAGAGTTTGAGATATGAATTCACATACTGTGGGCGAAGATGGTGAATTCGTCCAAATTGTTTTACCAAATTCAAGAAATGCATCGTAATATAATTGAAATTGAACATGATAATGGCAACAACATGTGTCACGTATAGTAATAGGTCTAACATGTGAAAATCCTCACAGCAGATCTAAGAGATGATGTATACCTCACAAGAGTAATTATGATTAAGCAGAAAAATAGAAGAAGAGTGAACAATACAGTATAATGAGCAAAAGAATAATATGGTACAGTAGAACTCAGATAGAAGCAATATTACTTCACACACACTAATTAATTAATCACAGTATGGACAAATAAATAGTACAATGGTAGAGAGGATTCAAATGCCTAAGGTGGCAATTCGAATTAGCCTCTCAGAGTGATCATAAGATCAATAGAGTGTCATCGGAGCACAACTAGGTGTCCTCATGATCATTGGAGCGCAACTGGAAGTCTTCATCATCATCAATGGAGTCATCAATGCTCAAGTAACTGTCAACCATCATTCAAACTAACTATGGTAGGTGTAACTGAGTGTAACTCAATGTAACTAAGTGTAACTGACTGTAACTGACTATAGCTGATTGTAACTGAGTGACAACTAGACTGGTAGGTGAAGAAGGGCAAATTGCTCCCTAAAATCAAGGAAGAAGGGTGCATTAAGCAATTGGAGGGCTAAAACTGAATAGTGAGAAGCTCCTGGGGGCTGGCTAACTGAGGGCTAGGTGCTGGACTGATGACTGGGATGCATGCAAACCCTAGAATGCATGCAAACCCTAAAGGTGCATGCATGACTGAAAATATAAATGATCAAAATACTGGTGGGACTAGGATGGAGTATAGGAATATCCTAACACCCCCCCTTAATCCATCCTCGGCCCTGGTAACTAAGACCAAGGTCACCCAATACAATGAATAATAACAATCAATAAATCAAGGAAGTGGAAAAATTTCATGGGAAACATACCCCCTCCTCAAAAAAATAGACTGTAAGGCACACATAAAAATAAATGCTCCAAACTCAAGCATGTGTGATGCTTGGTTATATGTCTGGAGGCATCTTCTTCTTGGGAAGAAGTGGATCATGCTCAAAAAGCATGTGCTTGTACTTGCTCTTCAGATCGAATGTGATGAGAACAAATCCAATAGTATGAGAATGATCCTTGAACCTGTGATTCTGTAACATACCCAATATCTCAGAGTTAGTAAAATGGGTGAATTTTTCAAAATTTTACTAAAAACATTAAATATCTTCTCATAAAAAATTTAGGCATGATAAGAATTGGTGTACCTGCATTGGTAGAAGATAATAGAATAATGCAAATAAACCATAGGTGTACTATTTAATTTCCTCAAGAGATAAACATTGAAGACACATATAAAAGAGACCCATAGGAGATCCATTATGACAAGAGACACATCGATGCAAAACATAATATAAATTTACACAACTAAGGGACTCATAAGAATTACATAATGGTTAGTTGTTTATAAGGAATAAATTCAACTAACATCATTCCTAAGATCAAAGCATAATATTCGACCAAATTACATTGCATTTACTAAGAGAAACATGATACGTACCACATGAACCATAAACACATTTGACAAAAATACATAAACAACAAGTCAATTAAACAACCCACAAAAGAGAGACTATTTTCACGTGGTTCACCCACTCTTGGGCTACGTCCACCAAAGTTGTTGCATCTTTTATTATTACCCCAAAACAAATATTGGTTACATACCACAACACTCTTGTGGCTTTTCATTGTCCAAAGCCTCTCTCCTAGAGAGAGCATTTTCAAGACAAAACTATTTACAGCAATAATCTAGTCAAGATTCTACATCTTACCGAGATCTCTAGACATACCATTTGTCATGGATCAATGTATTAGAGTACTGTTGTTTATGGAGTAAACTATGACATCACATATTTAACTATTCATCAGAGTTCAAACAAACATAATTAACACGTTAGCATACATATCCGCGCAGTAAGAAATGTATGAACAATGCATTCACCAACCAAAGGCGTTGGAAGAGGTGTGCTGCATGATCCATTCAATATTGGCACACGTATTATATATATATATATATATATATATATATATATATATATATATATATATATATATACTTAAGTTTGGGAAAAAAATCTAAATCGAAGATCTAGTTGTACATTCCACAATACATATCAAACACAAATAATGCTAAACTCACCAAGAGTTTTCTTGTACTTAGAAATGTAAAGGATTTATAACAATCTTGCAACAATCAAATATATACATGTAAGCTAAAAGATAGTATTTCTTTGTCAACGGAATACCCTGCGCCCTCGTAAGACCCTTGCCAGTACAATTATGTTGGAAATAAGATACCCAAGTGTCCATCATTAGAAATGGACTTGGCTAGAATCCCAAGCATGAGATTTCCTGAGTATTGAACCTAACAAGACACTGCACTAAGCTAAAGTATGGAAGGATCGATTTCCTTATAAAAGTCGCCCAGCTCCGATAGCAAACATATAAAATGTCAAGGAAACATGGTATTATGCATCAATTGACATACGTCGTCGAAGCAAATGAAATAATAGAGCAGAGGCTAATCAAAATCTTCCAATCGGTATACAGGGATTGAGTTATACCAAAAAAAATGGTAATGAGCAAAGGTCGAATACTATAATGCTATCACTACACAGATCAACAAAAGTAAGGTTATGAATACTGAAATCTTGTTAAGTAAATCCAGATCTCCACCAAGACATTGATCTGTCCCCAAGGAGCCACATATACAAGTAAATAGATCGCATACTTGAGTGTTAGCTCTATGAGATCTCATGCAGAGATCCCTGAATGGGACTCTCTCATTTAAGGGATGTAAATGTGAGAAGAGATAGAGTCCAAATTATGATCTACGACTAAGCCAACCATACCAATAGGAATATAACCAAAAGAAAACAAAACTCACTATTACCCAACAACGCTTTTCCATAGATCTCGACAGAGATGAAGTAACTTACAAACAATGAAATCCTAGAGTTACACGCAATCAAACAGTCTGGTGTAGCATGCAGACAGGGGTTAACTCAATCTTCAGATTTGTGCATTTAGCATGCAGTTACGGACTCCACGCATAAAAAAAAAGAGATCATAGAAACGAAATTTATGGAATCGACATTGCCCCTCCGAGATGACCAGTTTTCCAATGAAATACCATACTATTTCCAGACATTGTTTTCCATAGCTGTCGAAAGAGAAAATGCAACAGTCGACCATGAAATCACAGAGTACGCGATCCCTCATATCGGTGCAATCACGCAATCATAGGTCAAAACATTATTCGGGTCGGTGCATTATAAGCACAGAACTCTACACATAACAAGAGAACACAGAAATGAAAAATTTAAGGGATCAACATTGCTCATCCGAGCAAATCCGTTTTTCAAACTCACATATGACAAAACATAAATAATTCTTGGAATCGGGATTGCTCCTTCGAGCGGATCCGTCCTCTCCCTAATTGTAAAAATGCAGAAAATGCAGCAGTCGACCATGAAATCACAGAGTACGCGATCCCTCATATCGGTGCAATCACGCAGTCATAGGTCAAACCATTATTCGGGTCGGTGCATTATAAGCACAGAACTCTACACATAACAAGAGAACATAGAAATGAAAAATTTAGGGGATCAACATTGCTCATCCAAGCAAATCCGTTTTTCAAACTCACATATGACAAAACATAAATAATTCTTCGAATTGGGATTGCTCCTTCGAGCGGATCCGTCCTTTCCCTAATTGTAAAAATGCAGAAAATGCAACAGTCGACCATGAAATCACAGAGTACGCGATCCCTCATATCGATGCAATCACGCAGTCATAGGTCAAAACATTATTCGGGTCGGTGCATTATAAGCACAGAACTCTACACATAACAAGAGAACACAGAAATGAAAAATTTAAGGGATCAACGTCGCTCATCCGAGAAAATACGTTTTTCAAACTCACATATGACAAAACATAAATAATTCTTGGAATCGGGATTGCTCCTTCGAGCGGATCCGTCCTCTCCCTAATTGTAAAAATGCAGAAAACAATAGTAAGACCAGTACTCAAGGGGAGAGTAATCTTCTGGATTCATATCCCCTATAGCTAACGCTAAGTGAAACAATAATCTACCCCCCCTTATCATCCTCCTTGGTCTCCTTAAGACGGATTCGAAATACCTTTCTCATTAATGAAACTTTGGCGGTGGCGGTGATGGGGAGTTCCAGCTCCTCCATTCAGAGACACATGGCGATGGAAAATTAATAAGGTGTTCTAAATTAAGGAGGCAATTCTCCTAAAAGAAAATCCATGCCGATCCTTAATCCCTTCATTGCCTAAAATTGCGATTATTTAATAATCTTGATAACTATTGTTTTAAGGGATAGATTATTTTCTCTTTAAGACAAGAAAATTGTTACAACAGTCCTTGTATATAAACGTGTACATATATATATATAGTTTTACTATTCCATCACTATATATCTTATATGATAAATGACACATAACTCTTATATATGTAAGTTTGATCCTATCAGATATATGTATCTCCTATTTGTAAAGGTGCTAATAATATTCCCATATGATTATAGTATTTTATACTATATATAAAAAAAAATATCCAATCATACTTTATATTTGATAACTACCAAGAAGATTTATTGGTATATATTGCCTACCCATTCTCATGAGCAGTGTATATGTATTTTGTATTCTTAGTATCCATTATCTTACTTGTTTTACAAATAATCCTTGCTGACTATGATAAGTATATATTAATGCCTCATTTAACCTCTCCTATGATAATATTTATCCTTGCATTAGTAGATAGGTAGTAGGAGTTTACTATTCGATCGCGGTGAATAGTTAGTCTACCTAGGATTTGTCCTTTTTTTGGGGAAACCCTAAAAGTATTTAGGCCATTGAGCTCCTGACTAGTAACCACGTGTATAGCAATCTTTTTCATTTTTAACATAATAGGTCATTAAGGAGGGATATCACATCCTCATCCCCTTTAAAATAACACCATCCTCGGTGTTCACTCTTCTGTTGGAGCAATCATTTGTACCACAAAACTGTAATTCAAAAGAACAATGTTTAGTAACAACTTGTCATCAACTTCATAATCAAACTCAGAAACATAAATCATGAGTTCTTTATTGCACATATCACTTGCAATATATGGAATAGATCTAGCGCTCCATGATTGTATTCTGTTGACAAAATTAACAAACAGCATTCACTTGATCCAGGAAATTCTTTCCTAACACATTAGTGTTCACACAGCAATCCTTTCTCTCATGCCTTTCCTAACACCTTAGTGCTCACGCAGCAAACATTTCTCTCATGTTTTGCCTAACACCTTAGTGCTCACACAGCAACATTTCTTTCATGTTTTGCCTAACACCTTAATGCTCACGCAACAAACATTTCATTCATGTTTTTCCTAACACTTTAGTGCTCATGCAGCAAACATTTCTTTCATGTCTTGCCTAACACCTTAGTGCTCACGCAGCAAACATTTCTTTCATGCATACTAAGCAGCGTCCTGCCTCCCACATATACATTTTCTTATAGCTTGCCTAGGTCTTACAGCTAGCCGATTCTCCGAGAATCCTAGTGGCTATTCAATCCCTGATTTTAGGGAGTATTTCAATGCCATTACAACACTCTTTACACAATTCCACTCAAGCCTTCTCGCTTGAGTCCCGGAATTTATTTTCCCCAAGCCTCCTTGCTTGAGTCTAGAAAAATCTCTTTCAATTTAATCAATTTATTTTGTCACATTACATTCTGTACCCATATGATTACTCTGACCAATCTGGGTCGAGTGCTTTTTTCAACAATATTTATCAACATTTTTTAAAAGAATAAGTAACAATTGTGATGTGAACCTTAATTCCTCACCCCTTATTTTACCATGCATAACATTTATGCTCTTGTCTTTCCACAGGTTCCACAGAATTTCGACCATATGCCTAATTCACCTGTTAACAACAAAGTAAAATTTTTGTAAGGAGATCTTCTTCTATGCATAAAATAAATAAATATAAGGAACTCATCCTTCACATTGCAATACCCATACTTGATCAAAACATTCTCTTCTTACTAAGTTTTTGTGAGTGAAAAACACGGCTAGTATGTACCCTGTTTGCACTGTCAAGTACCTCTATTCATCACAAAACCCTCTTATATAAATAGGATCCCTATCATAATTACCTACTCATGGTAATTCACCTTTTAAGCATATAAGTTTCGTATTGCTACTTTTAACTATTACAACTTCCACTTCATGGATTTTTCATATATGAAAGTTGCAAAAAGTACGTTTCTTACCTCAATCATCGAGATACACTTTAGACATAACTGCTTATCATCCATATAAAAAATAATCAAACTAAAGAATTTGATTGATCAATAAACCATAAGAATAACTATCTTAGAAGGAGAATTTCCATGATCATATGTCTTACTTCGAAGTAATGCATTCCTCTTCATACTAACCTCAGTAATAACCTGAACCTGGATCATGCCACCAAGACACATTACACCACATCATCATAAGTTAGCATAACACAATGATTCATAACGAATAATAAGAACCGGTGAGAGTTATTTCATTTGATGACTTCCTTCCTTCTTACGAAATCCAGAGACTAGGGTTAAACCCTAAATTGTCAAGTCTCACAATTTGTTTGGAAGGACGATATGTCTCTCTAATTCTCATTCGAATCCTATTTATATATACCACTTTTGTATGCACTAACATCAATACATTGTTTACATATATATGTATGTACTTGCACACGTTTATAACAATAACTACATACCTTTCGTTTGAACCTACATGTAGGGTTACAAGTGTGCTTCAATGTCACACAACAATATTATGATTTCTTCATAATTGGAGAATATTCATGCTTCAGTTACATGCTTTATTCCCGTTGGCTCTTCTTGCAACATGTACCTTTACAGCATTCATCATTAAGGGTCAATAGCATTTTACAAATTTACAAACTTGCTCGCGAAAGTAACTTGTTCAAGACCAACCCAATTTCCTCACATCTTAAAGGACCTTTAAACTTGTCTTAAATCCTACTTATCGGATCCTTTACAAATCTAGGATGCTTAGATTGTTCATCTAAATTATAAAAGTTATTCCTTGCAGCAACATAAAGACTTCGTAAATTACTGCATTCTACTAACCTATATGAGTATTTTATGTTGGTTCTAGGTTTCCAATACTCTTATTCGTACCACAAAACATACTCTTGATTTCCATCTACACATTTAATACGTGAACCACTATAATTTTATCCCTTAACAAAATAATCATTTTGACAGATATATAATTGTACACGGATAGCAAGTCATCATAAATCTTGGAAAAAAAAATGTACTCATTCATTTTTATCATATGCATCATAACACCTAATCAGAATGCACCTGGATATATATATATATATTTATCTTCTTAGTAATAAATGATAGTCTACACTTTCCTAGTTGATGCTTTAAGAACAAAATCTTAATGAACATAATGATGCTTCCTTCATTACCAAAAGTATTAACTATCTCAGTTACGGTTTCCTACATTATCACTATGTTAATGTTCATATATCATAATGCTTTAACAAAACCTTTTTCACATCTGAATATATTTTCTCCTATTTTCACATATTGGATTCATGCGCAATGTATCAACATACATACAAAAATAAAACATCCTCATTTGTGTAGTATTGATTTACTTAATTGCAAGAGTAGGAAGATCATTGCTCAATAATATCTTTGCAATTTGTATAATTTAGTTAATTACTCAAGCGGACTTTCGATCACATCTGTATCCTGTTCTTCGTCAATATAACTACACATATATTTAGTCACCTATTAACAAGAGGTCTATTCTTCTATAGTGGTATACCCAATTTAGTTTTGAGAACCAAGGGTTAAGGTTATTTACCCCCCCTTTTCACTAACAACATTTAGTTAATTATGCAACATAATAAACATTCTTTGGGGCATCCCTATCAAGGAAATATTCATAAGTAGCACATGAATAGTAAGTATATGCACAGCCCTAGTCTATCAAGGTACATAAGTAGTGGAAAAATATACTTTGTACCTAGATCTCTTTGGTGAGTTTTTTTTTTTTTTAAACATAATGCTTTGGCAAGAGAGACTTACTTTCCATCAACCCACGGACGCCTTATCGGTTACCTGAAGGTGGATTCATTTAGTTGCATCTCATAGGTAGAATACCTTCCTTGGTTCAACCAAACTTATATTTCTCTTCCTCGTGATGATCCCAACTAAGCCCGAGTGTTTGCAACATGTGCTCTGATACCATATGTAACATACCCAATATCTCAGAGTTAGTAAAATGGGTGAATTTTTCAAAATTTTACTAAAAACATTAAATATCTTCTCATCGAAAATCTAGGCATGATAAGAATTGGTGTACCTGCATTGGTAGAAGATAATAGAATAATGCAAATAAACCATAGGTGTACTATTTAATTTCCTCAAGAGATAAACATTGAAGACACATATAAAAGAGACCCATAGGAGATCCATTATGACAAGAGACACATCGATGCAAAACATAATATAAATTTACACAACTAAGGGACTCATAAGAATTACATAATGGTTAGTTGTTTATAAGGAATAAATTCAACTAACATCATTCCTAATATCAAAGCATAATATTCCACCAAATTACATTGCATTTACTAAGAGAAACATGATACGTACCGCATGAACCATAAACACATTTGACAAAAATACATAAACAGCAAGTCAATTAAACAACCCACAAAAGAGAGACTACTTTCACGTGGTTCACCCACTCTTGGGCTACATCAACCAAAGTTGTTGCATCTTTTATTGTTACCCAAAAACAAATATTGGTTACATACCACAACACTCTTGTGGCTTTTCATTGTCCAAAGCCTATCTCCTAGAGAGAGCATTTTCAAGACAAAACTATTTACAGCAATAATCTAGTCAAGATTCTACATCTTACCGAGATCTCTAGACATACCATTTGTCATGGATCAATGTATTAGAGTACTGTTGTTTATGGAGTAAACTATGACATCACATATTTAACTATTCATCAGAGTTCAAACAAACATAATTAACACGTTAGCATACATATCCGCGCAGTAAGAAATGTATGAACAATGCATTCACCAATCAAAGGCATTGGAAGAGGTGTGCTGCGCGATCCATTCAATATTGGCACACGTATTATATATATATATATATATATATATATATATATATATATATATTTAAGTTTGGGAAACAAATCTAAATCGAACATCTAGTTGTACATTCCACAATACATATCAAACACAAATAATGCTAAACTCACCAAGAGTTTTCTTGTACTTAGAAATGTAAAGGATTTATAACAATCTTGCAACAATCAAATAAGACCTCCTTGACAATAAATCACTCTTACTTCACCTTATCAAAATCTTGTAAGAGTCTTTTGAAGAAAAACTCATTGGAAAGAAATTTTCTTTGAAAAAAACATTCTTCGAAATAAATAAGACCTCCTTGACAATAAATCACCTTTGAAAAAACCCATTGGAAAAGAATAAGAACACATTCTAAAGAAATCTTCTTTGTAAAACCACTGGAAAAAAAAATTCTTTAAAAAAATACCTAGGAAAAAAAATTCTTTGGAAAAACTCTTGCAAAGAAACAACTCTTTTGCAAAAATAACTTGGGAGAACAACTCTTTGAAAAAACCCCTTTCAAATAAATAAGAAGGAAAAATACATCTCCTCTGCAAAAATACCTTGAAATAAAAGCGTATTTGCAAAAATACCTTGGAATAAAAACTGTGTAAATGCACCCTTTGGAAAGCCTTTTCTCAAAAAACCACTTGGAAAAATACTTTGTAAAAAAAATCCTTTTTTGCAAAAATTTCTAGAAAAAAAAACTTTGAAAAAACCCATTTCAAATAAATAAACTCATTTGCAAAAATATCTTGGGAAAATAACTCTTTGAAAAAAACATTTTCAAATAAATAAGAAGGAAAAATACAACTCCTTTGAAAAAATAACTTGGAATAAAAACTTCTTTGCACAAAATACTTTAGAATAAACTCTTTAAAAGCACCGTTTTGGAAAAAAAAACACCTTGAAAAAAACCATTGCAAAGAAATAAGAAGTGCAAAACTACCTTGGAATAAAAACTCATTTTGCAAAAATGCCTTAGAAAAAAACTCTTTCAATGTACCCCTTGAAAAGAAATAGGAAGAAAAATACCTTGTAAAAAAAACTCCCTTTGCAAAAGAAATCTCCTTAGAAAACCCCTTCAAAACTATTCTGACCAGAAATATGCGAAATTAAAATGTGCGAAAATAATGAACATACTTAGTTTTATTTATATAAGTTTAGACAATGCGTTTTATTTTTCTCGGCAGATGATTTTTTTTTACGTTTGGTTATTTGACCGAATGACCTTCATTGTAAGTGATGTCTCCATTACAGAAAAAGGTTATTTGGCCGAATAATAATTTGACCGAATAATCTTTGAAAACTAAAAAATTCACGTTTCCTCACAATTTTCAGGTTTCTCCATTTTCGGAAGGCAAAAAGAATCTCTTACACTACAAAGCGACAATCGGACTTGATACCATTAGTTTCATTATTGAATCTACTTTCCAAATATATAGATTTTGTTGCGTATAGGTGAGATCTGATATTTTTAATTATTTTTTTTCTTAACATGTGTCGAGTTTGATTTCATCTCTTTCAAAATGCAGTGAAATGAAAAATCCTTAGCTTTAAAAATACGCCACCAAAAAAATTGAAAAAACTATGGTGTAGTTAATTGGCGTGTCTACTTCAAAAGGATATTCATAGATTTTCTAGTTTTATATTCAGTTGAGAGAGAAGTTTTGCGACAAGAAATATGTTGAAAATCGACAAGGTTTTCCCATTGATCGTATTCAAAAAAAATATACTAATTAGTATATAGATCCATTGGTTACAAACTTATAGTCATGCAGTAGTATATTGTATGTAGATTGTCGTAGCATATTTGTTTTTTGCAAAAAACAAGTTTAACAATTATTTTACGTTTGTGACAAAACATGGCTATTTTGTAGTCCTTTCATTTTATAAGAACACAATATCAAACATTTACCGAATCAACATATCAAATCTCAGTATAAAAAATTAAAAAAAATATGGATAGAAAGCTAACATAATTCTCTAAGAGTTTTCGTTTTAGTGAAAAGGGAAATTCCAAACAAAAATATCGCTTTTATTCGCCCAAAGTTGGAAAACATGAAAAACTCAGATTTATTTTCTCACGCGACCCCCCAAAATAGACACCCATTTTCATGGGTTCACCAAATCTAGTTCAAATGAATGCGTCCTTTCTAAAATGGAGAACCACAATCTTAAGAACTGGTTAACGATCTTATGCATGCATTTAGTGCTTGATTCATACTTGGCGGATGAGCGAATGTTTAAAACATTTCACCCCTTTGTGCTTTTATGAAAATGAGTCTACTGCAATTTCTTATTCTAGGCTTTTTTGCACGGGTTTATTCTTAAGAAGACCAAACACTATCTTCATGGTTTTTTCTTTCAAGAAAGGTAGTGTATCTTTGGAAACATCCTCCAATGCAACCACAAAGTGCTTATACCTATCATTTAGACAATCTTCCCATTACCAAAACAGAGGAAGTGAATTTCCATCCTTTGATTCTTAGTTGTCGCCATTCCTTGAATCATGTGAAGTATATGCCAGCTTAAGTTCATCTACTTCATCACTACCATACCGATCATGTTGGTGAACACCAGCATCATCAATAAATGCTTTGTCTTTCCTCCTCTTCTAACCCTCATGGTCATCCTCTGAATCAACCCCTGCCATTTAGTCCCATATTTATTTCATTTTTGGATCACCTTTCTTGTTTCAAGACCTTTCACCCTATCCACCCGATACTAACTCAACATCTACATAAATAAATTATAACTACTTAGTAAAGTGAAATAGCAAGTAGAACCTGCAACTATAGATAGGGTGGACAAAGACCCAAAGAGGTCTGTTCCTCCCAACCTTCTCCAGAAGAAGTAGCCAATATCACTTGCTCCTCTAGGACTTGCTCCTTTAGGACCCCCGAACCTATTTATTGAACCACTAGGTAGAAAACTCTGTGTAGAAGCAAGGCACTCAAGTTCTACTTCCAGCAATCAATGGAGACTTGCAATACACCTCAAAACCTCTTCCCTAAGCAGGAAATAACTCTGCATTCAGCAGAAGTGAAACAAACTTACACTACAACTCAAAACATAGCTTCCCCTCATCGAATCTCTTGTGTGCATGCATCAAAACCACAAGGTAAATTTTCTCATCAGAAAAAGTATGAGCCTTTGCTCAATTCGATGGATTTATAAAGATGCATAGGTCTTTAATTGTCAGTTTCCAAATAAATGAGACTCAAGCTCCAGTCCCATATTTCAGGGCACTATGATCACATTTCAAGGGAGTTGTCCCATAACAACAGCTAGTTACTGAGTTCTTGATGCTGCGACTTGTCCATTTCCTTCTACCCCAGATTCCATTCCACCTATTGGGTTAGTAAACACTCTTTCAATAGTCTCTTTGGGTGAGTGTCTCCTATTTAATTTTATTAAATAATAATATTGTGCAATTACATTCATCCTTGGCCACTTGGCCAAATATAAAACTTTACAATAAAAGTTAAGATAATTTTTTCTTCAAACATAAAATGTTTCAGCTAAGGGGTATGTTACAAACACCCCCACTTAAGCTCAACATCGTCATCGATGTTGCTTATTCTTTCTCGGAGCCTCCCTAAAACAGAACTGCATATGCTGCCCGCATGTTACTTTCCAATGCCCAGGTAGCTTCATTAGGGTTAAGGTGCTTCCATTGCACCTTTAACTTACCTATGGTACGATTCTGCAGCATAATTTCCCTCCTGTCGAGAATACAGTCCAGTTCCACCTGAAAATCTCCTTCGGGTTCCACCTGTATGTCATTCCAATTCAGCACATGAGTAGCATCGTGCGCATACTTCATTAAAATAGAAATGTGAAAAACATTATGGATTCTTAAATTAGATGGAAGGGCCAACTAATATGCAACAGGTCCAATCCTTTATAGGAGTTTGAATGGTCCACCGTACCTTGGTGCTAGTTTAGCACAACTCCCATGTTTAAAAGAACTTTTCCTGGGTTTTACTTTTACAAAGACATGATCTACAAATTGAAATTCTCTTTCAGTGCGTTTCAGATCTGCATAACTTTTTTGTCTATCTTGTGCAACTTTTAAATTGCCTTGTACATGTTTCACGATTAGCTCCATCTCTTTTAACAAATCTGGTCCTAACATTAATCTATCAACAGGGTTATCCCAAGAAATAGGAGTACTGCATTTTCTTCCATATAAAATCTCAAATGGACTAAGTCTAGCAGATGCTTGATAATGATTATTGTAAGCAAATTCAGACAAATACAAATAGTCTTCCCACTTAGTTGGTTGATTTTTAACATACATTCTTAACATGTCTTCTAAAATCTGATTAACCCTTTCAGTCTGTCCGTCAGTTTGTGGATGGAAAGAAGTACTGAAATTTAATTTAGTATTTAAACCCTTAAACAATGTTGTCCAGAAATTTCCAATAAAATTGGAATCTCAGTCAGAAATAATTACCTTTGGAATTCCATGTAAGCAAAAGATTTTCTTCATAAACACATCTGCAATGTTAGCAACTTTGAAAGTAGTCTTAACAGGAATAAAATGAGTAGATTTACTAAGTTTATCCACAACCACCATTATTGAGTCATTTTGTTTCCGATTCTTAGGCAAACCTGTAATAAAATCAATACTTATAATTTCCCATTTCCATTCTGGAATTGGAAATGGCTACAATAGGCCAGTTGGTTATTGATGGTCAGCCTTAATTGTTTGACATTCAAAACACCCAGCTATGTATTCAACCACTTCATTCTTCATGTTGGGCCAAAAGTAATCATTTCTTAACATAGTTATCATTTTCTGATAACCAGGGTGTCCCGAATAAGGACTTTTATGAGCTTCATTCAAAATCAACAATTTAACTTTTGACACATTAGGTACATAAATTCTGTTTTTATAAGTCATTAAGCCATTTTCATTAATGTTGTAATCTGTTATTAAATTTTCAGATAAATTTTCAGCAACTTTATCATGCAATTTTTTATAATTTTCATCTTTCTTAATTCCTTCTTCGATATGATCTTCCAGATCTGTTTTAAATGTGCTGATTGCTACCACAAAACTTAATTTGGCATTTCTGCTCAAGGCATCAACAGCTTTGTTTTATTTACCCTTAATGTGTTGAATCTCAAAATCATACTCGCTAAGATTTGTTTGATCCAACAAGTATTTTAAGCCTTTATTATCTTTCATTACTGTAAACTTCCTTCCAATCAAGTGATGGCGCCACATTTTTAGTGCATGTATCACAGCTGCTAGCTCTAGATCATAAGTTGCGTAGTTCTTTTCATGGATTTTTAATTTTCTAGACTCATAAGCAATAGCATGACCTTCTTGAGTTAATACCCCACCAAGTCCATCGTTACATGCATCGGTGCATACAACGAAGTCCTTATTAGGGTCAGTAATTTTTAATATAGGTGTTGTTGTTAATAACTCTTTTAACTTCTTAAAAATTTCTTCGCATTTTTGATCCCAGACAAATTTCTTTTCCTTCTTCTGCAAAGAAGTTATGGGATTTGCAATTATAGATAATCCTTCAATAAACTTTTTGTAGTAACTTGTTGTTCCCATAAATGACTGTATGTCAGTTACGTCTTTAGCGACAGGCCACTCGTTAATTGCTCTTATTTTATCTAGGTGAACAGAAATTTCGTCTTTAGATATTATGTGACCTAAGTACTGTATTTTATCTTTATAAAATTTAGATTTACTGAACTTAGCATAAAGATGATGTTCTCTTAAAAATTGCAAAATTATCCTTAAGTGTTCATCGTGTTCTTCTTTAGTTTTTGAATAAATTAGAATATCATCAATAATTACAAACTTATCTAGGTACTTATGCAGAACGTTATTCATTAAACACATGAAGACTGTCGGTGCGTTAGTTAGCCCAAAAGGCATAACTACAAACTCGTAGTGTCCATAATGAGTTCTAAAAGATGTTTTGAATATGTCTTCATCCTTTATTCTAACTTGATGATATCCAGACCTTAAGTCAATTTTAGTGAATATCTCTGCTCTGCGTACCTGATCGAATAAATCGTTAATGCGGGGCAAGGGATATCGATTTTTAATAGTCATTTTATTAAGTTGACGGTAATTTATGCACAGTCACAAAGTACCATCCTTCTTTTTAACAAAGACAACTGGTGCTCCCCAAGGAGACACACTTGGCCTTATGTAGTTCGTATCAATTAATTATTTTAGCTGATATTTTAGTTCATTTAACTCCAGAATATTAATTCTATACGGAGACTTTGAGTTTGGTACCCCACCCGGTACTAAGTCAATGGTGAAATCAAGTTCCCTTTCGGAGGTAGTCCTGGAATATCTTCCGGGAATACATCAGAAAAGTCCTCAAGAATAGGTATGTATTCCAGTTTTATCTTATCTTCTTTAGATGAACATTCGTCATTAATCACATTCACATCAAACATTTTACAACCCTTTCTTACAGCCTTCTTTACTTGTAAAGCAGAAATTTGTCTTACGGATGTTTTCCTAGGAATTCCTTTTACTATTTTAGTATTTCCTTCATTATTCAAACAAGTAAAAGAATTTTCATAACAGTTACGTACTACTCTATGATGTTCAAGCCACTCAATGCCAATTAACACATCATATGACCCTAATGGAAAAACATTCAAATTAACTCACGTTTTCAGCTGAGTCATAAGTAAATCACAACTATTGACAAATTCTGTAACTTTTCTTTTAGTGCCTGTTGCTAGGTGAACTAACAATGAATTATCAAATTTTTCTATCTTTAACTTGCAACTTGTCACTAAATAAGTTGAAATGTAACTCAAACTTGCACCTGGATCTATTAAAATTGAAATAAATTTGTTTTGTATCATACCTTAGCTCTCGACCATAGAAGTTTGATGGTCTCTTTGTCGATTTTCCAGCACTGCATTAATCCTTGGCATTTCTCTTGCTACATCACCAACTATTGGTTATGCTTGTATGGTGTGAATGTTGTTGACTGTCTTTCTTCTGAGTGGGTAGTTTGCTCTGGTATGTGGTCCATTGAAGTCAAAACACTTCAAACATGGCCTCTGTTCAGCATTTCTAGTGTTATTATCATTATTATTGTTGCTATTATTATTAGGAACATTCCTTACAGCAATAAAATTATGTGGTGCATTACCTCTATAATTATTATTATTCTGAAAATTTCTGTTATTGAAATTTTTATTATTTCCAGAATTCTTAAAATTAAAATTTTTCTTCTTATGCTCGTAATTACTTGATTTTTTATTCCTCCAACTCGATATGCCTTCTCTTCTCTTGCTATATTGAAAACACAAATTAGCCTTCCTCATGGCTTATTCAATAGTTGAAGGATTATCGTATTCAATTTTGTCCTTTATGTGGAAGGGTAAGCAGCTTAGAAACCTTTGTATCTTAGGTTTTTCTTCAGCTAGGTAAGGTACATACCTTAATAAGCTGAGAAATTTGCTACATAACTCTTTCATGGTCATAGAAATCATCTTTAAATCATAAAATTCCTTTGACTTATATTCATAGTACTGTTCAGATAAACATTTTTTCTTAAACATTTTCTTAAATGTACTCCATTTTATATTCTTGTTTTTAAGACTTTTAACTCTCTTGATATCTTGCCACCAAATGTCTTCCCTTCCGCTCAGATTGTATATGGCCATCTTAGCTTTTAATTGAGATGAGTAGTTATAAATATGAAAGTAATTTTTCATTCCGTATAGCCATGCTTCAGCTCCCTCTCCCTTTTCATTTTCGCCATTAAAAGTTGGAGGTTTTATCTTTTTAAAATCTCCTGAAATTTGTTCATAATTTTTACGTATTTTCTTAGGACCACAGTCACTATCACTGTTGTCCTGATTAGGATTATACTTTTTGTGATACGTTTTATGACCAAATTCAGAAGAAGAAGAGTTACTTTTAGTTTTATAGTATTTTGCTTTCATATCTCTGTGTTTGTAGGACATTATTCCATATTCAGTCCTTACTTTTGTTCTCTTATCGTTTTGATCTTGATGGTACTTATCCAATAAAATATAATTTAATTCCTCCTATGCTCTTAAAATTCTTTTTTTTTCTTGCTTAACACTTCTTATTTCAGTTTTTAAATCCTTAACAGTACGTAATAATTTAGATGATTGATCATTAAGTTCTATGTAAATTTCTTCATTAATATTTTCATGTTCGTTATTATTATGTTCATTATGAGGAGATTTGTCCTCTGCGGATTCCTTCGGTATGTCCATACCTGCAAATTAAATGTCAAATTGTTCTGTACATAAACAAATTTAAAATAAAAGTTAGTAAGTAAGTTTTCTGATTTCATTTTCTGTTTTGCACGCGTGAGCCTATTTCAGGCCTAGAGTTTGAACTCGCGCTCTAATACCACATGTATCCCGAAAATCACAAAAATTTAAAAGTTTTCAAAGTAGCATTAGTTGCGGAAGTATAATAAATGCTCATTAATTCATATAAATGACATACTAAAATAAAATGTTAAATTGATCATGTATGTGTATTGTTTTATGATGTGCGTGAAATGTGTTTATATCTACATTAGGATGTTGTTGGATGTTTTCTTGCCTCAAATGTGCTTCCTAGATCACTTATAAATACTAAGATATGATGTCGATGCTTTGTAGATTTACCTGTTATTGTTTATATGTGATAACTATTTGTTCTTCTCATTGATGATAAAGGGGTCCTAGGGGCACCCCGAGGCTTACTTAGCTATTAGCTAAAGCATTTGAACGTTATGTCGCAGATTACAGGTAAGAGAAAAAGTGTTCGGAGATCCTATTTATCGTCAGCTAGCTTTTAAAGTTTAAAAAGAGAAATAGAATACTTGAAATCATTTGAGGGTGAGATCTAATTCAGTTGTTTCTCCAGCTATACTTTGTGATAAGTTATTTATATGAATTCACTCCAATTCTCAATATTTAGGTTCTTCGTATTACACATGTAACTGTATAATGTCGAAAGTGTTGAGCGTCAAAATAACTGTTAAGGTGTTTTACATTTCACACCTAGGTATTTACAACATGAATTCAAATATCTATGTTAATAGGGTGATATACTAAGTTCAATTGTTTCTATTGTAATTCTAAGCATCTCTGTTGATACTATGGATTAAAGGTATACCCAGTGTGATATTATTATGGAGACTTGACATAAGTCTAAAGCTGCAACTATATACTCTAAGCACTCTCTTCTAGTAATTTATGCGATGGCTATATTAATGCTATAATATTGTAATAGTATCTATAGTTAATACTATTTCTATTTGCATTTCTTCTATAGTTTACACCATTGATAAAATAACCATTAGAGCATTGTAATACTAGCTTACACTATGGTTGCGTTATGTGTTATATGGTCTTGATACAATACACAAGGGTTTGATTCATTATATGTTCTACATAATACCTTTGTTATTTACTTTTGCAAAGATGATGACATAAACTATATTGTCCTACATTTATAAACCTCCCATGTCGATGGTCGAGGTCTTACCTTGGCCATTAAACGATGGTGTAACACTTTGGATTATATGATAATGTTTTTGAATTTGTTTATTTGACGGCCTTTCCATATTAATATTGAAATGTTTAAACTAAATAAGAGGTTAATCCACTATCGTATTGCATGGTTAAGCTGACAGTTCTTTGTACCTCTGGTAGCTATGGGTTATTAAAGTGCATTAAAGTGTTAATGAGTGGAGAGACTAGGGACACCTCCCTGGAAAGTCTTCACGTGGTCTCCTTGGTCGTGGTGTCAACCCTAAATTCTTGGATTACCTCGACGAGAGCATCCTTTCGGCATTCATTTGGTAAGGAGTGGACTATTGGAGAGGTCAACAGGCCTGCGGGTCTTTAGGGTTTCAAGAGTAGGTTTTGAAGGAACCTTCCCCAGGCTTGATACCGCGACCTGTAGACGAAGACTATCACTACCAAGTGTTTATGAGCTGAGCCATTACTGTAATGAGTATAGTTCCATTGGTTTTGGTGGTTTGAATGACGCAGGATTAACGTCGGTCGCAAGAGAACTCAGTTTCAAGCCATGGTTTCTTTTATAAAGGTAATGTCTCAGTTCTATTCTTGCTTCTAATGATAGTTTAAAATGTTACTGTTGCTTATAAATTTGTTTTCAAACTTCATAATACGCCTTTTAACCATCCTGTGTATCAATGGAAGGTACTTCTCATCTATAGGTTTCTATGTTCGAAGCTACGTGGAAATATTGCTTGATAACCGATAAGCCTCAGTGGTTTTTCTTGTAGGTTTCTCTTGGAAACTGTTGGTCATTGTTTGGTTTTAGCCGAAGCTTTCGGTTTTGTGGTCCGACTGCTGATGTGGCCATCGTTTGTAAAGTTTGTAGGCCGAAATGGAAAGTGTAGGGAGGATGAGATCCTTGAACTACCTCAGCATTACACTACAGTGTTTTACTGTGTGTCTATCTATTTAAAATGTAACAACTATTGAGGGGGTTCAACCCTTGGAAATTTTAATGGAATGAAAAGAAGTATTGAGGGGGTTCAACCCTTGGAAATTTTAATGGAATGAAAAGAAGTTATGGTAACTTGTTTAAGTGTGTTGTTTGTTTTACGAGCTATGTTTGGGAGCACTGCTCTTGCTTTGATTATAAAAGATGTTTATTTAAACTAACTTAGGGGTGAAATCCAAAATTCCTAAATGTTTAAATACTGTGTGTTTTGTTGAAGGCCAAGAGCCGAAAATGGCTAATGCTTGGTTTTGGAAATTCAATCCTGAACTTATTTGTAGAATAATAGATTTTGATAACTATTTAAGTGATGTTGGTAATTTCCAAGACCTAATCTCGTGTGAATCTTTTTGGTTTCGACGAATGATATATTACTGAAATAAGTTTGTTTTGCAAACGTTAACTGTTTTACTCTCAATGGCCTTGGCTCCTTTGTCAAAAGTAGTTTCTATGTGTGAATAAAATAATAGTCTATGTTATGAGAGGCCAAAGGCCCTGGTTCGAAACCCTATCGAGAAGTTTTATGTTTAATTAAGGTTAATGGGTTTCGGTTATAAGGGTTGTGGAACCCTCACCATACTAGTGTTATTTCATTTTACTTAACTGAATAATTGATGAGGGTTTTGAGTCCAAGAAATATTTTGTATACTGTAATGGAAAGGTCTTCGTGAAATCGAACTTCGTCTGAAGTTCTATTTGGTTGATGCAATGTTTAACCTAGAAATGTATGTTGCTTGTAACTTTGGGACAGTCATCCGAAAACTAGAGTTGTTTTGTATTTCAAAGATTTATAGTATGGATGATAAGATAAAATGTTAATAATTATGCATACTTAGTATGTTTGTTTTCGATAGTTGTTTTCAGATCATAAATAATGATGGTAACCTTCAGACATATTTATGATTCTGCTAGTATTTATAATACATAATATTAAGATGTTTTTAAAATAGAATAAACATATGAAAATAATATAGTAAGAAAATAATTATATTATTTGTCTTCTATGAAGGCTAGTTAACCTAAAAATTGAACTTTAGACTTTGTGCAGAAAGAAAAATGGAAAATGTTTATGTATTTTTATTTCTATTGTTGTGACTGTAAATGTTTTCAAAATATTTAAATAAACAATATTTACTATGTTTTTCTATGACTGATACATGAGATATATCAATTTCAGTTCATAAACAAATAATGGAACTACAGTAAATAAAAATAGAGTTTGTCTAATTCATTATTCTATCTGTTTGCACATCATTCATCTACATTTTAAACACCCTTCCCTGTACTAGAGTACGGCACAAGAACAGTCCGTGGAAAAAATATAGGGAAGTAATATATTCTAACATTTCATATCATTCTTTCAACAATTTATAGAATCATAATCAGTTCAGAAAATCAAACATTTATTTCTGCATGATGATAACTATCAACATTCAGCTAATAATTTCTAAATCAATAGTTAAAGAAAATAAATTATAACTACATAGGAAATGAAGAAGCAAGTAGAACCTGCAAATGTAGATATGGTGGACAAACACCCAAAGAGGCATGTTCCTCCCAACCTTCTCCAGAAGAACCAACCAATATCACTTGCTCCATAGGACCCCCGATCCTGTTTACTAAACCACTAGGTAGAAGACTCTATGTAAAAGCAAAGCACTCAGGTTGTGCTTCCAGCAATCAATGGAGACTTGCAATACACCTTAAAATAGCTCTTTGTACTCAGCAGTAACCTTGCATTCAACAAGAGTGAAATGGACTTACACTACAACTCAAAACATAGCTTCCCCTAATTGAATCTCTTGTGTGCATACAACAGAACCACAAGGTAAATTTTCTCATCAGAAAAAGTGTGAGCCTCTGCTCAAATTCGATGGCTTATAAAGATTCCTAGGCCTTTAGTGGTCAGTTTCCAAATAAATGAGCCTCAAGCTCAAGTCCCATCTTTCCAGAAACTTTGACCACATTTCAAGGGAGTTGTCCCATAACAACAGCTAGTTACTAAGTTCCTGATGCTGCCACTTGTCCATTGCCTTCTACCCTAGACTCCAGTCCACCTGGTGGGTAAGTAAGCACTCTTTCAACAATATCTTTGGGTGAGTGTCTCCTATTTTATTTTATTAAATAATAATATTGTGCAATTATAGTCATCCTTGCCCACTTGTCCAAATATAAAACTTTACAATAAATGTTAAGATAATGTTTTCTTCAAACATAAAATGTTTCAGCAAAGGGGTATGTTACAAATGCGGTGCTGGATTTGAACAATCTCTTTGGTAGTGCCCCTACTGTCTGCAATTGTAACAAATGATTGGACCCCTTCCCCTTCCAGCAGCTCCTACACGTCCCATATTGGCACCTCAGCCTCCGCAGAATCATCCCCCAAAACCTCCGTGTAGCGGTCCATATTGTTGATACTGTGGTTGCTAATACTATCACTACACATACTAGGGCTGGCCATACGGCGGTGGTGGATACTACAGATGCCCATACAGCGGTTTCCCATATTGCCCCTAGTTGTATTGCTGCGGTTGGTTACACTACGACTGACTATACTATGATTGCTGCTACACCACCAGTGCTTCTTCCCCCTTCATAAAATAAATGTCAATTGTTCGATCTTGTAGTAGGTCATAGGCCCTGCAGTCCTTCTCAACATGGCCAACCGATCGGCAAAACTTACAGTATAACTTGGTTGGCTTTGATACCATCTTTTGCAGATATACACAATTCTCCGGTCAATTCCCTCTGGTCTGGAAGATAGTACACCATGGAATGCCTCCTTGATGAAGGGTGTTTGGTGCCCCTTACTGCAAATACTCACAAAATTCTGGGCATTTGTCCTTGTGGTGCCCCTCACTTCTGCATTTGCTGCACCATATGTCTCTGTGGGTTTCCTTGAACTTCTTGATATCCTCCAATTGAAGTGTTAAGTTGGAAACCTATTCCTGAACTCTATCCATTCCCATCCCCGCTTCGCCAGTTGGTGCAGCCTATAGCTTCATCGTGATTTCTAGTGCTTCTGCCTGTGTTGCGACTTTTTGCAGCATCAGTGGTCCTCGGATATGCGGTACTAGTCTTGCGATGAACCATTCTTTATGTTGCCGCTCATTTATCAGAAATCTCACCTTCACTATCATTGTTTGGTACCGTTGATCGAATTCCCCCGCTGACTCATTTGGGAATTGCTTAACTTCCTAAAGCTCAGTGGCCTATTGCGACTCAGATTTTGGTTTTTCAAATTCTTCAATCATCATCATTCGTACCTGCGCCAATGTTTTGGCTGTTGTTTCCAATGGAACCTTTACAAAATTCATGTACTAGTCTAATGCTCGACCCCTAAGGGTCATCCCTAATTGTCCCATCTTTATATTGTCATCCTGAAACTGCTTCACGGTCCAGACTACTTCGCATATAAACCAATACTGTTTGGGATAATCAGTCCCATTCCCCTGAAAGGTGGGAATCTTTTCCTCGTCTGCCATCCTAATGTTTCTAGTATTTTTATTCATTAAAGCACTACTCTTGACGTTGCACGTAGGGAAACTCCGCAAGTAGTTTGGATTTTTTCCTATAAAATTCAGTGTAGTGTGAGGGGTCAAAGGTACATGGTCACTTACAATCTGTAATGTCCCTTGTTAGGAATTTTATTAAAATGACAATTTTTCACTTTTTTCCCTAGTTAGACCTTTGACTAGTTTTGATCTCTAGGTCCCAAATTTGCCCCAAATGATCCCAAATATTCTGAGAATGTATATGAATGATATGAGAACATAAATATGTGTTTCATGGATGCCTTTGGACCTTTAAAATACTTCTACAAATCCTCTTTCAATTCTGATCAACGTAGGTAACTTTACTAGTGATTTTTCTTTGACTAGTAGTGGTCTCTAAGTCTCAAATTGACTCCAAATGCCTTCAAATATTCAAGGAAGGTGTATGAATGATATTAGAACTTGAATATGATGTTTATGGATGAAATATGTCCACCAAAAGACCTCTACAAACTCTCTTAATATTCTGAACCAATTATGCAATTTTACTAGTAATTTGGGGTTCAAATCCCCCTGGGGTAAGTACTGAAAATGGCTTCCCAAATGCCTCCAAACCCACTCAAATTTATGAACAGAGGTATATAATGTGTTAAGTATTTTATTAAAGTCTCATATGCACCATTAATGGATTATTACAACTGTTCTCACCCTCTCCCATTCAACTGCAAAAATCCCCAATTCGACCCTTGGGGAAATGGCACTATTTCACCTCCCAATACAACTAAACTAAGTAAAAATGATTCAAATGCTCAAGAACAGTACATGAAACTTGTATAAGACATCCATGGCAGTATATGTATCATAAATATATCATAGAATCATCCATTCATTCGAAATCATCATCAATACATTGGCTCACAACAAGGTATTGGGGAAATGGCATTGTTCTTCCATTAAAAATGAGATTTATATATTTCTACTTGGAATTTCGATCGGAAACTTTTTGGAGATGAAGAAAAGAGTATTTACTTCATATTAAAAAAAAATAGGGCATTAAAAGATTCCCCAAAGAGTACAATAGCTCACCAAAAACGCCCTCCCTCAAGGATCAAGAATATGCCATCAAAACTGGAAATGGTTGAAGGAATGAGCTGCAATAGAAGAAACCATGAGCTGCCCTGTAGCTTACACCTGCAAATAAAGACTCAATTAAATCTCCAAATGAAAGGTCTGAATGGCCTTTCCAATTGCCAACTTGGATGGGAATCTTTCACCCTCGAAATAGGCTAAGGCAAGAAACTAGTCATCCACTAGCTCTCCCTCTTCACAAATGCAATTGAAAATTCTACAAATGATAAAAAGCCATTCTCATACTTAATTTCTACATTTTATAACCAACATTAGCCTTCTAAGGGTCGAAATCCTCTCAATAGATTCAATAGATTTCCATTGAGGAAATATTCCACATTTGCCACTTGTCTCCTAGTTCCAACCTTCCATCTTCTCCCAAATTCGATTTTGAGTCTCTTTGGCTTCTCCAACTCCCAAATTCACCTTCTTTGAGCCTATTTTTGGGTCTGACATTTCATAGTGGTCAGATGTTAGAGGTCAGGTCTGCAATTTGTCATAGTTGTCATAGATGCTCCATCATTGGTGTCATAGGGGCTAGGAAATCTAGCCCAAGTGTCCACAAACTTCCACTTTGACTCTTTATCTTCCATGGAGGTTACCAATCCTTCCCAATTCGACCTAATATGCTAAATGAAATTTGTTATGACTTACCAACTCACCCAAGAGTGTTCACATTCCCACTAATTCGAATTTGCAAAAGAGAGATACCATGTATTATGAAAAATCAAGCTAGTGTGGGTCCCACATCCTCCATATATCTCCAAAACCATTTGTCACCTAGGATTTCTCTTGAATTTCTTTATTCACTCTATTTATTAAATACTTGAACCCTTATAATGTCTAAACATCATTTATTATCCCCCTTATTCCAAATCCCAAAGCTTCCACTCCAAACCTAGGAAACTAGTAATTTTCCTCCTTGGCAATTATTTGACCCTTAACATCAATTTTACAAACTCTAATGAATATTGCTAATGTGATTAGGCCATTGTGACCCAATTCCAAATTTGGGACATGAAAAATCCTCCCTTCCCAATATTGCTTGTCCTCAAGCAATTTCAAACATGGGTGTTGAAGAACCTGCTTTCTGTATAATTCTTTGAAGTTGCCATTGAATTGCCAAACCTTGAGTCTTTGAGTTTCCATGAAGATTTTAGAGAGGAACCACCATGCTTGCTGCTGCACTACTCTGATAGAAATAACTTTATTAAGTGGGAAATCCACCTCCATACTTCTTGTTTCCCCAAAAAAATTGAAACCAATGAAACAAAAATTATTCCAGGATCCCATTGCTTGTATTGCACCCAAACAATTAAGAGTGCTCTCCAGCCCATACCATCAGATAAGAGGATTCCTGGATCCCATTTTCTTGTATGCATTCTTCCAAACATCATGAGTACAAAATATATATCATCAAAGTACATAACTACATAATGAAAATTAATATCAAGGAAGTGCTTCATCAAAGAATTGTGAAAGTGCTTATACCTCTAAGCAAGTAGACCACTATTTTCCAAGTGCATACAAGCTTCAAGTGACCAATCAAATCTGCTCCAATGACATAGGTGAGGATCCCATGTCCTATAAAGCTGCTCCAAAAGGATGTGATATGCATCAAAATATTCATCCATGTATTATTTCATCCAAGAAGTGAATGAAGAATCTCCACTAAAATCTGAACCAAATAATGAGCAAAAAAAACAAGGAGACTTCAAATGACTCAAAGAAGTCTCACCCATACATCCCTGAATGTGATCATCATAAAGATATAACAAATTATGTGGCCTCCAACAAAAATGTTCTCCAATCATAAATATATTCACCCAAGTGTTGGATGAAGTTCCTCCAACATCAAATCAATCAAGTGTTGAGCAAAAAAAACCATGAGTCTTCAAGTGACTCAAATGCATATCATAGGTGTATCCATGTAGATGTGCATCATCATAAAGTAACAAAGGATGCTGCTGCAAATGTGAATAAGAATGTGCTCCAACCATATCATCATAAAATGTAAATCTAGGAGTTCCATACTCCTCATGTGGCACCATAAAAAATAACCCTTTCACCCATACTTCACTGAGACTAATGTTGCAAAACATGGAATTGTAGGATGTAGGAGAATGAACCAAATCACCCAAATGATCAAAAAATACAGAAGTTTCATCATGGGAAGGATCCATACAGGTAGTATCATGCAGCTCCTTCAAAAGTGTGAACTCTTTGTCATAGTTTGGTTCCAATGTATAGGAATCATGCTCTTCTTTAAAAATTGCATAACCGTCATCAAGAGACAATTCAAATTCCTCTTCCACCACATCAAGTGTTTGGATCTCTTCAAGTTCATCTTCAAACACATCAAGAAAATTCAAATTTTCACATTTCTCATGATCCACCATGTCATGAGAATCCTCCAAACAATGTACCATTTGACAATCTGAAACATAGGAGGAAAAACAAGTATCTTGCAACTTTTCAAGAAGTTGCTCATTTTGAATTGTGAGCTTATGATTATCCTCATTATTCTTCAAGTATGCATCATGTAACAATTCATTAAGCTCAAACAAATGGTTTCTATCAAAAATCAAAGACATGAAATTACCTTTGATGTGGCACATTGATCTTTGAATCTTCTCCATGTCTTCAAGGAAGGATGTTTCCTCCAATGAAGTAGCTCTCCCACAAGAACTTGACACCAATGCTTGAGTGTCATGGAGAATGCTGAGGGACTCTTGGATCTTCTTTTCATTCATCTTTAAGGACCCTTCAAGAAAATGAGGCTCTTGCAAATGAACCTCCTCATCTTCTTCATTTTTGCTTGGACCAACTTCATGAAGCTCAAGTGGTGATGGGGAAGTTGATCTTGGTTCTTCTTCAACTGCTACAAGGTCTTCATTATCATACTTAATGGAACTTGGGCTTGCAGCAACACTTTCAAAAGTGATCTCTATGTCACCAACATAGAGGTGTGAGCACCCATCAGTAGGTACTCCTTCATAGTTTAAGCATCCATCAGTAGATGCTCTTTGGTTCATGTCTAAGCTAGAAGGTGTCTCGAAATGATCTTCCATATTTTCAATAGAATCTTCTTCATTCTCTTGTGATGTCTCTTCATTTTTCTCCTTCAAGCAAGCTGATGCATTTTTCCCCTTGTTTTCCTTAGGATCAGTATATTTGGAATCTCTTCTTGAATAAATCTCAAAATCTCTCCTCAAGTTGGACATCATTTCATGCACACATATATGATACTCGCTCCAAGGTTCTTTACAAGAGGAGCATAAACCTTTCTTTACTAACTCCACATCTTCATGTTTGGGCCTATTTTCAAAAACATGTTCAGCAAAGTACTCAAAAGACATGGCATTTTGTGTATTTTTGTTAAAAGCAAGATATTCTTGATATTTTTGATATTGTTGGGGCAAGGTTTTATATTTTGCTCTCCATCTTTGGAACTTACTCATAGAATTATCCTTGGTTGGTGTGACACATTCATATTCATCAGATTTAAAGTCATAAGAATAATATTCATTTCTCTTGAAATTGTAAGAAGTGTTGCATGATGGCATCTCTTCCTCGTACCATTCACATTCTGCTTCATATTGATCATAAGCATCTGCATATTCCTCATAAGAATTGTACTCATAGGATTCATCATAATAGTAAGACATGGATGCCTATTATTCTTGAATGTATGTACCTAATCCACAGGTGCAAGGACCACGCTCTGATACCACTGTAATGTCCCTTGTTAGGAATTTTATTAAAATGACAATTTTTCACTTTTTTCCCTAGTTAGACCTTTGACTAGTTTTGATCTCTAGGTCCCAAATTTGCCCCAAATGATCCCAAATATTCTGAGAAGGTATATGAATGATATTATAACATAAATATGTGTTTCAGGGATACCTTTGGACCTTTAAAATACTTCTACAAATCCTCTTTCAATTCTGATCAACGTAGGTAACTTTACTAGTGATTTTCCTTTGACTAGTATTGGTCTCTAGGTCTCAAATTGACTCCAAATGCCTTCAAATATTCAAGGAAGGTGTATGAATGATATTATAACTTGAATATGATTTTTATGGATGAAATATGTCCACCAAAATATCTCTGCAAACTCTCTTAATATTCTGAACCAATTATGCAATTTTACTAGTAATTTAAGGTTCAAATCCCCCTGGGGTAAGTACTGAAAATGGCTTCCCAAATGCCTCCAAACCCACTCAAATTTATGAACAGAGGTATGTAATGTGTTAAGTATTTTATTAAAGTCTCATATGCACCATTAATGGATTATTACAACTGTTCTCACCCTCTCCCATTCAACTGCAAAAATCCCCAATTCGACCCTTGGGGAAATGACACTATTTCACCTCCCAATACAACTAAACTAAGTAAAAATGCTTCAAATGCTCAAGCACAGTACATGAAACTTGTAGAATACATCCATGGCAGTATATGTATCACAAATATATCAGAGAATCATCCATTCATTCGAAATCGTCATCAATACATTGGCTCACAACAAGGTAGTGGGGAAATGGCATTGTTCTTCCATTAAAAATGAGATTTATACATTTCTACTTGGAATTTAGACCTGAAACTTTTTGGAGATGAATAACAGAGTATTTAATTCATATTAAAAAAGAAATGGGGAATTAAAAGATTCCCGAAAGAGTACAATAGCTCACCAAAAACGCCCTCCCTCAAGGATCAAGAATATGCCATCAAAACTGGAAATGGTTGAAGGAGTGAGTTGCAATAGAAGAAACCATGAGCTGACATGTAGCTTACACCTGTAAATAAAGACTCCATTAAAGCTCCAAATGAAAGGTCTGAATGGCCTTTCCAATTTCCAACTTGGATGGGAATCTTTCACCCTCGAAATTGGCTAAGGCAAGAAACTAGTCATCCACTAGCTCTCCCTCTTCACAAATGCAATTGCAAATTCTACAAATGATCAAAAGCCATTCTCACAATTAATTTATACATTTTATAACCAACATTATCCTTCTAAGGGTTGAAACCCTCTCAATAGATTCAATAGATTTCCATTTAGGAAATATTCCACATTTACCACTTGTCTCCTAGTTCCAACCTTCCATCTTCTCCCAAATTCGATTTTGAGTCTCGTTGGCTTCTCCAACTCCCAAATTCGCCTTCTTTGAGCCTATTTTTGGGGCTGACATGTCATAGTGGTCAGATGTCAAAGGTCAGGTCTGCAATTTGTCATAGTTGTCATAGATGCTCCATCATTGGTGTCATAGGGGCTAGGGAATCTAGCCCAAGTGTCCACAAACTTTCACTTTGACTCTTTATCTTCCATGGAGGTTACCAATCCTTCCCAATTCGACCTAAGATGCTCAATGACATTTTTTATGACTTACCAACTCACCCAAGAGTGTTCACATTCCCATTAATTCGAATTTGCAAAAGAGGGATACCATGTATTATGAAAAATCAAGCTAGTGTGGGTCCCACATCCTCCATATATCTCCAAAACCATTTGTCACCTAGGATTTCTCTTGAATTTCTTTATTCACTCTATTTATTAAATACTTGAACCCTTATAATGTCTAAACATCATTTATTATCCCCCTTATTCCAAATCCCAAAGCTTCCATCCCAAACCTAAGAAACTAGTAATTTTCCTCCTTGGCAATTATTTGACCCTTAACATCAATTTTACAAACTCTAATTAATATGGCTAATGTGATTAGGCCATTGTGACCCAATTCCAAATTTGGGACATGGCACAATCTGACCTCCTTCTGCCTCTGGGGTATCCTAGTCAACGTCTCCTTTGAGATAAGGTCGCTTCCTCCCTTGTGGTCATGTTTCACAATTCTCTTTTCCAGTCCTCTCAAGAGACTCTCTCTCAGCCCTCCTCTTCTTCTCAGGATGCCGAAATATTGCTCCACTCCTCAAGGTACCACACTCTTCATCAGCTTCCCTTAGAAACGCGTTGTCGCTCATGTCCATCTACCACATATTTCCGTCACACTCGCATTCACGTGATACCTTCTCCCACTGCACACTGATTCTTCTACTCATTTGAAGACATCCTCAATATTCATTTTTTGCAGACAAGCATTTTAATCCACAGTTTTAGATATAACAAAAATATTCCTCTTGGCCCTGTGAAGAAGTTCCTTTTGGCGTCACTATACGACTTGATGGTATCTACTGCGAACTCAGTTACTTACCCTTCGAGGATACTGTCTACCCAAAAATAAACAGCTCGTGATACTTTGTTATCGACTTGCTTCAGCTGTCACACCAACTTTGGGGTCCAACAGTCAAGTTCAGTCTTCTGACAGTGATTCTTTCGGAACATCAGTTGTGCTAGACACTCATGCAACAACACTGGGAATTCATAGAATAATATTTCATGGATGTCTAAGTAGATGTATCTTTCTAACCAACTGGTCGCTGTCTGTTTAGGATCTCGCTTCTTGCTTTCTGCGAATTCCTCTGCCTTCTTGTCGAACCACCCTTAGATCTCTGGTTTCGTCGGATGCCATATCATATCGTCTTCTCTTCTTCCTTAGGGTCCCAGCAATGGAACCATTTGTTGACATAGTGTCTATTGACAGGGGTTCACTTCGCACTATCGCCAAAAAACTATCAACCCAAACTCCCTTATACACCGACCCAGAAAGGAGTAACCCTTCCCAGCAACACTTGCAGAGCAAGTGTAGTCTCACCCGAGATGGATAAGGGGGCTGCTGGAACCAATTTTCCACAGTAAAATTGAGGATATGCACACATTACCTTCATACTAACCAGAGATTACAACATTCACCACATACTATTATCTTATCATTCGCAAATTTCAATAAATATTTGGAGCAACATATTCGACCTACTTATTCAGATTAGCATTACTACTACAACATATTCGCATCAACCAATGTAAACATTCACACAACATAGTTCACATCCATCATTGCATAATATTAAAGACAGAGATTACACCATAATGGAACATCTCCATTCATTCACCAACCCTGCAAAATAAACCTCATAGAAACTGTCAATACATCATATCGCGGATACAAAACGAACCCAAAAGATAGGATCATTATCCAAAAACTAACTACCCTTAGGCTTACAATCCTAATCTATTTATATGCTATATTTTATTACAAAATAGTCCACATGACTGACTTAACTTAATCTAACAATTATTGTGCTTCTAAGAACATGCCAAAGGGTCCTTCTTTTGCAGAATGATCCTTTCACACCTGTCAGCTTGCGCAATTCCTGCGGATCTATCCCATGGAAACAGATATTACTCATGGGAAAAAAAGCTTATAAACAAGCTTGAATTATTATCCATTTATAGCCAAGGGAAAGTGAATGGCCAAATGAAAGCAAGAACCAAGAATTGGTTGGGATCTGAAAAATGTATCACTTTGTTGTCTCTATATTAAGAGAACCTGTGTCCAAAAAATATTGCTACTAGAAGAATTTTATAGATTCAAATGTTTACATTGTTCTATTTTTATGACCTTAAAATAAAATGAATTGCCTGTATTAGGAAACAAAATTCTTTCCTTTATGAATGAAGTAAATTAAACAAAAGAAAATTATTTTATCAAATTCTCTTCAAAGTGCATCATGGATAATACATAGAAAACTCCACTTTTGTGAAGGATTCGCTGCAGCTTGGTATGTGCAAGTTCGGGTACAATAACAGTTGAGGAATCCAAAACAGTCCATACCTTTGAAAACCAGCCTTATTATTCTGTTTTTTACAAAGGAAGGAGAGAACATCATAGTACAATGCCGATTGCAATATGTTTTTTAATGAATCGCTTGTACAAATGGCATATTATATTTATTTGGCCTCTTAACTCAAGTACTTTGGAACAAAATGTCACAATTTCAATTACACCATTGGTACAACATGTTAACCTTGAAATTTTTTTTATGTTGCATTATATGTGGCCTGACACTAACCTCTGGAAAGGATTCTAAGTTCCACCTTTTGTTTGTTTCCTATGTTTATCACTTAATATACGCCAAATCCATAATGTCAACACATTTACTATTGAGTTGTGTGTGCCACTATTAGTAGTTTTTTTGTTCCACCCTTGATTTTCAAAGGGCATGATCAACGAAAAACATGAGTAAATGATTCTATTATTATCTCAATTCATAGTGAGCTGTTCGGGTTTCCATTTAAGCTAGTTAGCTGGAGTGAGATGTATGTCCCCATTCCTATTCTATTTTTTCTATTTCCATCCCTTTCGCCTGGGACGAGCCGATTCGATAAGGTGGAAGGACTTTCAAATTCATAAAATTGCTATGCTAGATAGTGCTTTGTGGGTTGTTCAGAAGAGTGTATGAAAGCATTGTTTCTAGTAGATACATTTGGTCATAGTCATTCAATGGAGGTCGATCCCATCTAAACCAAATTGGGGTTTAAACATCAGTAGGTTTTGAAGGCTCCCATCCATCCTAGGAGGTTCTACGTACTTGGCCGAGCAGTGCAAGCCAACAAATAGAAATTATCCATCAATTATTACCCAAAGAGATCCTTTCCGAATCAATTGGAGAAGCAGGTATCGCAAGACTCTGCATCCCTCTATTTCCATCATTGCTAATGTGACGAATTCTATTCAAAACGCTACTTCATTTATCATACCTAATTAAATCTCTCATTTATCATATTTCTTTCCATGCTGACAACAAAACAAAGGTTACCATGGTAAAGAGCTCGTTGACAACTTTTCGTCGAAGTTTATTTCGTGTGAAACGACCTCCAGATGAAGAAGTTGTCAGCATATGAAGTTTCGTCAAGGATGGTTAAAAGTGGTGAAAAATGGTCCAAAAGATTAAAAAATGGTTTCTAAGATCAAAATATGGTAATACGTTTTATGTGTTATAAGGTGGTTGGAGCTATGGTAATCGAACCCAAAACCTATATAATGTCTTCACAAGCTCCATTTAACAAAACAACATGCTTTAAATTTTATTAAGGTTGAGAGTTATTGTACAATGGGGGTCCAAGGCATATCCCTTGACCCCATGCCAACAACAATGCCCCATTGGAACTATATAATATAAACCATATCATAAGCCAAATGGTGGAAACCTATCCATAGTGTAATGTGGAGCTATATTATATAACATAACCATATTATATATTCAAACCATATCAAATGTGGAGCGGTGGACCATAACACTAACCATATCACAATGAACCTTATCAGAGGACCTTAGCATAATGTGGATGGATCCATATAACAAATGCACCATGTGTTTTTTTTTATAGAAGAAAAAAGAGTCTCTCTCTATTCATAGGTCAATCAAAAAAACTACATAGGGAATCATGTCCAAAAAACATATTCAAAATGCTGATATACAATTCCATCACTAACAAAACGGATGTATCAAAATCCAATGATAACATATAGAAACCAAGGGACATGGTCCTGCAACTATCCACTGATATGACCATGTTCCTTTCAACAAAATTAAAGAGAATATCCCAAAATATTCTCGAAGCATTCCAACATAACTGTAATAACATTAAGTACTATTCTATAAAACTGAAAATACCAAAAATGATAAAACATGAAAGAAAAGAGTTGGGTATTTAGTATAAGACTGCTTCCTTTTCCTCCACAAGTTGATTTCCCTGATAGTGGTTGATAATGGCCTTTCCTTCACTTAATTGTAGGCCCATCTTTGATAATGCATCTTCCCTTTTGTTGTAGACCCGGCTAACATGACTAAAGTTCAAGGAAGCAAAGAATTCTTTAAGAACTGTAATCCTTTTTTTCCAATGAGTAAGAGCAGGAACTTGAACTCTGTGAAGACCAGCAGTCCAATTAATAATAGCAGACAAGTCACCCATGATATTCATCCTTTGGGCCCCAAAATATTTTTCCAATATTAATAGACCCCATAAAGCAATTAATTCGGATCTGGAATTGTTCCCTGTACCAGATAAATCATGGTGAAACCCGACTCAAATGCTCCATGGAAGTAGTTGATTGGTGCACATGTCATTTGGGACATAAAGGTCATGAACAAGCAATTCCGGTGTGTAGGTAATAAACTCCAAACTCAATTAATAAGCTAATAACATTCAATATCATCATTTCCAAAAGAGCACATACTCGATAAAAAATTATATATGACAAATTGAATTCCATGCAAGTTCTTTTGGGATGTTTTCCTTGGTGATGTGAATATATCCATGTTGTGGTATTGTGAGACCATACTTGGTACAAGGGATCTACATTATGTTCGAAGTATAGACATGGGTGACATATTTTCCATTGAAACAAGGAAGTATGCTTGTTTTTGTGATCTTTCTTTGATGCAAATGGATGCAAGATTCATCACTTTGAAAATGATGTATATGTGAAACCATGGAAATATGTCCCTATTAATCCAAAGGGCCCACATCCAATTCCAACATGGAAAGAGATGCACATTGATGAGGCAATGGTCTCATTAGATCATGATTGAGTTTCTTATATTGTTAGGGAAGGTACAAGAGACTTCATTAACTTAATTAGTTCACTATATATTACACATATACAAATGTTGTAGAAATGCACGTAGGACATTTGAATAATATTTGTAATTTATCTTGCAGGTGGGCATGTGCAAGCTAATGAGGGTCACTTTTGGCACGTTAGATGCAATAGAAAACTGAAAAATCAGGGATCCCTCAACTTACTTAGTTTTTTTGAAATACTTACACAAGCTATCTTGCATCGACTAAAAATGATGAAACGTAGTAAATTGAGTCACGTTTCCTAATATATAAGTTTTAAGTATTGAAAATTTACATAACTATGTAAAATTTCATTTTTTCTAACAGTCACTTTTAATTTTTTTGACAAATGATAAGCTATATGTTTTTGTGGGTGTAGCCTTTCAGTTCCTAAATGATTGTTTCGGGCTACAAAAATTGGTAGACATGTATACAACTCATAGCACAAGTGCAACACTATTTTTCCAAAATTAAATGTTTAATTTTTTATTTTTTTAATTATGTAAGAGATCAAACCTCGAGAACGGTATGTCAAATGTGGGTGCAGCCTTTGAAGGTCTTAGTGCAGTTATTTTGACTTGGATTTTTTAGAGCAAGTAGAGGTCGGTGTCTACTAGTGCAACATAGAATTTTTTTTTAAAATGGTTGTGAAATGAAAAAGTTAAGGAATTTTTTTACTTTAGGAGTGATGAAACAAGAAAATTAGGAAACAAATAGAACATCTCAATATTTTTTTTAAAATTAAATTTTTGGAATCTACATAAAAAATGCTATCTATGCCTAAAATTTCGTCAATAATGATCATGTATGTCATGCTGTAGAGTGGTGAAAAGCAGGCATACTGAGAAAAATGGTGGAAATGTCTAATTAGCTATGGTTCAATAAATTCCATAGCACATGTTTGGTAAGTCCAAACCAACCACATAGGATTGTGGATGACACCTGAGCATGTGAGGATGGGGTGATTAGGTGCTCCGGAATGTGCACGCGTTCTACTGAAATTCAACTATTTTTATTGGTGCACGTTTTGTATTACAAAATGCTTGCGCGTTATGTACATACAAAACGCACGCGTGTTATTAACTTCACAAATTTATGTTTTTAAGTGTTGAATAAATTTATATACCCACCACTCCCTAACCTCTCCTCTCCCTCTCGCTAATCCCCGCCAATCTCAAACCGCCCTCCATCTATCTCTCTCATAATTATGTCATTGCTAAGCCTTGTTCACTCTCTCCCCTCCTACACCTAACCCTTACTAACCCCCTCTCTCTCTATCTCTTATGTACTCCTCCACCAACCCCTATCCCCCACCCCTCTCTCTCTTCTAACCCCCTGACACCATCCTCACTCTCTATATCTCTATAACCCCTTAACCCACCCCCCCCACCCACACCTAACCACCCCCCTCTCTTATTTTCTCTCCTACTCACCATACCCCTAACCCCCCTCTCTCTATCCCCTCCTCCTCATAACCCTTAAAAACCCCCTATCTCACTCTCTATTCCCTGCTTCTACACCTCACTCTTTCTCTCTAAACCCCCTCTCCCTTTCCCTAACCTCTCCCCCATCCCTAACCATCCTACTCTTTATATTTCTCTCCTACTCCTCCTAGCCCTAAACCCCCTCCTATCTATCTCTATCCCCTCCTCTCCATAGCCCTTACTAAACCCCTCTCTCGGTCTATCTCTCTTCCCTACAACTGCACCTTCCTCTAACCACACCTCCCATCTCTCTTTCTCACTCCCTACAACTAACACCCTCTCCTCTCTCTCTCGCTCTCCCTTCTCTCCCCCCCTAACCATTACGAACACCCTCTCTCAATATCTCTCTCTCTATATATATCTCTCTCTACCCCTCACTAATCCCCCTCCTATCCCCTTACCCCTAACTAACCCCCCCTCTCTCACTCTCTCTTCCATGCTTCTACACCTCTCTCTCTCTCTCTCTCTCTCTCTCTCTCTCTCTCTCTCTCTCTCTCTCTAAACCCCCTCTCCCTCTCAAGAACCTCTCCCCCATCCCTAACAATCCTACTCTTTATATCTCACTCCTACTCCCCCTATCCATAAACCCCTTCCTATCTATCTCTCTCAATTCATCTCCCTATCCCTTACTAATCTGGGCTCTCTCAGTCTCTCTCTCTTCCCTACACCTCCACCTACCTCTAACCACACCTCCCATCTCTCTTTCTCACTCCCTACAACAAAAACCCTCTCCTCTCTCTCTCTCTCTCCCTTCGCTCCCCCCTTAACCATTACTAACCCCCTCTATCAATATATCTCTCTCTCTCCCCCTCGCTAACCCCCCTCCTAGCCTCTTACCCCTAACTAAACCCCCCTCTCGCACTCTCTATTCCCTGCTTCTACAAGTCTTCTCTCTCTCTCTCTGAACCACGTCTCCCTCTCCATAACCTCTCCCTCGTCCCTAACCATACTACTCTTTCTATCTCTCTACTACTCCCCCTATCTCAAAACCCCCTTCTCTCTATCTACATCCCCTCTTCTATGAAGAACCTGCAATAATTAATTAATGCAAATACACGATATATCAGAAATAACAGAACTCAGAATCACTTTTATATTGATCACAGGCCACTTCAAGAGGGCAAGCTCAATATAATTAACTTCATGGTTCCTTCAATGACCTTAGCACATACTTATATACTAATTCTATGCCCAATACTATGATTCAAAACCATGGGACATATAATACTACGGGACGACTTACAAAGCATATGCGTCCAATACTATGCGTCAATACCATGGGCTAATATAAACTATGGATCAACAAATACTATGGGACGACTTACAAAGCATATGCGTCCAAAAACAATATACTAACAAAGTAAATAGAAGGGTTGAAATGGGTTCCTAACATCCCCTCTCCCTTAGAAAAAGCTTTGTCCTCAAAGCTTTGCTTGGGGAAATTGATGCATAATTTGAATGGGTGGTTCCCCGGTAGCATCCTTGGGTTACATTTCGAGCCACTGATGCCTTTGGAGTTTCAGGGAGGATTGCTTGGAAGGTTGTAGACAAAGAAGAACCATATCAGCTGCGTGAAAAGTGCACTCAGAATGGTGTTGATCGGCTTGTTGTTACAGTCAAATTCTGGCCATATGAAGATTGTCCTGCAGAATGAGAAGAATCTGATCACGGTTTCAAAGAACTGAGTCAATTACCTGAACTGGGGAGCTGCTAAGGGTGTATGAAAGAAGAAGTGGCAGTGGCTGTCCATAGACTGCTTCATATGGTGTCCTTGGAGATGTGGTATTGTACCACCAGAGCACTTCTAAGAAATCCATAGAACTAGTTGGCCAAATCTGTGTAGGGATGGGCAAGTGTTTGAGCAGTCTCGAAAGGAGTGTCGTTTCACCCTTGTTGACCTGGAAAGTATCACAGTCAGCCACCATTTGTTGAATTGTCATTTTCAGTCCCTGCCAAAAGAAGTTACATTGTTCCCATTCATACATTTTGAAGAACTCAGAGTGCCCTGCTGATGAAGAAGCATGGAGTTCATAGAAGCGATAGCCCTGTTGAACATATTGCAACCAATTTGGAACAAGCCGAGAAATAGCTGTAAGAGAAACTGGGTCATCAATTGTGCGAGAAGGAGCATCTGCCACCATATTGTCCTTACCCTTATTGTAAGTGATTGCATAGGGATAACCCATTTCAGGTGTGTTGGGGAGGAGACCCATTGTTCCAGGAAATTTTCTAGACCTTGGAGATCAGTCTTGATGCAGAAATAATTCCCTAATAGGTATGGTTGCCACTTCTGTACTGCATGCAAAATAGCCATCATTTCCTGCTGAGAGGTAGATGTGGCTAAATTCTTACTGGAAAGGTCTCTTGAAGGAAGCAATCTCATTGGTTTAGCAAAGACACTTGCATATCTATCCAAGGAAGTAGTGGAGACTGTTGATGGGTGCATCTGAATGGAATGGAGCTGAGCGATGACGCCATGTGAATTATTCTTAAGGATTTTTTCCAAGGCGATGTGAACTGATGATGCAGAGAGACCTTGGTTGTAAGCCCATAAATTTGTGTTATTCCCCATTGACTGAAAACTGCATCCAAAGTTCAGCAAAATCCCATAAGATGGGACCAAGTGTGCGTAACCATTGAACGCCGAAAACCACATCACATCCTCCTAAGGACAAGGTAAACATGTCAGATCACAGGTTATAATATTCCATAGAGATACGCATATTGTGACACTTCCCCTCAATTAGAGGAAATTTGGGTAAAAAATGGGCCTCCTAAGGAAAATAATAAGAAAATAATAAAATAATAGTAAAGAGAGAGTAAAAAACTACTTTTTTGGATCGTATTTTCAACTTATCTCCTTGTAAGTTTACTCAAATTTCAAGCGGGGGGACTCATAGGATGCATAATTAAATTATGCATCCAACGAGTACCATGTTGCATACTTTTAACAACATCCACACCATGAAAAATCGAAAATACATTAAAAAACGTAAAAACACGTTTTTTAATGTATTTTCGATTTTTCATGGTGTGGATGTTGTTAAAAGTATGCAACATGGGTACTCGCTAGATGCATAATTTAATTATGCATCCAACAAGTCCTCCCGCTAGAAATTTGAGTAAACCTACAAGGTAATAAGTTGAAAATACGATCCAAAAAAAGTAGTTTTTATTTTTTCCCTCCAATTTTTTTAGGTGCTCCCTTTTTTAATTTTAAAGAATTTTGATTGGCTAATACATAATGCCATGGAATCTGTATTATTTTTGGAAGGCCCATTTTAAATTGAAATTTCGTCTAATAGTGCAAGGTAAGGTGCCCCCATTGGCAACCATGACTTCAAAGTGGGAGCAAGGATGGACAAAACAATCAGCCTGTTTGGCAATCCGAGGGTCAATGAAGTTATGAGTGCTACTAGAATCAATGAGTATGGTAAGAGGGAGCTTCTTGAAGTATCCCCTGACCCTCATTGTTTGTGGGGTGGTGACATCGGTTACAGCATGGAGAGAGATCTTGAGTGGGTCGTCCTGAGATGGGGTGTCAATAGGTGGGTGTTGAATGTCAACCTGATCCTCTACTGTATCTAGAGCTTCTTCACCAAGTTCAGAGGTAGGAGAAGAATCCACATCCAAGAGATAGAGATTTTTTTGAACACATCTATGTCCCCGAGTGAATTTCTCATCACAATTATAACAAAGCCCTTTTTCTCGGCATGCCTACATCTCTGTTTCAGACAAATGCTTTATAGGAGTTGGTCGAGGAGCAGCCGTGATGGGAGGTCATTGGGAACCCATATTTCTGAAGGGAACAAGGATGGGTTTGGAGCGTTGTTGAGCTACGATCTTGTCCTCAGCCAGCTTAGCCAACCCTAGGACTTTCATCATTGTGTTGGGACAGAACATTTTGACCTCTGAGTAGATTTCATCCTTGAGACCACTGATAAAACAACTCCTGTAGAATTCATCAGACAATCCTTCTGTGTGATTGGCTAGTTTCTCAAATTCGGTCTGATACTCTCTCTCTGTGCTAGTTTGGTGAAGTTTAGTGAGTGCTCCTGTGAAGTCATCAAAATCACTAGGACCAAATCGTGGCAAAAGAAGTTGGCAAAAATCTGTCCAGTTTGGCTTGGGATGAACTTTGATGTACCAACGGTACCATTGAAGGGCTTCCTGCGCCAAATGAAAGGATGCAAGTGGAACTTTCTGGACATCAAAAGCATTATGCAGACTAAAATATTGTTCTGCTTGGTATATCCATCCAGTCGGATCAGTACCATTGAAGCGAGGAAAATCAAGCTTTGGCCCACGAAAATTGCTGGAAGAAGAGAACCCGGGGGCTGCAAAAGATTCTGGCTATCGGTTATTGTTCATGGCTGAATGTTGAAGATGGAGGCTGAGAAATTTTTCATCCAGATCTTGGAGTTTGGTGTGGATGGATGCAAGTGCTTCCTCCATGGTTTTTGCTCCTGCGCGGGTGACAACCACAACCAGGAGGCTTTTTTTGGGGGGGGAAATGGATAGAAAACACAAACAAAAGCTTGTTTAGTAAAGGAAAATTTGGATTTGAGTAAAACATGGATTGGTAATTGGGATTTGACTAGGATTTGGACACTTTCTAATGGGCAGGGAAGCAAAAAATAGGGATTTAAGAAGCGTGGTGAAAGAATGACAAAATTTTGGTAGAGAGGGACAAAGAAGCAGAATTAGGAAAGGAACACAGTGGCAAAATTTGAAGGCGTTTGGGTGAAAATTGAAGGAGTTATGGAAAACCCTAAAAATAGATAAATGTGGGATTTTTGGTCTTGGGAAGTGGAATTTGGGATAGGGTCTTCAGGAATGAAATAGGCAGAATGGGATTGCAGGGATGTCAGTGAAGTTTCAAGGAAAATAGAGTTGAAACAAGGGATCGGTAACGGTGGTGCGAAATGGATCCACAATAGATGGATCTGCAACAGCGCGGAAGGGATCAAAAAATGGCTGGATCTGAAATGGCGACTAGATTTGAAACGACTGGATCTGGAACGAAATTGATCGGCAACAGTTCAACTGAAAATAGATATGGACCCCAGGTATGTGAGGCTTCCTATCCGTTCAGGGGATTCACTCGGCCACCAATGCTGTCTGACGGCTTGCGTATTGGGGCAGTACCCCTCACTCCATGGTTCAGGTAAAACTAATAACCGCTTTGCCACAAATGACAGCTCTTGGTTTACCTCACGGGTGGGAACTAATCAATCGAGTAGGGGTCGTTCCCCTTTTCACTGACAAGTCCTCTCAATGGGCCAGCTACTTTGGGGTTCCTGTGGTACTCCTCACAATGAGTTTTAGGGCTTATTCCCAAGTACTTCCCACAGTTAAGCAGATAGGGATTATTCCCAGATCCAAACTTGCAACAGATGCGAAATTTTTTTTTGCGGAAATTCCACCCAACGAGCCCAAGAAAGTGCTTTGATACCAGATGTGAAGAACCTGCAATAATTAATTAATGCAAATACATGAGATATCAAAAATAATAGAAATCAGAATCACTTTTATATTGATCACAAGCCACTTCGAGGGGGAAACCTCGTTTGAGCAAGCTCAATACAATTAACTTCACGGTGCCTTCAATGACCTCAGCACATACTTATATGCTAAGTATATTCCCAATACTATGAGTCAAAACCATGGGACATATAATACTACGAGACGACTTACAAAGCATATGCGTCCAATAGTATGGGTCAATACCATGGTCTAATATAAACTATGCATCAACAAATACTACGGGACTACTTACAAAGCATATGCGTCCAACAACAATATACTAACAAAGTAAAGAGAAGGGTTGACACGGGTTCCTAACATCCTCTCCCAAGCCCTTACTAACCCGGGCTCTCTTAGTCTCTCTCTCGTCCCTACACCTCCACCTACCTCTAACCACACCTTCCATCTCTCTTTCTCACTCCCTACAACTGACACCCTCTCCTCTCCTCTCTCTCTCTCTCTCTCTCCCTCTCTCGTCCCCATAACCATTACTAACCCCCTCTCTCACTCTCTCTCTCTCTCTCCCCCTCGCTAACCCCACTCCTAGCCCCTTACCCCTAGATAACCCCCCCTCTCACTCTCTCTTACTTACTTCTACACCTCTCTCTCTCTCTCTCTCTCTCTCTAAATCCCCTCTCCCTAACCTCTTCCCCATCCCCAACCATCCTAGTCTTTCTATATTTATTATACTCCCCCTATCCCAAAACCCCCTCCTCTCTATCTATTTCCCCTCCTCTCCTTATCCCTAACCCCATCTCTCAATCTCTCTCTCTTCCTACACCTCCACCTACCTCTAAACACACCTCCCATCTCCCTTTACCGCTCCCTACAATTAACACCCTCTCCTCTCTCTCTCACACCCCGCTCTCCCCCCTAACCATTAATAACCCCCCCTCTCTCTCTCTCTCCTACTCCGCCCCATTTCTCTCTCCTAATCCCCCTTCCCCTACCACTAACCACCCCCCATATCTAACCCCTAATCCCCTTGACCCCTTAGTCCCTAACACCAAATCCCTATTTAACCTTCTAACACATAGAAACTATTAAATAAGGTTTTGATGAAAATGAAAATTGTGTAGATTACCATAACACTAGCGCGTTTTTGGATGAAGAAACGCTCGCACATTTTCTGCCACTAGGCGTTATTTCGACGTGCACCAAACATATTAAATGCCTAGGATTTTTTTAACATTCAAGAAATTCCCACGCGTTATGGAATCCTATCCTACATGTTAATTGACATGGCGAGCTCGGAACCCGCCCATTCCCTGTCTAAATGTTTGCACGTTTTTCGATTGCACGATTGCATCTAAAAGGTCCCTCAACTTTGTGTGAGGGACCAGGTGATGTATTCGTTGTCATTTCACCCCCTGCCCACAACCAATAAAATGTGGCATATTATTTGATGCGATGCACACAAATAAAAATCAGGTTGGTGCAACCCTATCAAGATGGAGACTTCACATACCAAATTGGAGACTTGATTCTAATGGGACACTTTTTTGCAAGAGTGAAAAAACATGGTGCTAATATTATTTACAAAGATTTTATGCCTAAATATATATCATGCCAATACAGTCATTTGGTGGTGGCAGCTCGGATACATCTAACCGAAATCTAGGTGAAGAGAGGTGAGCCAAAGAGATGGAAGATGACAAAAGCTGACCATGATCGTATTATGGAGACTTGCATTCCTATAACCCATTGGCTAGATGAATGAGTTACATGTATGCCACTTGCATCATTGACATAGTTGTCATGTTGTCTTGTTGAATATTTTTTTGGAGATTTTTGTGGAGGTTGTTTCATAAATGTATTTTTGTAGATGCTTTCATGCCAAGATTAAAAATACTAGATGGGAGGCTTTTGTGAAAATTGGGTCATGGTGCTCCAATGTGAATACACTTGAATGTATGGTCAGTGCTCCAATGTGAATACACTTGAATGTATGGTCAGTGCTCCATGAATCTCGTCCATAATATTTTTATAAATATTTGTTTAGATACTTTAAAAACAATATTAAAGATCTACTAGATAGTTGAATTGTAATGTAATTGAATTGAAATGTGTAGACAACATAATGTAATTGTACAATTTCAATTTTAAATTGTAATGTGCATTCTAATTTTAAATTTTGATTTCGAATACAATTGTAATGTAATTGAGAATTTAAAATACATCTATACAATGTAAAATTATAAAATTATAAAATTTAAATTGTACAATGTATTCTAATTTTAAATTTTGATTTCAAATGCAATTGTAATGTGATTGAAATTGAACTTTTAAATTTCAACAACATATTGAATTTTCAATTGAAATTACACATTAAATTTTAAATTGTAATTGAATTGGAATGTAGAAATTGTAATTGAATTGTAATGTGTAGACAACATAATATAATTGTAATTGTAATTTTTAATTTTAAATGAATTCTAACTTTGAATTTTGATTTCATTTATGCAATTGTAATGTAGTTGAAATTGCGCTTGTTAAATTGTACTTGAATTGGAATTGGAATTACACATTAAATTTGAAATTTTATATTGTTATTAAATTGGAATTGTAATTTCAATTTTATATTGTAATGTATGTATCCAGTTCTAAATTTTTGGTTTGCAACTGTACTATAGTCGAAATTGAAATTTTAAATTGAACTAAATTGTAACTACACATTGAGATTGAACTTTATACTGTAATCTATGTACATTAAATTTGCATTTGAAACGAAAAAACATAAATTTGTAATTTTAATAACTATATCCAGATGTAATATAAAAAACAATCAACTTCAAATTAGATACAAAATACACATGAAGACATCAATATGAAAAAATATACAAAATATGTAACAAAGTATCCAAAAGTCCATACCCAAAGTCCATATATGATAAAAGTCCATGTATAAATGATAGAAATCCATATCCAAAACATGAAAACGTATACATAGATCATCCAAAACATGAAAATATATAAAATATAAAAATATCCAAAACATGGAAATGTATACATTATCAACTCATTGGCCAGTACATCCACGAGGCCCTTGATCGGCCATGTGATTGCCTTCATTTGTAGTAGACCGATGTTGGACCTAAGTCGGTAAACTATGAAAGAAGGTCTCAATCTTCGTTGAGTCAATGGTGATATCTGGAATCTAGGTAGGAATATGGGTAGATGGCCCTTCATCAGGACCATGTGGTCAAGTTGCATCCCAATCATCTGAGAAAGTCATTGCAACAATAACACCCACATGTAGTTATACCTGTGTAAGATTCCATTACATGTAATATGTTATATTTATTAAAAACTAAAAATAAAACATAATTTAAGTTATAATTCAAAAATTGAAACATAAAGTACAAAAAAAATTACTAAATGTGATTAAATAATGAATTGGAACATAAATTGAAACTCATCTCTGTGTCTAGACCCGGCTGGTCAGGACCTTCGCGGTCCTCATCTCTATCATCGGGAGCAATGCCCTTTCCTTTTCCCTGTACAATTTGAAATTCATTTGAATTTAAGATCTAAAACATAAAATCTCGAAAATTAAGAAAAAAAACATAAATTATTTCAACTGAGAAATAATAAACACAAATTAAATTGGAACATAAATTATAACTTACCTCAACTAATGTCGGTTGTGGGTTGGGACGAGCGGATGGACCAACCAATGGATCACTACCAAAGAGTTGATCCATGAATGTGTACCCCTGCATGGAGCAATAAAATACGGCTACCTTAATTATTATTCACCATTCAATTTACAACATATAATATGATTTAACATGAAAACATATATACATAATTGTACAAAAGTATACCTGTCCTGGAGCAATGTATCTATGATACAACCGAAAGGATGCATCTCGGGCTAAATGAGCATACTCCTGTATGCAATTGCCATAAAAAATCCTAGGCAGTTCATCATCGACCCACTCAATCTCTGGCTGTGCAGGTGCAGGGGGTGTTCTAGATTCCTCTCCATGCACAACAACAACAACACTTCCCATGGAAGTGAACAATGACTCTGCAATGTCATGTCTAGCCTCTGCAGCAATCTGGGATGATTGTGCCACGTCTATCAACCTAATAACCGTCTTGTTTGGAATCGGTACCAACCTCAGAGGGGGTGGCACGAAGGAAGGATCTCTATGAGCTCTAGGACATTGGTAGGAGCATCCCCTAACAGCACTAAAGAAATCAGACCATGTGCTGCTTTAATCTGGGTGCATATCCAAAACTAAATTTGCATAAATATGTTTTACAAAGTACAATGGGACATGGTCATGGTGGGGGAACATGCCCCATGCTCCGATGAATCTATCATATACATATTGTGTAGAGGCTTCTAACTTAAACTCCTTGAGTCTAAGCGATTGACCAGCAGGGTATTCATGATGGATGTCGAAAAAAGTAGCCTTGATGTCATTCCCTTTTATGGTGACTTTGACATCCACCCATTTGTGGGGCCCCATGACATCCTGTCTCCTCCTTTGGCATGCAAAACGCCAAATGTCACTAAGATATCCCACCCTCTTGTAGAGGGCCAACATGCCCTCCATTGTTGATAACGTCATGAATAATCATCGTCGGGTTGGAGAATGCTCCCTCAATGTGCAGACACATGAGTGCACCCACTCTCGTTGGGTAGTGATATCAGCGAGAGTGATGCATGCGACCTCATCGTTGAACGATCCCCCTGATGGACCTGCGATCCAAACCAAAACACAAATGTTACTGAAAATATATATTATAAGATGCAACTGAAATTCAATGAATTATATACTAAAAATTTACTGAAAATGTATCTAACAAAAAATATCCACCTAATGCAATCATTTCTTGCCGCACATCCCCCACCTGGGGATCAAGATGTATGTCGTCAAGATGAACAAACACACTATCTCTCCTGCTGCTGCCACCAGTGGAAGACGACCCCGGTGTGTCCTCACTCCTCAATGAACGGGAGCATTGCCAATGGCCACCCTGTTGGGCGAGGTCAGATCATCTTGTGCTTTGTTGAGCACGAAGCGATGCAATTCTATCTTGAGAACTCTATGCATCACATTTCAAGTTCTAATTCTAATTCTATTTCAAATTTCACATTTCAAATTCAAATTCAAATTTCAAATTCTATTTCAAATTTCAAATTTCAAATTCAAATTCAATTTCAAATTTCGATTTCAATTTCAAATTTAAAATTTAAATTTAAAATTCAATTCCAAATTCAATTTCAATTTCAAATTCAAGTCCAAATTCAATTTCAATTCCAAATTCAATTCCAAATTCAATTCCAAATTCAAATTTCAATTTTCAATTTCATGTTCAATTTCAAATATCAAATTTCAATTTCACATACAATTCCAATGTCAATCGAATAACAATTTCAATTTCAATTTCATCTTCAATTTTCAATTTCAAATTCAAAGTTTCATTTTAAAATGCCAAGTTTCCATTTCGATTTGAATTCTAATTACATTTCCAATTCTCAATTTTCATTTCTCATTTCAATTTCAATTTTTCCATTTTCAATTGCAATTTCATTTCAAAATTCAAATTCAATTTCAATATCAATTTCCAATATCAATATCATTTTCAGTTTCAGTTTCAAATTTCTATTTCAAATTTACATTTCAATTCGAGTTTCAATTTCCAATTTCAATTTCGATATTATTTTATTTACAATTTACAGTTTTAAATTTCAACTTGAATTTCGATTCCAACTTCGACTTCGGTTTTCAATCTCAAATTTCAAATCAATTTTAATTTTAATTTCAAAATTTCAAATTTGGATTTCAAATTCAAATTCTATTTCCAATTTCGATTTCAAATTCAATTTCCAATTTCGATTTCAAATTCTAATTCCATTTCCAATTCCTAATTTTCATTTGCATTTCATTTTCAGTTTTCAGTTTTCAATTTCAATTTTAAAATTCAATTTGGATATCAATTTCAATTTCAATTTGGTTTTCATTTTCATTTTTACTTTTGAAATTTCAAATTGCAATTGTGATCAATGAACAGTGATATGTAACATGTCAAATGTGATTTTATCCTAAATAATTTGAAAGTTGAAACTACAAACTTTTGATCAAAAGTTCATATTTCAAATTTTCAATTTCAGTTTTAATTTAATTTAAAATTTCAATTTTAATTTAATTTAATTTAAAATTTCAATTTCAATTTAATTTAATTTAAAATTTCAATTTCAATGTCAAATTCAATGTCAATTTCAAAGGATTTCAATTGTTTTTTTTAAGGTTAATATGTATATTTTAAGGGGAACCCAATATGTACATTTTTTTTTCAATTCTCTTGGCATTCGCAAAGGATTGAAAAAAAAAGAGTAAAATTTCAATTTCAATTTAACTTAATTTAAAATTTCAATTTCAATTTAATTTAATTTAAAATTTCAATGTCAATTTCAAAGGTTTTGAAATGTTTTTTTTTTTTTAATTTAATGGTTTTTGTCAAAACACATTTAAAAAAAAAACCTGTTGCATTTTATGCAATGAAATGCTACCGTGCATAAAATGCTACCGGTTGATAAAAACAAAAATATTAATAATTTTAATAAATAAATACAACATAAATTTAATATTTAAAACATATTTCAAATGGTTTTTGGTTTTTTGGTTTTTGTTTTTGTTTTGAAATGTTTTTGTTTTTGTTTTGAAATGGTTTTTGGTTTTCAAATGGTTTTTTGTTATTGTTTTGAAATGTTTTTTTTTTTCAAACAGTTTTTTGTTTCAATGGTTTTTCTACACAAAAAATGGTTATTGGTTTCAATGGTTTTTCTACACAAAAAAATGGTTATTGGTTTCAACAGTATTTCGATGCAAAAAAATGGTTATTGGTCTCAATGGTTACATGTATTTGGAAAAACAATTGCAACATTCACACAAATTGGGAAAAAAAATAAAAATTTAAATTGTATTAAAAAAACAAATGGAAGGTTGGAACTCCACTTACCTGGTGGAGTGGAAGACATGACTTGGAGCTGGCGTGTTGCGCTTTCTGTAGACACAAGGTTGAGGGGTCACTTTCAGTCCTGTAGATGCTCAGTCGAAGGGTCGTTTTCAAATAGGATTGGTTGGGTAGCCGGCCTAGCCCTATTTTTATTTTTTTTGTCTGTCTTAACAGCTCGATCAAGGGTTATCCAAGCCCTCGATTGAGAAATCTCTCGATCGAGGATTTAACCAAGTCCTCGATCGCGGTATTTAAAAACCCTCGATCAAGGTATTTTCAAGCCCTCGATCGAGGTATTTTAAAATACCTCGATCGAGGGTTTGTAAAACAATTTTTTTGGTTTCCTCTTGACAAAAATCGTGAATCACCTTCATGGATTCACCCTCAACTTTCCTAACTTATGTCGCAACATGAAGGTATATCCCTCCAAGAATTCAACCCATTTCATGTGCTGCTGATTCAACTTCGACTGAGTATTCAAGTACCTGAGTGCTTGGTGGTATGTATACAACACAAACTTCTTGGGAAACAAATAATGCCTCCACTTCTTCAACGCTTCAACAATAACATAGAATTCCTGGTCATAAACTGAATATTTCCGCTTCACTTCATCCAATGTTTCTCCAAAGAATGCAATTGGTCGACCCTCCTGGCTCAACAATGTGCCAATTTCCATTCCACTCGCATAACAATCGACTTGGAAAACTTTGTCGAAATTTGGGAGAGCTAATAATGGGCTCTATTTCAACTTGTCAAAGGCTTTCAGGGAAACTCTTGTCCACTTAAACTTCCCTTTCTTCATGCACTCGGTCAATTGTGCACATATCTAACTGATTCCTCTGATGAAATTCCTGTAGAAACTAGAAAGTCCATGAAAAATCTGCACCCCTATTGTGCTTGTCGGTTCTTGCCACTCCAATATAGCCTTCACCTTTTCTAGGTCCATCACTAACCCTTTACCTGAGATTATGAATCCCAAGTACACCAGTTCTTCCTTCATGAAGAAATATTTATGTAGGTTCACCATTGGCTTCTCTTCCTGCAGCTTCTGCAACACTTGTCAAATGTGCTCCAAATGTTTGACTTTGTTTCGACTGAAAATAAAGATGTCGTCGAGGTACACAATGATGAAATTTCCCAAGAATGGCTTCACTACTTTGTTCATTAATCACATGAACGTACTGGGTGCATTAGTCAGTCCAAATGGCATGAATAACCACTCATATAATCCTTCCTCCATCTTGATGTTCGTCTTCCATTCACCTCCTTCTCTGACCCTAATTTGGTGATATCCACTCTTCAGGTCGATCTTGGTGAAGTATCTCTTTCCACTCAAACAATCCATCATGTCGTCCATCCTTGGAAATGGAAATCTGTACTTTATCATGATCTTATTGATATCTCTGGAGTCTGTACACATCCTCCATTATCCACCCTTCTTCAACACTAATACTGTTGGTTTCGCGCACGGGCTCAGACTTTCTCTAATCAATCCCTTGTCCAACAACTCCTTGACTTGTTGATTGAGTTCCTAACCCTCTATCGGAGTCATTCTATGCGGTGTCTTCTTTGGAAAACTTGATCTTGGAATCAATTCGATGTGATCCGATATGCTTATCGTCGGTGGCAATCCTGTTGGTGCCTCATCAACTATTATGCTCTTACACTCATCAAGCATTTCTTCAACTTTGACCGGAATCCTTTCCACCATCGACCTTTTGATACTTGGTCCTTTCAAAATGATGGTGAAACATCCTGACTGTTTCTCCTCCTCTGTTAGGAATTCCTTCGCGGAGTACATCAGCACTTTCTTCTCCCAATAGTTTATTTCAACTTGCTTGCAGTCATCGGGATCCTCCTGCTTTGGCTTCGGCATCCTCCCCGTGCCATTTTTCCACACTGTGACTGTGTTGGCTTGACCATCATAGATCATCTTTCGATCATATTTCCATGGCCTCCCTAACAACAGATGACAAGATTCCATTGAGATTACGTCGCACCGTACATTGTCTTCAATATTTCCAACCTTAAAGAGTATCATGCACTGTCTAGTTACCTTCACATGATGTCCTTTCTGAAACTAGGATATCTTGTATGGATTTGGGTGTTGCTGACATCTCAAACCCAATTTGTCGATGACCTTCGTCGAGGCTAAATTCTTTGTACTGCCACCATCGACAATGGTCTTGTAGTATCTGTCAGCAATCAACACTCTGGTCTGAAAGATGTCCTTTCATTGTGACAAATCCTTCTCTTCGCATTGGTCGTTCTGAACCAACGTTCTCCTAGTCGTCATGTTTCGACCTTTTCCTCTACCCTCTTTACCACTATTGGATGTCAAATCCGTCTTCTTGTTTCCTTGATCACCTCATCAACGTCTGGGTTTCCACTCTTCCACCACGTGTAGATTCTCTAGGCATTCATAGGCTTTGTGTCCCACTCCACGACACTTATAACAGACAATCATTGGTCTGTCAGCTCCTTTACTTTCTATTGGACCTGTTCGACCAAACCCACCTTGACCGCGGGTCTCTCAACCATCCCATCGGTTTCCTTGTTCTTTCTCTTTGGTCGTTTTCCCTTTCGCACTTCGGTTATCTTCAACGGCTTCTCCCCTATTTCTGCTACTTTGTCCCTTCACGAAAAGAGTCTTCGCACCTGGACCCTTCCTCCTTCCTCTAGTTGATGTGGTTCTTCTTGACAGATTTTATGCTTCCTATAGAGCTAGTTGGTAGGATTCTCCAACCATTCTAAACTTTGAGAGGTTCAACTCGTCCTGTATGACATACTTCAATCCATTCACATATATTGCGACTTCTTCTCGTCCTTCATCAGTTTGATCGAATGTTATTGACAGTCTATAGAGCTCTTCTTTGTATTCCTTCATGGTCATCTATTTCTATCGAAAGTTTTGTAATTTCGTAAACAAATAAATCACATAGTCACTAGGTAGGAACTTTCCTTTCAGCTTGGCAACCATTTTGTCCTAAGACTTGATTTTCTCCTTTCCTTTCTTGACTTTGTCTTCTTGTAGATTGTCCCACCATGATGAGGCATGCTAGAGTAAATAGACATGCGTCTTCATAATAGATTGATTGCTCACTAGTTGTTCAAACTCGCCTACTCACCCAAGACTTGATCTTAATCCCTATTACTGATCCAGGTGGACATTGGTGGCATCCCACCTCTTCCCACTGGCTCAAAATAGTCTTCTAGCAATTTTGGTAATTTACTATCTTTAGCAGTTTTTCGGGTCCTAAACTTCTGTGGCCGTTTTGAGGCCCTAAACGATGTTTTTTGGGGTATCTTTTTCCATTGAAATTGATCATCGAATTCATTTTTCTAGCTGTATTCCTTGGATATATCTTTCCAATGAGCTATCATGCGCCCCAAACGGAGATTGTATGCAAAAGTTACGACCCCGGGAATTTGATGTACTAACTTACCTAAATGGGGCCCACATGACTTTTGGCGCTTCATCTCCTAGGGTTAGGTTTTTGGATGTCTAGGTTTTTTGACATTCCTGTTTATTGTAAAGGGCCTTCAGAGCCTCATGGTAACCATCTTGTTCTTAATGAGCATAGCCGTCACATCTCTTCTCAGAGATAAGCTGGCACCATTCCAACAAGATTGTTTTCTGCTGCATTTTACAGTTTTAGCTTATTTCCTTATTGAATAGAAAACCAGTTTTACTGTACTTTGTTATTTTTTGTTAAGCATCTGGTAATAATCTGTATTCATTTTGTTCTTCTCATAAAATATGGATCAGTGGTATCAGAGTGGTCTGATCCTTGTCGTCTTAATGCATGTCCCCAACGAGGTCAAGGTACAAAGAATTGGGTCTCGAGCTTGTTTCTCTTGAGGACAAAAGCTCTCGCACACCCAAGTGACCTTTCATGGCAAGAGAAAAGAAATATGACGAGACAGGAGATCCTTTCAAAATGTTTCTTGAGGAAGCCCTCACGCAATAGAGGAACGAGATGATGGATAGTTTCACGCAAATCCTTCGGCGACTACCAACAAGCGATGCATCCTCCTTGAGCGGAGGCGCCTCCCCTTTCAAGGTACAAATCAACTTCGATATTCCTATGTTTGAAGGTCAGATAGACGCAGATGCTGTAGATAAGTGGTTGAATCTACTAGAAGGGTGTTTTTCTATCCATAACTTCTCGAATAGAGAAAAGATTACTCTTGTGCTCCTCAAGGCCATTCCCCATGTCAAAGATTGGTGGCAAACTGTCTGCGAACAAAAGGACACAGATGAAACCTCATTATTTTCAGTCACGGCCACCCGCGAATCCTTCAAGGATGCTATTAAGGAACAATACTACCATGTTGGAAGTTATGACGACTTGTATACCAAATGGACCACGCTGCGACAGGAAAGAGACCAAGCAGTGCTAGAGTTCACAAATATCTTCCATACTTTGTGCACCAAGCTGGGTATCAAGGATTTAGAGCGACATTTGGTGCTCAAGTATCGCGGTGGTCTGCATAGATGTGAAAATCCTCACAACAAATCTAAGAGCTAATGTAAACCTCACAAGAGTAATTATGATTAAGCAGGAAAATAGAAGAAGAGTGGTCAATACAGTATAATGAGAAACAGAATAATATGGTATAGTAGAACTCGGATGGAAGCAATAATACTTCACATACACTAATTAATTAATCACAATATGGACAAATAAATAGTACAATGCATGAGGATTCGAACGCCTAAGGTGGCAATTCGAATTAGCCTTCATGGAGTGATCAAAAGATCACTGGAGTGTCATCGGAGCACAACTGGTGTCATCGGAGCACAACTGGAAGTCTTCATCATCATCACTGGAGTCATCAATGCTCAAGTAACTGTCAACCATCAGTCAAACTGAGTCTGGTAGGTATAAGTAAGTGTAACTAAAGACAACTAGACTAGTCGGTGAAGAAGGGCGAGTTGCTTCCAAAAATCAAGGAAGAAGGGCGCATTAAGCAACTAGAGGGCTAAAACTGATCAGTGAGAAGCTCTCGGGGGCTGGCTAACTGAGGGCTAGGTGTTGGACTGATGACTGGGATGCATGGAAACCCTAGAATGCATGCAAACCCTAAATGTGCATTCATGACTAAAAATGTAAATGATCAAAATACTGGTGGGACTGGGATGCAGTATAGGAATATCCTAACACCCCCACTTAATCCATCCTGGGCCCTGGTAACTAAGACCAAAGGTCAACCAATACAATGAATAATAACAGTCAATAATCCAAGGAAGTGGGAAAAATTTAATGGGAAAAATACCCCCCCCTCAAAATAAACTGTAAGGCACACACAAAAACAAATGCTCCAAACTCAAGCAGGTGTGATGCTTGGTCATATGTCTGGAGGTATCTTCTTCTTGGGAAGAAGTGGATAATGCTCAGAAAGCATGTGCTTGTACTTGCTCTTCAGTTCGAATGTGATGAGAACAAATCAAACAGTATGAGAATGATCCTTGAACCTGTGATTCGAATCAAATGAGGTAGGATCAAATCTTTGAATGTGGATATAGTCTTTTGTCTTCTCCTTTGAACCACCATGGGTGATATTATGCCAAAAAGAACTATTACATGTTTGCTTGAAATCAAAATCAGATTTAAGACTTAAAAAATAGTTTCTTGAGATCTCCTTTGAACCAGTAGGGGTGAGATCAAAACCATCATATGTATGAGAAATTATCCCAAGTAGTGATTGCTTAGAATCCAAATTAGATCCAAGACTTGTATCATGGTTTCTTGAGATCTCCTTTGAACCATGAGAGGTGAGATCAAAACCAATAGATGCATGAGAAATTATCCCAAGAGAATGGAAATGGCCATATTCTTCAATGAAATTCTGAAAGCATGGAATTATGATCATATAGTAGTATAAAAGAGGTGATAGCTTGAGGAGAGCGAATGCATTACCTTCAATAGCTCTTTTGACCTCCGAAATAATCATGTGATCATGATGCAAACCAATAGACTCTAGTGCAAGAGAGGATTTATGACCTTCTGCAATATCTAGAGTGTGAACTGGCACACAAAGAGAAGAAAGTTTGAGCATGAGTGTAGAATCTACAAGTTCTTTGTGAACAACTTCAATATGAGATGATACTCATGCATGATCTGAGAGACCATCAAGGGGAGCGAATGCATCACTTTGCTTGCTTTCGAATGGGTTTGGACCAATCCCTTCATTCTTTCTACAAAAATTTTCATCCAGGTGAGCCCATAACTCTTTTGGAGTCCATAACGCTATTGGAGTTTCAACACCATCACGGTATTGGAAATGAAATCTCAGGTATTTAGGCAAAGAAAGCATCATTGCTCTAAAGGCTCCATCACCTTTATTTAACCAATCAATCTTCTCTTCAGGGGATTCAAACTATCGTTTAAAATGACAATAAAAAAGATCATGGATCTAAAAGTATGCTATCATTCTTGGTTTCCATTCATCATAGTTGAATGGAGAAAGAGGAGTAATTCCTGATGGATACATAGAAGCTGTAGAGTACCTACAAAAACAATAGAGAATATCTGCAACTGCTACTGCTGCAAGATGCAGAAACTGCTACAACTGTTGCACTTGAAATCTTGGTAATAACCTGCAAAAAAACTCTCAAGAATGGAGATAAACAATACTCTCAACATGATCTGATACCATGTGAAAATCCTCATAGAAGATCTAAGAGTTAATTTAAACCTCACAAGAGTAATTATGATTAAGCAGGAAAATAGAAGAAGAGTCCATTACTTAGGCTACATTATTGATCGACAGGGTGTGCATGTGGATCTAGCCAAGATCCAAGTCATCCGTTACTGGCCCACCCCAACCACAATCACTGAACTTCGGAGCTTCTTGGGCCTCACCAATTTCTATCGTCGGTTCATGCTAGGATTCTCTCATATCGCATGGGCCCTCAACCAAGTAACCAAGGGTGGCAGTAAGGCAAAATTTGTGTGGGGCCTGTCCCAACAACAAGCCTTCGATGACTTGAAGAAGCGTTTGTGCTCATCGTCGGTACTCTCATTACTGGACCTGCAACATCCCTTTGAGATCGAGACAGATGCTTCATATTATGCTGTGGGCATCATTATCACTCAACACGGCCACCTCGTGGCATATCATAGTTAGACACTATCAGATATTTTCCGTAAGTACCCTACTTACGACAAAGAAATGTATTCCATTGTGCAAGCCTACTGCCAGTGGAAACATTACATTCTTGGGAAGGAGACAGTCATCCACAGTGATCACAAGCCACTACAGTTCATGCAGACCCAAGGAAAGTTACAGAATGACCACCGTCAAAAGTGGTCAACATACTTACAGCAGTTCCACCTCAACATGAAATATAAAACAAGGAGTACCAACCGAGTTGTTGACTGCCTCAGTCAACCTCAAGTTGCGGCACTCACCACGGTGCTAGACTCTTGCGGCCACAAGACCTCTGGATGGTCGAACCTCTACGAGACATACCTTGACTTCTCCACCACCTTCAAAATGTTGGGCACCAACTCAGTGGTCGCTAATTCCCATCTTCAGGATGAATTGTTGTGTCCTCTGGGCCATCTCTGCGTTCCATCAAGCGAGCGAGAGAAGCTGATTTGGGAAGCTCACTACAGTCGGGTGGTAGGACACTATGGCATCGAAAAGACAGTGGCGGTGCTGCAGAAACATTTCTATTGGTCAAAACTTCGCCAAGATGTCTGCAAGTATATCAAGTCCTGCATCGCTTGCACTATTGCCAAACCGACCACTAAGAAATAGGGCTTGTACATGCCTCTGCCTACTCCAGACAGGTCGTGGGAATCCATCTCAATGGACTACATGTCGGGCCTCCTGTCCACCAAGAGGGGAAACGACTGTGTTTTTGTGGTTGTTGATCGTTTTTCCAAGATGGCAATTCTAGCCGCCTACAAGAAGAACATCACAGCAGAAGCAACTGCCAAGCCCTTCTTTGAACGAGTATGGGTACATTTTGGGACCCCACATACCATTATCTCAGACCATGATAGTCGGTTCCTCAACTCATTCTGGTCGAGCCTCTGGTCACTCTTGGATACCAAGCTCACCAAATCCACTTCCTTCCACCCCTAGATAGACGGCCAAACCAAGGTCGTCAACCGGATGGTCATACATATCCTACGCATGTACAATTAAACACACCCCAGCACATGGGATGAGAGTCTTCCCTATGTCTAGCATAGCTACAATTGAGCCCTGCATAGCTCAACTGGCCACAACCCCTTTCAGGTGGGGTTGGGATTCCAACCATTGGGCCCCATGGATGTTGCACTTCCCCTGGAAACCACCTCGGCCGACTCTTCCCCAGAAGCTGACAAAGCCACCCGGTTCATTGAACAAATCCAGCATATCCGCCAACAGGTTCAAGATATTCTATAGAAGTCTAATTCCAAGTACAAGCAGCGCCATGATCAACATCGGATGCCACATAAGTTTCAGGTGGGCGGCAAAGTTTGGTTGCATTTGTAGAAAGAACGCCTTACAGGGCCCCATCGGAAGCTTCACCCACACCGTTATGGGTCGTACACCATAACCAAGGCAGTGGGTGACAATGCTTTTGAGCTCAACATTCCCCCCTTCCTTGGTCTGCATCCATTCTTCAACATGGCTCTCCTTTGGCCATAATTCCCACCATTATTAGACACCTCAAAGATAGCAGAGCAGTTTACACCAACAGAGCTCAAATCTAACTACCTACAACAAGCATCCAGTGATCATATTGCAGACACACAGATCAAGGGCACTCGACATCAAAGGATCCAACTTTATCGAGTTGTTAAAGCAAGGCAGCACCTGCACCAAGGCAAGTGGCTCACCCGAGGCCAATTTAGCAGAAATTTCCTCATCTGATGGATGAACTCAACGCAATGGAGACCATTACTTCCTAAGGATGGAGGATTGATCCAGGTGGATATCAGTGGCATCCCACCTCTTCCAACTAGCTCAAAATAGTCTTCTGGCAATTTTGGTAATTTACTATTTTTACCAGTTTTTCGGGTCCTGAACTTCGTGGGCCGTTTTGAGGCCCTAAAAGATGTTTTTTGGGGTATCTTTTGGCATCAAATTTCAGCTTCAAATCCATTTTTCCAGCTGTATTCCTCGGATAGATCTTTCCAATGAGCTATCATGCGCGCCAAACGGAGATTTTATGCAAAAGTTACGACCCCGAGAATTTGATGTAATAACTTACCCAAACAGGGCCCACATGACTTTTGGCGCATCGTCACCTAGGGTTAGGTTTTTGGATGTATAGGGTTTTTGACATTTCTATTTATTGTAAAATGCCTTGAGAGCCTCATGATAACCATCTTGTTTCGAATGAGCATAGCCGTCACATCTCTTCTCAGAGATAAGCCGCCACCATTCCAACGAGATTGTTTTCTGCTGCATTTTACACTTTTAGCTTATTTCCTTATTGAATAGAAAACCAGTTTTACTGTACTCTGTTATTTTGTGTTAAGCATCTGGTAATAATATGTATTCATTTCATTCTACTCATAAAATCTGGATTAGTAAGGTTAGTTCTTTAGCTTTTTTATCCATTTCCAGATTATATGCACTCTCCATAGTTCAATCAAGAAAAACCTTACTGTAATTAAACACCAAATGGATAGAAATCGTTGAGGCTGATCACAATAAATATTTTAGGTATTTATATAGAATGTCTCTTTGATAAACGATGTGTCCATTCAAGCTGTGGTTGCTCAACTGTTTAAATGCGATATATGCGATTTTTAATTGGAATACTCTATCAACTATTACATTCTGTTTATTAACAACAAACATCCTGATATAGAAATGATAAATAGTTAAAAAAATTGAATTCTTTATTATATGGTTGTTTATTTTTTTTAAAATTGTAACTTATGCATTAGAGGTGACAAAACTAATAAAATTGTAACTTATGCATTAGAGATGGAAAAACTAATAAAATTGTAACTTATGCATTAGAGGTGACAAAACTAATAAAATTATAGAAGATTTAATTAATATAGTTATCAAAGAATATATAAATTATAAATAAATAAAGATAAATAAATTTCTTAATATGTTTATCTAGTAATTAAATAGAAATAACCAAATTTTACTAATTAAAAGTGATATTAGCTAGCACATCCACATAATAGTGGATAAAAACTCCGATATACATCTATTTTGAACTGCATAATATTTATAAAATCCATATTATAACACAATAATAATGTAATTGTAAATATTAAAATATAACATGTAATGTATTGTGCAAGTGGTAGTGCAGGTTGAGGAGTGTATCATGCAAGTTTGCAACAGATTAGTTGATTTTATAGTGAGAATAAGTACAAAGAAATGATACTTATTATCATGCTTAAATCACAAATTTCTTTGCGCTTATATCTCCTTGGATTTTAAGGTTCACATTTTATTAATTATCTTTTATCAATCTTAGACATTATTCCACTTGCTATCATATAAAGAGAACTCCAATTAAATTTTTCAATCTATAATGTTAATTATGAAGCTTTTTATTGACAAAAAATATTTTTAGCAAGGTCTTCTTTCAACTTGTCTAATTGTCAATTAAACCGAGAAGGACTCAAACATTCTGTTAACACCCAAATTGACCCCCAGGTCATAAGGAAGGGTAATTCGGGGTAACCACTAACCAATCTTTAGACTGATGTTACTGACCCAACACAGTCTAAGACGGATCTCTCAATAAACTAATGAAAAACTGGAAATAATCAAGGTCATCAATCATGAAAAAGGGCACCAACATTCATTCCTCAAGATGTTCTATTTAAACATATGCAGAAGGTCAGATTTCTGTAAGACAAATTTTAGTCTTGTAAACCATTGGTTGGAGAACAATAGGGATCTATATTGGGCATAGGAGTCGATTCAAGTATAACATAAACATTATCATCAAATGCTTAGCAGATAAATTAACTGGGTGTTGGGAATCTTCATTCTCTTCTGTAGGGTCTGGATCAAATTGTCTTTATCCTTTAATAGCTTATGGCTTGCTTTGCCTCTGCCATCATTTTTTATTAAATCAAACTGCAGCTTTTTGATATGCTGCTAAAGTGCTTTATTCTCTGATCTTTCATGTTTTAACTGGGCATCCATCTGATTTACATTGACCTCCAAATTAGAAATCCTCAAGGCCGCTTCCACTAGATTGTCATATAGACCTTCTCTGATTTTCCTGTGAAATTGAATCCTATCTGGCAAAGGTATCTTCTTCGATTCTATCTTTGCTTCCGTCATTCTATCTTTATCAGATATTGTCAGATTGAAAGTGTGTGGCTGGATATCTCTACTCATTATCAAAGATGTTCCTGTTTTAGACAAATTCCTCATAGTGGGCATTAGTTCAAAAAGTTTCTGTGTAGAGGTCTACTTATTTTTTCCATGATACTTAAACATGTCTTCTTGGGATTTAAATCTGTCGTCATCATTCCCTCTTGTTGCATCTTGGAATTGGTATTCATGGATTTGGATAAATGGGGTTGATGGCCCTTCTTCCTGCTCATCCATATCACTTATCTGGATGGTTAACTCATCTGGTGTTTCCAATTTGAGTCATTTCTTTTCAATTTCTTATTCTTCTATTTCAATAACTTCGTGTGAATCTCTTTTCCTGCATACTTCCTGATTATTAAATAGCTGGTCTGTTTCCATAGGATCATCAGCCGTGATTAGGGCTTGTATTTGTAAATCTATATCTTCAGCCTCTTTGGGCTCATACTACAATATATTTTGCCTCTACGGTAGCCCTTCAGCTTCTTGGTGTTCCCACACTTTCAGAACATTTTTCTTCTTTCTTTCAGCTATGATATGCAAAGGATCATATGCAATCGCTATATCATTTCTGAACCCCATATTTCTCAATAATCTTTCCACTTCACTAACAACTTCTTTAAACTTTACAATGAAAGGGCCGACTTGCCAAGGGAGCTTTATATCAGAGCCTTTCTTATATTACCCAAACTGCTCTTCTTCTACAATCAACCTCTGCCGGATGAACTCAAGGGAAAAAACTCTCAAGGTCAAAAATGCTGGAAAAAAAGTATGGTTCATGTACAAAACCGTACACCCTTATTACTGTAGCATCTTTTAGCAAGAACCAATCGCCAACGGCTAGTTCATCCTTCAACTGCATCAGGGTCTGCATCTCTGGTAGTACTCTGGGTAGTTCTTCTTCAAACATAACTTTATACATAGCAGATAGAAAATAATTCATGTAATTGAAAGCATTATCTTCCAAATTCCCTGTAAAGAGTATCTGAGAGAACATTAACTCTTATGTACTGCTATGCAGAATCATTTTGGTCAAATATGCCTGGAACTGAAAAAATCTGGTATTTTCAAAACAACTTAACTGTGCATGTATTTTTTCTGCCAAAAATTCCTCAAACTTGAGGGATGGAACTAACTCACTTCCCGCCTTCGGGGAACTAACACTAATCTTGAAGAAAAGGCTTAGTTGTACTTTAGTTATCCATAAGTCTAAGTCTAAACTTAAAAACTGAGCTATCAAAGAGAAAACCAACTGGGTGTTGTCATTAAAAAGGTTGACGTCCAGCGAGTAGGGAGTGTCCGCAATTTCTACATCGGGTTTTAAACAGGTATCCAGGAAAGACTTACGGATTTCGGGGGAAATTTGCCTATACAGGGTAACGACTAATTCTTCGGAGGAACTTTCGGGGGCTAGGGCTGGGGACTCTGGTACAACAAGGGTATTTCGAATGACAGTAGCATCAATACTGCAGACGATTTTGGACTTCTTGGCGTTCATTATCACTCGTTGGGGTTTTGAGTAATTCAATGAACACCATGTCACAAACTCTGGGAAAGGAATTATTTGTTCTAAGCAGAAAAAGATGAAAAAGGACTAGTGGACTCTATGGACATCTAACCCCTGTTCGAGCAGAGATTTCAGCTTTATTTTAACCTCTGGTGTAGGGAGCCGAAGACTTGGGTCAAACACATCACCATCCTTGTCTTCTAAGGTTACTCTCGCCTTAGAACTAGTAGAGACCTGTTCATCTACCATTCTATGATTATAAAACACACTACACGCTATAAGCAAAGGAGTTTGGGACCCTACCTGTGATGGGAAGCTTGAGAGCGACCTTTCACCGGTCGTCCTTTTTGGCTTCTGCACTTCCAAAAGCTTCCAACTCCGACATGTCCAAGAAAGAAATATTTATTTTCCACATGCCGCGTTATATATATAAAACTTTTCCGAATAACTCCTGCTCACCTTCGCCAGCTGTCCCTCTTTTCCATCTGTTGATCTGTTAGGCGTTGCTTCCAGGCCGTTGATCTGATTATTTATTTAACCCTTTTGATTTCACATCTCTTCTTCTCCACCGTAGGATCTTGTATGGGCTTTAAATTTTAGCCATCCCTCTTACTTAGCCACATATAAGGATACGGTGGTATCGCGAACTGACTTTCGGTTTTCGATTACCACTTAATCCCCTTCATGAGGTGTTCAGGTGGGGACACCTAGCAGATGGTACATACTCTCACAACCACCTTCTCTGCTTATGTGGGGTGCTCCTTTACCTTGTGCCGATCGACGAGGAGCGTTGATCTTGACTTTAACATATCTACGGCGGGGAGCCATCCAGGTGTCTAGCTTTCGGTACTCTAGCAGGTGGAGCCTACTATGTTACCGACCTTGCATATCTTACATCCTCCAGCCGTAGATCTGACCTCTTTTGATGAGAACCATTGATCTACCCGTATCTTTCAGTTGAGGTGACAACATATGTTCTGCACTATCAGATCTCTAACTTTGCAATCTGTGCCATTGATCTTATACCTTATTTCTTCGCTGCGATGGTATCGCAAGCCCTCTAGTGGTTTTCACTTAATGCCGGAACACTCATCCAAGGGCTCCTCCGACTGTCATCTATCTTGGCGGTTTACCTCTCGCGACCACTTTCTTGTGGTTACTTTCGCGCAACTTTATTATGCGAGGGTGATTTGTGGGCCGTGGATCTCTTTCGCGCTTCGGATCAACGGTTGGAACCTGTCTGAGCTTTATCTTCCACTTTATTTCTTTTCGGACTATAGGTTATCTGTAATTTTACCCATTTTTTATTATTCGGGCTACCTCCTTAGGCTTAAAGTGTCCAAAACCTCCATCTTTCTCACTGTTTCCTTTCTAACTGAGTTGCTTTCTTGGTTCTAGCAACCTAGACCTAAGTAGGGAGGCGTTTTGACCATATTTTCACGGAGCCTATCAGTGGCAAATAGTCCCTCTCTTAGGATTTTGTGCAAAAATTTATAGGCACCAACAACTGGCTCTAGCCGGGGATGCTATCCTCCCTACGAGGTAGAAAAGAACTTCGTAGACTAAGTGCCTAATCCATTGGGTGGTTCAAACTTCAGAGTCAACAAATTCTTCTGATTTCTTAGAACTGCAACTGCATCTGCCAAATATCTGGGCTACTCACACATGAAAAGAAAAAGGAACCATGGCTAGCCTTCTAGACCTCATCTTCTTTTATCTAGGGTTTCAAGGCTTTCAGGTTTTCCATCAGGGATTTTAAAACAACTATAAAAACAAATGAAAAATATATATAGAGGCTATGGTTCATGGAATACCTTCTTTTCTTAGGACAGGTAGTGTTTTAAGAATCTCCCGTTGACTGGACCTCCCGACCAAGCAGATCCGTCTTGGTGTTCCAAGACAAAAGAATTTATTCCTTGAACTGCTACAATAATATATGGCCCCATCCACATATGGTCAATCTTTCCATGTTTTTCTTCTTTAGGGGCGTTCCATTCTAGAACTAGGTCATTAACCTGAAAATAATCCTCCTTGGCCTTTTTGTCAAACGCTTCCTTCATTTTTTCTTGATGGCTTTCCACTTTGTCATATGCCTTATTCCTTAGTTCATTTAGCTCAACTATCTGATTTACTCTTCTTTGCATATGATTTGGTTCTTCTTCTATTCCCTGTAATAACCTCATGACAGGAAAACCTAGGGATGCTGGGAAAATTACCTCAGCTCCATACACCAACTGAAATGGCGACATCCCGATGGCTCTTTTCGTGCTGATTCTGTCAGCCCACAGAGCATACTTTATTTTTGTGTGCCAAGACCTCTTGTTATCTTCTAACAACGTTTTTATGATTCTTACCAGGATTTTGTTTGAAGACTCTGCTAGTACGTTTCCTTGGGGGTAATAAGTCGTGGAATGATTTAGGATGATATGGTATTTATGGGAGAAATTAATCATCTTTTTGGAATAGAAAGCTGGATCATTATCAGTCACAGTTCTTTTGGGCCATTCGAATCTGGACAGGATGTTATCTTCTGGAAAATCCATGATTACTCCTTCAGTCGCTTTCCTGGTAGGTATGGATTCTATCCATTTGGTAAAATAATCAGTAGCCGTCAAGATCCATCTATGCTACCCAGAGGAGTTTGGGTTTATTTCTCCAATGAAATCTAACCCCCACTATTTAAAAGGTGCTTCAACTATAATAGGATGTAGACGGAGGGAAATAACCTTTCTTTTTCCATCTAAAATCTGACATTGGTGACAAACCACAGTCTCTTCGTAAACATCGAAAAACATAGTGGGCCAGTAAAACCCTACTCTCAGGATTTTATTTACTGTCGCTTTCCAGGAGTGATGTCCCCCACAGTCCCCTTTGTGGAATTCTTCTTTTATGTGTTTAGCCTCTTCTTCAACCAAATAGTTTAGCAGCACCCCTCCAGGGTCTTTCCAATACAGGTATTGGTTCATGATACAGTATTTGGCAGCTTTTAGTTTCACAGATATGGTTCTGCTTTTACTTAACCCTGCAGGTGCCTATAAATTTTGTAGTACAAAAACAATGTTAGTATACTAAGGAGACTCAAAGAATTCAGGTTTCACCTGAATGTTTGCATCTAGTTGGTTTGGTTGATTCTCCAGAAAATTTAGCTACAAGGAGTCACAATTTTCTTCAGTCATTAATTTTGCTAACCCCTGGCCTTTCACCAGTTTAGTGGGTTTTATTTCCAAATCATATTCCAGTAACACTGCAATCCACTTGGCCCTTCTGCCTTCAGGATCAGACTGGGTCAAAATACCTTTCACAGCACTATTTGGGACATAAGCAATGATGTGTGAGTGTATAATATAAACCCTAAAATCTTTCAGAGATTTTATGAGAGCATAAGACTACTTCCTTATGACATTGTATTTCAGTTCCCCTTCTCTCAGTACTCTGCTGAAAAAAGCAATCGGTTGTTCAGCATTTTGATCATTCTTCTGCAACAACACCCCAGCTATTGTATGTTCAGATGCATATGAGAAAACTAGGAAATCCTTCGTAAATTTTGGGCTAGCCAATACTGGAGCTTCAGTGATGGCTATCTTGATCCCTTTAAAAGACTCTCTGGCTTCTTCGGTCCACTTTATTTGGTTCTCTTTTCTTAGCATATTTGTAATACTCCTCATTATTTCAGCAAAACTTGGTATGAATCTCCTTAAAAAACCCACTTGGCCAATGAAAGACTGTATTTCCTTTTTGCTTCTAGGCTCTCCTACTTTCTAAATAGCACTGACCCTCTCAAGATCAATTTTTATCCCATCTTTGGTGATGATATGTCCTAAAAGCTTAGCTTCATCCAGAGCGAAAAAGGATTTTTTGGGATTCAAGGAAATGCCATATTTCCTACATTTTATGAAAACTCTTTCTAAATGCTTGAGATGTTCTTCATCTAACTTTGAAAAAACCGTTATATCGTCCATGTAGGCCACCAAAAATTTATCTTTTTCTTCAGCAAACGCAATATCCATAGCTCTTTGGAAAGTGGATCCAGCGTTCATCAAACCAAATGGCATCTTAGCATACATGAAGGTTCCCCAAGGAGTTGTGAAAGTAGTTTTTTCTTGGTCTTCTTGGCATACCTTTATCTGATTATACCCTGAGAAACCATCCATGGTGGAAATTCTTTCAGCTCCTACCACTTGCTACAAAATGTGCTCCATTTTAGGTAAAGGGTAATTGTCCTTCATTGATGCTCTGTTCAGGTTCCTGAAATCAATACAAATTCTGATTTCTCCACTTTTCTTTCTGACTGGGACTAGATTTGCTATCCATTGTGATAACCTTAAGGTAACAATTATCTTTGCATTGAAAATATTTTTTACTTCTTTCTCTATGATATATGTTAGCTTAGGATTGATTCTTCTTAATTTTTGCTTAAAAGGTTTCTCACCTGGCTTGAGTGGAATGGTATGTTGTATGATTGATGTATCATACTCCTTCAAGTATTCATAGGTCTAGGCGAAAGCATCAGTGTGTCTTTTCATCAACTCTACATAGCGTTTCTTTTTTTCAACTTGCAGTCTTTTAGATAGCTTCACCATTTGAGGATCTTTCTCTGTACCCAAGTTTTGATCTTCTACTGATTCTCGGGCGGGTTCAAATTTTGGATTTTTGGCTGCATCATCTTGATCAAACAACTTTTCCAAGGGTATCAGACCTTTAGGGATGTAATTATTCTTCAATTGAATAATATCCTTACCACCCATCATGTTTTTCCACCCTGATTTTGAAGCTTCTTCTTCAGCATTTTCTCCTTCTACAAGGTTTTCCAGGTTCTCATTTTTAGTATCAATATGCACATTTGCAAACTCATGAGAGAGTTCCAAAAATCTCTTGAGCTATACGTCATCTTGAAATACCTTCCAATACTCAGAATTATTAGGAATAGAGGGTCTGTTTATTATCTCGACCTCATACTTAGCCTGGGAGAAGATCGGAGTCTTAAATCTTCCAGCAGTAGTTGCCAAAGAGTCTGCTACATCATTTTCATGTCTGGTTATTACTCTAACCTTGTGTTCTATGAAAAAATTTCCAAAGAAATCCCAAGCTTCATTTCTATATGCCCTCATTCTTGGGTGTTTCGCTTGGTAACTATCATTTATCTGGTTCACTACCAACTTAGAGTCTCCAAACACTTCTATCTTCTTAGCTCCCAAGTCTTTTAGAGCCCCCAATCCCAACAGTAATGCTTCGTATTCGGCAACATTATTAGTGCATTCAAAAGTTAGCTTGTATGAAACTTCCATAGGCTCCTTGTTGGGAGGAATGATCCAAACCCCTGCTCCAGCACCATTCTTGCTCACAGAACCATCAAAATACATTTTCCATGATCCTTCCTCATTTTTTTCTCTTTCAAAAGCTTCATATCTGGCTGCAAACTCCTTATCTTCATCAACTTCCCTATATGAGGGAGGGTTAGGATCACAACGAGGACTAACAACAACAAAAATGGAGTAGCCCATGTCTGTATCAACTGCATAAATAGGGTGATTATCACGTTTGCTTTTGTTGCTGGCGACATATTCCCTCCTGTTTTCCCTATACAATCTCATATTTGCTCCAAACACGGGAATTGTGGCATTAGTCCATCTACATAGTTCCCTTAAACTTTGAAACTGAAGATCTTAACAAAAGCATCCCAAACTTTACAGGCACATCAACTACCACCACATCCATGATGACACTTTTAGCAGGGAGATTGGTTAGAGTTACTACCATATTCTTAATCAGTCCCAAACATGGTACCTTTCTACAATCAAAGGAGTAAAGATCTTGGTATGGCCTTGTCACTTCTAATCCTATCTCTTTCAGCATAGATTTTGGCATTAGGTTATGAGATGCCCCAGAGTCTATTAAGGCATTGTGCAAGATCTAATCATGGACATGTAGGCTTAAGTAGAAAGGAGGGACTTCTTCATCGCCTGGTTCTTCCAACTTAGATCCAAATATTATGTTTGGAGCATCATCAGACAACTCTAGAATATTATGCTGGTGTTCATCTTTTCCTTTAACCATCTTCGTTATCTCTTCCCTGTATTCATTATTTTTCAGTAACTCATTAAGAGGGATGGAGATCCTTACTTTTGACAGTTCAGCTCTAAGGCTAAAAGTAGGGGCAAGTTTGATTACCTCTGTGATTTCTGGTGGTTTAACCTCCTTTGAAGGTTGACCATCTTCTTCTTTATTTTCAGGCCTTTTGTTTGCAATAGCTTTTTGTTGTTTCTCTTTCGGTTCTTCTGCAGCTTGTTGGGTGGCTGGAGGTTGGTTCAAAGGAAGCTTTCCTTTAATCATGATAAATTCTCTACTTCTTAATTTTAGCTTTCTTTGAAGATCATCCACAGCATTTTGATAACCCATTAGGTATTGTTCGGATTCTCACTCAGGTTTGTTACTAGTACTTCCTTTGTTAAAGAAGTGAGGCTCCCTTTCAGTCAAGTATATTTCATGGTCTAGCGATTTCATGGTGGGCTCTTCAGCTATTTCATTGTCTACCATATTTTCAGCAAAAGGAGGGCGCATCGGCTATTCTTCAAGATTTCTTTGATTTCTCGCAAGGGGCGGTGGTCTCCTAAAGTTTGGGTTTCGGATCTAATTTTCAGGATTTTCTCGGGTAGGAGGTTTGGTATCTATGGTCAATCTATCCATCAACTTTTCCATGGCTTTCATCATGGTATCAAATTTTGCATCGTTAGAAGCAGATGAGGTAGAAGTTTGGGTCTCCTGCTTTTTTCTTTCAGCCTCTGTTTTACCCTTTATCTTCCTTGGGGCCATCATGTTTGCCTCAACTTCTAGGGCATCCTTTAGCAAGACATGCAGGGAGGCAGACTTTCTTTCTCTTAATGTACATGAGAAATCTACATCAAAAGCGTCTGCAAAGTGGAGTTTCGCAGTGCCTGCTAAGGGTTTTGGATCATCTGGAATAGAATTATATGCCCTCATAAACCTAACAGAAAATTTGTGCACAGACTCAAAACCTCCTTTCTGTATGTGATTATACTGGGACAAGACTAGGGCAGGACTTCCTATCATTTCCCATCTTTCTAAGAACAGGGTCTTGAACTCTGCAAAATCATTTATGGAGGCATTTGGTAGCAACTTGTACCATTTTTTAGGTTCTCCAAATAAAATTTGGGAAAATAACCTCATTTTTGCATCATCATAATCGACTTCCTCTAGGTCAATAAAATCTTCAAACCTGTCTACATGTTGTCTGGCAGAAAAATTTCCCTCTCCATCATAGGAAACGATCCTTTGTGCGTAGTTTTGGGGTAAGTCATGTAAAACAGCTGGTAGGGCTAGAGGTGCAAATATGGCAACCATGATTATAGGCGGATTTTGTGAAAGGGGTGGGATATTCTAGGAATAGGGTTTAGCTTTTTTAGCTTTGATAGTATCTAGTAAATTACGTCAGATAGGATCTAACAAATAAGATTTAGGATTATTAAGAACTCCTTCACGTAAGATTAGAGAAGATTCGGATCTTGATTTGGGTGAATGTTTCCCAATGTCAATCTCTATATTTAATTCTTGAAAAACAGGGGATTCTTCTTCGGACACAACTCTTTCACTGTTTAAAGTATTAACTTTATCTTTTCTGCTTTTCGTCTAAGAAGACTTTCTGGATTATCAACAATTAACAGAGTTTCAGGAATAGGGTTACATCTGGTATGGATCTCTCTTGAGGCCAGGATGCCTTGTCGAGATCTTCTTCAAAATTAGGATTCAGCTTCGGAGGTCTTCCCCAGTGGAGCAATTTCTTGAATATGAATCTTTATGAGTGGAGTCGCCAGGGCAAAAATTGTACAACCCTTGAAAAATATGGAAATCTCTGTTTTCCCACAAGGATCTCTCTTTTCTTCGAATATTTGTCGTTCTTGCAAGGAAAACAAGAAAACTTGTGGTCTCCGGCAAAAGCACCAATTTGTTAACACCCAAATTGACCTCGAGGTCATAAGGAAGTGTAATTCAGGGTAACCACTAACCAATATTTGGACTGATGTTACTGACCCAACACAGTCTGAGAGGGATCTCTCAATAAACTAATGAAAAACTGGAAATAATCAAGGTCGTTAATCATGAAAAAGGGCACCTACATTCATTCCTCAAGATGTTCTATTTAAACATATGAAGAAGGTCAGATCTCTGTAAGACAAATTTTACTCTTGTAAACCATTTGTTGGAGAACAATAGGGAGGTATATTGGGCAATGGAGTTTATTCAGGTATAACATAAACATTATCATCAAATGCCTAGCAGATACATTCACACAGAGGCAAGGTAGCAACCAGCTAGTAGTCAAAGTGGTTAATTGGTGAAAAGGAAGAAAGATGAACAATCCATCAATATAAGGCATACACAGATGAATCCTATACCAACTTTAGCATAAATAATTTGTGAAATACTTGGTAGGAAATGAACAAGGCATAATCTCTATGAATCTCATTCAGATGCAACACTGAACCAAGTACGAAGGAACGTTAACAATATGGATTAACAAAGGAAAGAAACACATATCACATAGAAAAGGAGAAATAGATGACCAGACCAATTACACAGGAAATTCTGGAAAACGCATGTAAGCTTCTGACAATTTTATTCAAGGAATATCTCAAAATAACAATAGTGGACAAAATATGTAGAGCTTCAAAAGTTCTCCCCCCCTTTTCATTTGAAATTACATGGAACTTATAATGGCCTCGAGCCTCATACTCAACCCATTTGAAACATAAATTAGTTACAAATTCAGTGACACCTCATCACAGTTCAGATGTCACTATCATAAAAAAGGAAATATAACAAGATAAGCTCAATCGCTTTCTTGCATTTTCTGGTATGCCGTTAAACAATATAAAAAATATTAAAGTATATGTCAAATGGTGAAACTTCATTACATAACGGGCAACCCATTGCCATGTCCTGGAAAATCAAAATCCTAGATATATCCTAAGATTTTCTATCAAAAAATAAATTGGTATTTAAAAATGCACAGTTCGGAGCTTTAAGCGATAGCATCTGCCAATGGAGCATGATAGGTATATTTCATCTTCCCATATTTCTCTACAGGTGCCCAAAGTTCAGATGTTGGGATGTCATAACTTGTTATCTCTTTCTCCAGGACTCTGATGTTAATTTGATCAATAGAAGACATAGGTGGGAGCCCTTCTCCAATAGAAATCAATCTGTACAGCATCTCGAAATCTTCGTCCAGCTTGTCTATTAGCATATTTCCTGAAAGCGGTTGGCTCAGATGTTTGAACTTGGAATGATCCATCCATTTGCTGGTCATCAAGATTTTATGCTCACTTTGGGGAATCAACCTTTGCTTTTCATCCCAAAATGCCAGAAATCCCTTTTCTACTAATCCTTCAAACTATCCTTTGAATTCTATCAGTTGTTCATTCCTTTCACTAGCTTTGGCTTCCACAGCTTTGGCCAATGCATATTTCCTGAGGATTTGTTTTGCCACTGCAATGGTCCTCACTCCGTCTTTGATGTTCAAATCTATGACATCTTTATCTGTCAAACTGTTTAAAAAGCTTATAGCATTATATGAAGTCTCTTTTGGCCTTTTGTGCAGTTTTTCCTTCATGGCAGTGCAACTCCTAAAGATGTCAGTGAATATCTTCTCTGTCGTTCTCATGAGATCTAGATAAGGTCTGAATCTCTCAGCCTCCTAGATAATTAAATCCCAAATCAAATGTTTGCACCCTTGCATAGCTGCTCTCCCTGTAATCTGCTGAGAAAACCCGTTCTTGATTGGCACTAATTCCTTATATTTTTGAAGTAGCTCATTTGTCCCTTTTTCCCTTACCTCATTTTCTTCTTTCAATCTTTGATTTTCCTCTTTTAGCTCTCGTATCTCACCATCCTTTAGGTTGATCTGGGACATGGTCTGCACAATGTTGTATGTATTATCCTTCTCTTCATTCGAGATTTTGCTTGCCTATTGTGCACATATGTTTGACAAACTGCTTTTTAACTCTTCGATCCGACTTTTCAAACTCATCCTTTCTTTCTCCCAGTATCCTTCTTTCTCTGCAAACCTTAGCAATTCGGCTTTATTATTGCTGATCTCCCTGCTTAAATATTCTTTTTTTTGTATCAGCTTTGTCTCTTCGGGAGCTTGTATTAATTGGGTGTTGGGAATCTTCATTCTCTTATGTAGGGTCTGGATCAAATTGTCTTTATGGCTTGCTTTGCCTACGCCATTATTTTCAATTAAATCAAACTGCAACATTTTGATATGATGCTGAAGTGCTTTATTCTCTGATCTTTAATGTTTTAACTGGGCATCCATCTTATTTACATTGACCTCCAAATTAGAAATCCTCAAGACCGCTTCTACTAGATTGTCATATAGACCTTCTCTGATTTGCCTATGAAATTGAATCCTATTTGGCAAAGGTATCTTCTTCCAGTCTATCTTTGCTTCCGTCATTCTGTCTTTATCAGATATTGTTAGATTGAAAGTGTGTGTCTAGATATCTCTTCTCATTATCAAAGACGTTCCTATTTTAGACAAATTCCTCACAGTGGGCATTAGTTCAAAAATTTATGTGCAGAGGCCTGCTTATTTTTCCCATGATACTTAAACATGTCTTCTTGCGATTTAAATCTGTCGTCCTCATTCCCTCCTGTTGCATCTTGGAATTCGTATTCATGGATTTGGATAACTGGGGATGATGGCCCTTCTTCCTGCTCATCAATATCACTTATCTGGACGGTTAACTCATCTGGTGTTTCCAATTTGAGTCTTTTCTTTTCAATTTCTTCCTCTTCTTCTGTTTCAATAACTTCCTGTGAATCTCTTTTCCCACATACTTCCTGATTATTAAACAGCTAGTCTGTTTCCAAAGTATCATCAGCCTTGATTAGGGCTTGTATTTGTAAATCTATATCTTCAGCCTCTTTGGGCTCATACTGCAATAAATTTTGCCTCTCTGGCAGCCCTTCAACTTCTTGGTGTTCCCACGCTTTCATACCATTTTTCTTCTTTCTTTCAGCTATGATATGCAAAGGATCATATGCAATCGATATATCCTTTTTGAACCCCATATTTCTCAATAATCATTCCACTTCACTAACAACTTATTTAAACTTTACAATGAAAGGGCCGACTTGCCAAGGGAGCTTTATATTAGAGCCTTTCTTATATTTCCCAAACTGCTCTTCTTCTGCAATCAACCTCTACTGGATGAACTCAAGGGAAAAAACTCTTAGGGTCAAAAATGCTGGAAAAAAGTATGGTTCATGTACAAAACCATACACCCTTATTACTGCAGCATCTTTTAGCAAGAACCAGTCACCAACGGCTAGTTCATCCTTCAATTGCATCAGGGTCTACATCTCTAGTAGTACTCTAGTAGTTCTTCTTCAAACATAACTTTATACATAGCAGATAGAATATAATTCATGTAATTGAAAGCATTATCTTCCAAATTCCCTGTAAAGAGTATCTGAGAGAACCTTAACTCTTTTGTACTGCTATGCATAATCATTTTGGTCAAATATGCCTGGAACCGAAAAAATCTGGTATTTTCAAAACAACTTAACTGTGCATGTATTTTTTCTGCCAAAAATTCCTCAAACTTGAGGGATGGAACTGACTCACTTCCCGCCTCCAGGGAACTAACACTAATCCTAAATAATAGGCTTAGTTGTACTTCAGTTATCCGTAAGTCTGAGTCTAAACCTAAAAACTGAGCTATCAAAGAGAAAACCAACTGGATGTTGTCATTAAAAAGGTTGATGTCTAGCGGGTAGGGAGTGTCCGCAATTTCTACATCGGGTTTTAAACACGTATCCAAGAAAGCCTTACGAATTTTGGGGGAAATTTTCCTGTACAGGGTAAGGACTGATTCTTCAGAGGAACTTTTTGGGGCTAGGGCCGAGGAATCTGGTACAACAAGGGTATTTCGGACGATGGGAGCGTCGATACCACAGACAATTTTGGACTTCTTGGTATTCATTATCACTCGTTGGGGTTCTGAGTAATTCAGTGAACACCATGACACGAACTCTGGGAAAGGAATTATTTGTTCTAAGCAGAAAAAGATGAAAAATGACTAGTGGACTCTATGGACATCTAACCCCTATTCGAGCAGAGCTTTCAGCCTTCTTTTAAACTCTGGTATAGGGAGCTGAAGGCTTGGGTCAAACACATCACTGTCCTTGTCTTCTAGGTTTACTCTAGCCTTAGAACTAGTAAAAACCTATTCGTCTGCCATTCTATGATTATAAAACACACTACACGCTGTAAACAAAGGAGTTTGGGACCCTACGTGTCACAGGAAGCTTGAGAGAAACCTTTCACCTGTCGTCCTTTTAGGCTTCTGCACTTCCAAAAGCTTCCAACTCCGACAGGTCCAAGAAAAAAATGTTTATTTTCCACATGTCGTGTTCTATATATAAAACGTTTCTGAATAACTTCTGCTCACCTTTGCCAACTGTCCCTCTTTTTCGTCCATTGATCTGCTGGGCGTTGCTTCCGGGCCATTGATCTGATTCTTTATTTAACCCTTTTTATTTGACATCTCTTCTTCTTCGTCGTAGGATCTTCTATGGGCTTTAAATCTTAGCCATCCGTCTTACTTAGCCACATATAAGGATACGATGGTATCGCGACCCGACTTCCAGTTTTGGGTTACCACTTAATCCCCTTCGTGAGGTGTTCAGGTGGCGACACCTAGCAGATGGTACATACTCTCATAACCACCTTCTCTACTTATTTGGGGTGCTCCTTTACCTTGCGATGATCGACGAGGAGCATTGATCTTGACTTTAACATATCTACGGCGGGGAGCCATCCAAGTGTCTAGATTTTGGTACTCTCGCAGGTGGAGCCTACTATGTTACCGACCTTGCATCTCTTACATCCTCCAGCCGTAGGTCTAACCTCTTTGGCTGAGAGCCATTGATCGGCCCGGATCTTTCTGCTAAGGTGACAACATATCTTCTCCACCATCCGATCATTGGCTTTGCAATCTGTGTTGTTGATCTTATACCTTATTTCTCCGCTGCGATGGTATCGCAATCCCTCTAGTGGTTTTCGCTTACCACCAGAATGCTCATGCGAGGGCTCCTTTGAATGCCATCTTTCTTGGCAGTTTACCTCTCGCAACCACCTTCTTGTGGTTCCTTTCGCGCAACTTTATTATGCGAGGGTGATTTGTGGGCCGTGGATCTCTTTCGTCCTTCGGATCAACGGTTGGAACCTGTCCAAGCTTTATCTTCCACTTTATTTCTTTTCGAACTATAGGTTATTTGTATTTTTACCCATTTTTATTATTTGGGGTACTTGCTTAGGCTTAAAGTGTCCAAAACCTCCATCTTTCTCACTGTTTCCTTTCTAACTGAGCTGTTTTCTTGGTTCGAGCAACCTAGACCTGAGTAGGGAGGGGTTTTGACCATCTTTTCATGAAGCCTATCAGTGGGAAATAGTCCCTCTCTTAGGATTTTGTGCAAAAATTTATAGGTGGCAACACATTCTGCAATAAATAAGTAGATAAAATGTTCCAGCAATGGCATGTTCCTTATATGATTTCCTTCTCCCATCTCTACTTCCACCCTTTGGAGTGAAGGAGAAATAATTTTCTGTGTGAGATATAATCTTCATAAATATACACAATCTAGATATTGTTGTAAAGGAAACAAAACTAATGTTAAAAAATGCTTTTTAAAAGATTAAATATAGACAGTGCATTCAAGAAATGTAATAGCTGGATTTTGTTCGAGATTTCATCATGTAACTCTAATTGTATGCTATATATCATGTCACTTAACCAAATTCTGGAGATTGAATGGATAACATGATTCTGTTATCTAAAGAGGCCATGTGTTCTCTATTTAGAAGAAGAAATTAGCCATGGAGAAAGCACATGGAATTAGGGTTTAATATAATCGTTGGGCACTAGTGCATTAAAGAACCATTTATTTTGGTTTGGGTTAGTGATTGACACTATATCTCAAAAAATTATAAATTGTTGCACCTGCAAGGATTACACTTAACTGCACATCATGTTAGAAATGTGTCAACTTAAAGAAATAGCACCTAAGATTGAGAGCCGAAGTCCATTGAGGATAAAATGTAATTATAATCTGGCACATTTCCAGTTATATGACTGCACATGAAGAATAGGAATCATATATCCATCAGCACACAAACTTCATAGAGATGCCCAAGAAATCAAGTCGTTGAGATTGAGGGCGCTTTATGAACATGAAGATCTTATTTATTGAATATCACTGAGACTTCTTCATTTGTTTCCATATGACCGTCAAATAAATTGTTGAAATGCAGATGATGCTACCTTCCACCTGATCGAAGAATCTACTGACATGAAGAAGGCCAATAGTAAGGGTAAATTTTGTTTACTTTTATGTGCAGATTTCATGGAGGTTGATATGGACAACAACTAAGAAACACTAGAACATGTTGAATATTAACGCTTCAATTACTAAATGTGTTGTAACTAAACAATTATGTTACCGTTATGCTATGCAAGCATTTTTGGAATGTAATAAATAGATGCCCCATCAATGTAATTGTGCACCTTGCAATAATAAAATTAAAATGTTTGTTTAGTTTTTCTATTTTCATTTCAATCTTTGTGCCCATGTTTTTTAACACAATAACCTTGCAAATTTGTTGCTTAAATCAAATCGCAGAAGCCTGAAACAATTTGATTACCAAAATAAATTGGAATTTTCAAAAAGTTCACATGGAGTATTTTACCTCAAATATATTTTAGATTGTTACCGAAAATTTTAAATGAATCTTTCACTAGTTCCTAAGAGTCCCAAAAGTATCGTCACCATGATTTCTCCATTCACCATCAAAGTGCAAAGCTCGATAAGGGAGAATACCAGATCGATAAAGAGGGAGAATACGCAATTTCCCTATGGAGTTTGCCTGGATCTTCGAGTAGTTGCCAGATCTTGAAAGCTGAAAAAAATCTTGAAAGCAGAAAAACAGTGTTGTTAGCAGAAAAACGGCTTTGCTAAAAACCTTAATACTATGTGAGAAAAGCGTAATGGATAACAAACCATCCCAGCTCGTGTAGCCGACTTGCAATAGATGATGGAACGTTCCATTCCGTTGCTCTTCGTCTCCGCCAGTTAGCAAGAAGATATGGAAACCCTTTCCAATTCATTTTCTTAGCTTCATCCTCTCCACAACGTTTCTGTTGTAAAACGTGGCTGATCCACTAGGCCGTCGATTAGCAAATTAGCAAAAAGAATAGTGGATTTAGCAAACGACTTTTCGGTAGGTTGCTCATCACAAAAAATCTGGGTTGTTCAATATATGTGCTTGACGAATCTCTTTGAAGGTATATGCCAAAGAGGTGAATATCGACCATCCATCATTAATCAAGGATTAAAAGGCTATTATAGCCTCCCACTACAATTCTCATTGTAGGGCCTATCGGTGAATAAATAATATATTATGAGAAAAAAAACGTCCATGTTTTTTTTAAATCTTTCATAATACAAAACTTTATATTTATTTATCAACCATGAATTGTATATTATGTATTAGAGGTAAACGTTGTGTACATTCAAGCTCACTGTTTAATTGGGATATATGTAAGTAAGTGGGTGATCTCTCAAAAATTCCTCATATAACTAGCACAACCACTTAAATTGTGGGAGGTGAACACTCATAGATCACAAATTAAGTGTCATGAACAAGTTATATGTTTATTGTTTTGCATGCAATCACGGGTTGTCTATTAACTTATTTAGTTAAATGGATTGTCTCTCACAACCTATTATCCATTCATGAGCTATGAATTATCCACACATTAACTACCAATTATTATTTTTTATTTTTTTTATAATTATTTATTATTATTAAATTTTTTGAGACAATCATTTTTTTATTAAAAAACTTTGAAGAAAATTTGATATTTATTGTTTCATTATAGGTGATAAAACTAATGATAAAATTTGGAAATAACCTTGGGAAGGAATACACTAAGGGAAAAATATCAAGGTCCTAAAACAAGCAAAACAAAGTTGGATTGAGCTCGATTGAGTGACGTCGAGACATTGTTGGGCACTATGGCCTGCATGACTTCCATGCAAGTGTTGTGTTGGTGATACTAGGATAGAGAATAATTCAAATCTGAAATCCATTTATTCCTATTATCCCCAACTTGAAGACCAAGGCCTTGACCAAACCAAAACTAAGACCCTGAAACTAACTTGGACTGAACCTAGGTGACTAGAAACTAATGATTGATACTCTTTAATTGACATAATAACTGAGTGTATGGATGAAACACTCATTCGATGGAAACTTATGATACTCTTTAATAGCGCAAGAGTGATAATGACTATGAGTCCTACACCTTTCTTTGACTCGAATTGGAGTTTGAGAAGGCTACTTGGAGCAACCCTCATTTTGATTAAAGGAGGTTTAATTATAATGTTGGTGGATGTAGGATCAACGTTTGGGCATATGTATCTAATGAAAGAGGGGGTGTTTTTAATGACAAGTTTGACAATGGCTGTGGTGGTAGACAGAGGGGACGCGGTCGACAAGATGAGGTCATTCACTCTAGTTTCAAGAGGGCATTCAATTTATGAACATCAAACCCTGGAGGGAATTCACTCTAGTTTCATCATCTGGCCTGTAAATTATGTGCCATGTTTTGAAGGGATTGTAGCAGGAAGAAAGGATTTCTTTTACTATTCTTCTTCAAGTGGGGGTTTCTTTTCCAATGGAACAATTTATTACGAATAAACTAAAATCCATGGCTCAAATGGCCTTACTTAAGACAATGGTTGGCCCCTATTTGTCTATGTATGTCTATTAGCCATGTCAGTCTCCTCTAGAATGTAATGGCCATCTCCTCTGGGCACACTGATTGCCTCTGCTCCTCACACGATGTGCTCTTGAAATTCCTCAAACCATCTCCTCTGGGTGCAGCGTTCTCCTCTATTCCTCTCACACTATGCTCTTGAAATGCTTGAAACTCACTATGTTTTAGATGCTCTTAGCTCTTGAAATGCCTCAAGCTTACTCTTTTCTAGATGCTCCAAGATCTCTCAAGCATTCTCCCTCTACCGTGGCTCTTGGCATGCGCTCTCGACCAATAGTGCTTTGAAGGGTGATTTCATTGCCTCAACTATCAAGGCATGTTATTCTTTATGAGAGAATAATGGTTTAGACCAAGGTTGTGTTGGCGTATGTCTAAATGGTTGGTCATTTGCATGTTTCAATATTATTATTATTGAAGGATGGAAATACATATGACCAATTAACCATTTAAACTTCCAAGTTCCCACGATGATATTTCTAGACAACTTATTTCTATGTAATGTTTGGGCTTACCTTTTTATGTAGATAGACAAGAGATGGTGTTACATTAGTATCTTCTTTAATTTAATACATGTTTTTCTATTTGAAGGGTGCTTTCCAATTTTATCTTTCAATAGTTTAGTCAAGAAAGAACATCTTTTTCCCATATTAATTATGTCTTATGGGTACATTACCTACCTAATAATATCCTCACATATTTTCTCCATGTTAATTATATCCTATGAGTACATACCTACCTAATAATAGTTTCACTTTTATTGGAAGGAATCTCAAGCTATAAGAAGAGAAATAGATATGGCTTATTCTTACTAAATTTAAGAGCATAAGCTATAATGATGCTTCCCAGCTAGATTTCATAAATGTTGTTTAGAGTAAAATAGTCAACATACACTCATCTGGCTCACCCTCCATCACCCAACAACAAAAAAATTTCGGAACATTACCTCCCACTAAAACCATTAAACATTATCATAAGAATTGAACATAGTTAGTAGGAGGAGGTGTGTGTGTTTGTTTTAAGGAAAAAACTATAGGATCCCTCATCATGTCTATGATACCCAGATAGAAGGTGGATCAACCATAAAAAGTAATAATTGTTGGTAACCTCAAAGGGAATCAATAAAATTTGAACATGTCACATATATTCTCCCTATTAAAAATACCTTGGATATATGGCTCAACTTATTGAGATAGCCCTAGGGTTTTATTTTGTATATATATATATAGATAGATATATAGATATATATTCTCATTTTGCTCCCATCTTTTCATTATTCATATTTTTTATTCCATCCATTCTTTTTTTAGTATTTATCCCAAACCCTAGCTTGATGGATGGAGAACTTTTCATGATATATTTACTTTGTGCTCAACATATCTTTCTCTTTAGTGAGAGTATTGAAATTTTCCATTCTCATTTACATTTTATTTTATCTATATTTTTTAGATTATATTTATTTTAGTTTGAATTTAATAATCATTTTGGTGGTTTCATTCTTATAACGAGCCAAAGGACCACGATGATAAAAACAATATCTACTACTCTCATACCATCCAAGGTCATTAAATATCAATGGATTGATGTTATCTTCGTAGCCATGACCACATTTCTATAGAGAAATTATGTACCCTTATGGCCTATCATGTTCATGATATTGCTGTGATTCTAAGTGGTTTCAACCTCATGGATACACATAATAATGATTTATAGCACAAATGTGTGTCCACTCTTAACAATAACTTCAAGCTTGGATTATTCTTCTATTCTTACTACGCACCTAATCCCACGAGCGCTCCATATGACCATCTTTACATATTCTGCGCCTACCACTTGGTTCTCATTGTCGTTTTGGTTTAGAGAAAAGAATTCCCTACCACTATTGAAGATTTTTTTAAGATGGTTAAATTTCATACTTATCTAGTTGCACACCATCTTCGTTATCTTATGGGAACTATTATTATTTTTTGTTCAATGGCACATTGTTAACATTGACCTCTCCTGGCATTTCAACAATGATGATATAATATAATATATAAATTTAAACTTTTTGAAAAAGTTAAAATTTGCTTTAAAATTATAATATATAAATTCAATATTCGCTAAAGAAAAAAAAAATGTGATATATATATATATATATATATATATATATATATATATATATATATCCTCGATAATATTTAAAAGCATATTTTTAAAATTAAGGAAATATTAAAAAAAATTATCAAAGAGAGACACATCCAAAATCTCATTTAAACATGTTGTAAAAAGATAATTTTCAAAGAGTATTCTTCACCCAATAATTTACGCACCTAAGCCCACGAGCACTCCATATCACCATCGTGTCAGCAGAATCCAACGACCGAGATCATCTCAATGGTAAATTGATGGATGTTGTCATGCTTTCCAAAAAGGTAGGTGGCCTGACAAAACGTTCCAGACTTCGAGTTGGTGACTTCTAGTGGATTCAAAGCACCCATGGCCCCCACCATACCTTCTGCACTATGCATCGATTAACATTAGTGAGGCATGCCCTTATAAAAACATTAAACCTCAAACTATTTTCCAATGTGGATAAATCCCAAAGACAAATTAATCGCCATCGTCTATCTCTTTGATCAGACGGTTGTTGAGTCTCTGTGTGCAACCCTTCAAACTTCACTCACCTTCAAGATCTCCTGATGCCCTCTCGAATCACATTCTTCCTACAGCTAATCCAAATCACGGTCATCATCATTCTCTTCGTCCTCAACCGCAATGTTAGTGTAATCATCAAACTGCTCCCCCTGTTCTTGTGCCAGCACCTTGTGCCAGTATATCTAGATCGATGCCTCCATTGTATATGATTTTGACATTCAACTGACACTCTCCTAACCATTTAGAAAGGTCATTAATCACTTATGACGAATTTGGCTTCTCAATATGAAAGCTAACTTTCTGGGGTCATTTATTTATTTTAGGCTGAGGGAATCTAGATGCCTCTTCCACCACAATGGCTCAATCAGTTCCTACTTATCAACCACCATGACCTTCATATTCATGTGAGCAGATAGCAGGTATGATAGGTGATACCCAGTGTTGGAGGCTACTTTCCTTTCCTAATCGCCAAGCTTGTTCACAACCATGGAAAGGAGCTTGCAATTTTGTAAAGACAGAAACAACATTGTTGAAATAGTATGGCTCTCCAAAGGTTTAACACTGGCCATCACTCACTAAATTAAGTAGCTGGTGATGGAAGGTGACTCTCAAATCATTATAATCCTATTGCAACACTTGAAAAATGGTACCCTAGTAAAACAGTTGGCCAAAAATTGGTGACTAGGGGATGGCTTATATCACATGGCCACCATTCTTCTACTCATTTCAATGATAATACCCTCTCATGATAGATGTGAAGCCAACAAAATCCAATCCCTACTAATTGCTTCTAATAATTGTTGCTAGTGCTTTCCCTTCCCTTTATTCTCAGAACACTAAGAGGGATGGTGACCAAAATTGTGGCACTTAAATCACTTCACTTGGCTCATTACTTGAAAATACCTCATTACTTGGGTAAACCTATTAATATTTGATTGAGGCTTCCCAAAACATGTTAGGAATGTGCCATTATTATTGTTGGTTCCGACATTAAAACTAAGATACTATTGAGGGGTTTACTATTGGATTTAGCTATAAATATATGGCGCAATAGTTTCTTCCTTAAATCTACTGCATATATTCCTGAAGAATTATCCCTTTCAATACATCAAACACCAATATAATATTTTGACAAATCAAGGGCATATGCTGATACTAGGAGCATTTTGTATCTCTTCTTTAGGGAGTGGTATAATAGAGATTGTAGAATAAATTTACTATTGTAAATGCCAAAACATTCACACATAACAAGATTTTCTTTCTTGATGGTTTGATATGACTTCGTATTAGTTTATGGCATGTCAACTTCATAAATATGAAAATTATTCCTATCAAACTCAACCTCCTTTTCTGCAATTCTTTCTTAGGAAGGAAACATCTATGCTTTGATACAATATAAACCGAACACTCTATAGTGATAAGGGTTGTTCAGCAGTAGGAATGCTTCCTCTTCAGCAGATGGATTTCAACTTATGGATCAAAATTAAATTCATTAATTGGTGTGTTGATCTAGACATTTTTCTCCTTAGACCATTTTCTTATATGATCATTTCTCTATTATTCCTTGAGTTGGGTCTAAGAATATGTATAGAGTGCTCATAAATAATGCATAGGATACCCACATAGAATCCTGGAACAATAAATTTGTTTGCAAGAGAAGTTGTAAGGGTTAAAATAGTCACAATTTCACTTCAGTGAATAGATATTAGAACATCTACCTCAACCACTAAATATCATCAACTAGGCACCCTGAATAAGTATATAAAATGTAAATACATGTTGTGATCAATGATTGGCTCGAGTCGTACATAGTTAAGCATATGAAATCTGGTCGGTCTTAGTCACCAAAATTTTCTATTGTAATCAAGTTGGACTGGAGCTGATTTCAACATATTTTATCACAAATATGTACCATGCGATATCATTAATCAAACTCTTGTTTAGGACTGTGATCATTACTAGAAATTACAATTCTAAGAGAAGTAAAATACCCTTGAACTAACCTCTATACCGGGCATAATTCTTACATCTGATGTTTGCATTCTTGAAACAACAAATAAGACCCATTTGCTTTCCCAAGGTGACCTGACTCTATATACACTAGCCCCCTAGTCCAATTAAGGGAAAATATTTGGCCAATTTTCCATAGTTCTCAACAAAGTCCATGTTCAATAATGGAATTGTCATAGTGAGTGATTTATTTAATGAGGTCTCTCATACCTAGAAATCGAAGGAGTTATTGAAAAAAAAATTGGTTTGCTAATTTAGATAAACCCATAATTGAGCATCTTCAAGAGTTGGTCACTGATGACATATTCCCTAAATTAAGTATCCAAACCCATGGGTCATGGTGGTAGATTGTAGGTAGAATTGTTTCAAGGATTTTAAGAAGTTTAATCTTGTGGATGGATCTTTATGACTTAATGATAGATTTGTGTTTGGGGATAAATTGAACGATTTGTGGAGGGTGGTCTCTAAGCAATATACCTGTTTTTTTCAACTTCACTCTATTTGGAAATTTTTCATTAAGTCAACAAGGATATCTTTGTCTAGTCCTTAATGCCCATTTAGTCCAAGTGCACTATATACATGCCTAGGCTTGGATAGAGGTTGCTAAGGAAAACCAATAATCTGTTTGAGATTTTGAGAGAGTACCACTCTTAGGCTTGGTCAAGTTACAAGATAATATGATTTAAATAACATATATAACCAAACCAACATATAAAATGTACCATTTATTGAAATTAAAAATATGTTGATCTTTTCATTCACTCTTTATTGTATTTTTTGCAACTCATATTAATTTAAACATCTCATAAATTCTAAGGTTTAAATGCTTGTATCTATTTCTCAAACATTCTTCGTAGAAAATGGACATTGGGAATTGTAAGAGAAGCACAAATTGTACCCCTCATAAGCCAAGTATTCATTTTTTAGTGGTTTTGTATCAATTTAGGGGCCCATTTATGGGGCATGATCCCAAAATGCAATGACTTAAAGTTTAATCCCTATATTTTAACCCCAAACCCCAACTTGGGCTATGAGAGATATCATTGTTATTCAGAAACCTCAAATTTAAGATTGTATGCTCCTTATTGGAGAAATAGTCATTTTTTATAGGGGATATGTAGTGGTTTGGAACCATGATCCCTAAAATTATTAGTTTGCATCTAATCCCTTTGTTTTTTTCCTTAATACATGGTTCAGGCCATGATGTATATCGTTGTTGTGGGTTAACCTCGAATTTATGTGCATATAGCCTTCTTAGGGTATGAATTTTTTTGTAAGACATGTTCAGTGGTATGGGATATTAATCAGGTTTAGGTTAATGCTAACACAGTTTGTTAAGCAATTATTAATCAATATAACACAATTACCATTATTCTTTGATTTAGTTTCCTCTTTTAATGCATGAGTAATTTAACGATTTTTAATCTAACTGTTTCTTTGCTCTTCTGGAGGGTTTTACTGAATTTATTAAGTGCAATATGTAATCGTTTCAATAGTTATGGTAACATTTTAATAGCTTCTTCTATCTTCTTCATGTAATCACTCTTCGCCATAATCCTTTGTCATTTTACAGAAATCTTGACAATGTGAAATCTTTGTTTGTACAGGTTTTTACTAAACATGGCGAGCCTCCAGTTTTATCATTATCTTGATATCTTATCAATTTTTTAGGCTTCTATTAAACACACTTACTGCCAACTAAAATAACTAACTCTTAAACCAACGATCACCCATATGACCATTGTGCTAATAGTTTTAAAAAAATAATCAATGGACGAGATCATTTTCTCGATAAATCGAAATGCTGTTATTTTTCCAAAAGGGTGGGGAGCCTGACAGGTCGTCTGGGGCTCGAGTCTGGTGACTTCTTGTGGATTCCAAGCACCTGGAGCCCCCACCACACCCTTTGCACTACGCATTGAATAGAAATAGTGAGGATGGGTTTTATAAATACATGAAACAAAAACACTGTTGTCAAAGTGGAATAAATCCAATCACTGAATCGATCGCCACCATCGATCACTATGATCGGATGATTGTTGAGTCTTTCACAATGGATTCTTCATCTTTTCTTCTTCTTGCATCGATCAACCACTCCTCCATCTGGATTCCACTGCCGCTCCCCCTGTTCATGTGCTAGCCTCGCCACCAGCTTCTTGGAACTCCTCATCCTGACTTTCAAATGAAAATAGGAAGTTGTGTCGTAAAGCATACAATGCGCTTCCTCTATCCATTAAAGATCTTTACAACTTTCACAAGGAATTAGTCTCTCTGGATTATAATTTATAACCTTGAGAATTCAAAACGAGTCACTCCAAACCCATCTGTCAAAATCTCTATAATATTCCCCATTATGTTGCTTTACCTAATTCGCCCAAAATTGAAGTGAAATGGCTCTAAACAAGACAGATGATTCATTCTCTGGCTTGAAATCTGTGTCATTTTGATTACTCTCTATAATTGATGCCCAAGAAGAACTGTCACTAGGAACAATTTCCCTTCCATAGTTTTATGATTCTTGGCTTACCCCAGATTTAGGTTTTCATCAATAAATTCACAAAGTCCTCGTTTGTACAAAGGAATTGCTTCTCAGTCACCATTTTTGCATATGATCATTCATATCTCAAAATCCTTTCAGAATGAAAATGTTTTATGTTCTTGATATTTCAGAGACAAATTATAAGAACATTCTTTCAAAATCAATTTCAACATTGAATATCATACCTCAATTTGTGCATAGCAAATGCAATTACAAAAGCCACATCTTAGCATTCCTCTGCCTATCCAAAACTTCACCGATACCAGCTTGTTTGAAATAAAAATTCACATCCTCACGTTATCTGATGGCATTGATTCCAATCTGCCTTCTCCTTGGATTGATAGGCTCGTTAGAGTTAGAGGTGTTTCTTCTTGTTTGTATATGATGAGTAGACTTGGTGTAAGATAACACATTTCCAGTTCAAATGAATGCGTCCTTGCTAAAATGGAGAACCAAAATCTTAAGAACTGGTTAACGATCTTATGCATGCATTTAGCGCTTGATTCAGACTTGGAGGATGAGAGAATGTTTAAAACATTTCACCCCTTTGTTCTCCGATGAAAATGAATCTGCTGCAATTTCTTATTCTAGGCGTTTTTGCATGGGTTTATTCTTAAGAAGACCAAACACTGTTTTCAAGGTTTTGTCATTCAAGAAAGGTAGTGTATCTTTGGAAACATCCTCCAATGCAACCACAAAGTGCTCATACCTGTGATTTAGAAAGTCTTCCCAATACCAAAACAGAGGAAGTGAATTTCCATCCTTTGATTATTAGCTGTCGTCATTCTTTGAATAGTGTGAAGTATATGCGAACTTAGGTTCATCTACTTCATCACTGCCATATCGATCATGTGGGTGAACACCAGCATCATCAATAAATTCTTCATCTTCACTAGTGAATTTGATCATCAAATTCATCTTTTCAACTATAGTCCTCAGATAGATCTTTCCAATGAGCTATCATGCGCCCCAAACGGACATTGTATGCAAAAGTTACTACCCCGGGAAATTGATGTACTAACTTACCCAAATGGGGCCCACATGACTTTTTACGCTTCGTCTCCTAGGGTTAGGTTTTTGGACATCTAGGGTTTTTGACATTCCTGTTTATTGTAAAAGGCCTTGAGAGCCTCATGGTAACCATCTTGTTCCAAATGAGTGCAGCCATCACATCTCTTCTCAGAGATAAGCTGCCACCATTCGAGCAAGATTGTTTTCTGCTGCATTTTACAGTTTTAGCTTATTTCCTTATTGAATAGAAAACAAGTTTTACTTTACTCTATTATTTTTTGTTAAGCATCTGGTAATAATCTGTATTCATTTCATTCTGCTCATAAAATACGGATCAGTGAGGTTAGTGAAGTCACAAGATGAGACGACGACACAGGTTGTGGATGTAAATCCAGAGGAGCACTGCAATGATGGTAAAGATAGAAACAACAATGGAATTGGCAAGAGAGAGGCCTCGGAAGGCAATCGTCAATAATAAATAAAGGACAAACCAAATCCATAGAAGCGATGTCTTGATTTCGAGGACTCAAAGTAGCCTCAACCATGATGGTCATCCTGTGTTTACCTAGTCTGAATTGGTCTACTCATTTGGCATTTGCTCCAATGATGAATATATAGTGTCTATAAGATCCTTATATGATGTCAACATTTTATTGGTTTTATATCGCCCTTGTGCATGGCATAGTGTAGTAGATTTCAGTTTAGCAAACTCAGTAGTGACTCGTGGAGGTTTTGTTGACTATAAGTCTCGGTGTTTCTCTGTCTAGGAGGCCCGAAGCAAACTTATTTTTGTATGAACAATCACATATGGTTTCTCTGTTGACTACAATCCTAGGTGTTTCTCCATATGGGAGGCCCAATGTAGACTTATTTTTGTCTCCAAGCTTAAGTGTTTCTCCCAGAGAGAGGGTCAATGGAAACTTGGCATGTATCTCTTTGTAAATTTTATGTAATATTAGTGTAAATACTAAATTTAAAAAAAAAAAAATCATATCTAAATTAATTTATTGGACAATATATTTGTCAAATTTATAAAAAATCATACAAACTTATTAAAATTTTATATATGCATAAAATTCATTCTTCATAAACTAGCAACAACTAAATTAATCATTTTTCTTATAGTATGTACCAAATTTAATCCTATTAACATATTAATATTATTAATGTGATTGTTTCTAGTAAACCTTAAAAACATAGACATATCCACAAAATATTAATTAAATATTACTATTTAAATATTTATAATATAATATCTAATTAAAAATATTTTCATTTAATTGTAAGATTATATTATAATACGTACATAACATATATGAATATGTAATAATATTTCAAATTAATTAAAATATTTTTAATACATAGCAATATTGATATATAAAGTATTAAATATTAATTATATTAAGAGTATAAATAAAATAATATTTTTTAATTATGATATTATAATAATTAAACATTGGATTTTAATTAAAATAATATAAAATATGCTCTCAATGTGATGGTATTCATTGTTTAGAAAATGGTAGCATCTAAATTATATATTGTAGCAGGGATTACACCAAATGAGTTTTTCTCTCCATGATTACAGTCTAATCAATGAAATGAAATGAATGCTAATGCTAATGCTGCTGCTGCTGCTGCTGGAACAGTGCAGTGAAATGAGCTCCGAGATCGTTTGAGATCGTCTTAAAAGGAACAATCTATGCATTAAAAAAATGCCAACTTAAACGTCTGAACGCATCGACATACACAAGCACGATCAGAACGTGAACTAACCTGCGGATATCGAAGCAGTATTTCATGCAGTATTTCATCACTGTTCCAAATGGCTTTAATACTGTCATTAAGATCGGACCAGGCAGAAATAAATGGCCAGCCAAACTTAAAACCATTACATAATACAAAAATCTTGTTCAAATTGTCACGCCTTAAGTTTGCCTCCAATACATTCACGGCGAGACGGAATTCACAATGTGGAAGGTAAAATAGGGTGGGTCTGTCCACTGTTCGTCTCCACTCTTCGTTAACAGAAAGAAAATTACAGTCGAGGGCATTTAGAACTAATTTCTCCACTGAAGACGTTATAGCTGGATCGTACACAACGATATCACTCACCCACGGAAATTTCTCCCTCAACAACAATGCGAGGCATATACCTGTGCTCCACGGGAATTTCATCCTGTGGAGCCCTTCTCCAATAGAAATCAATCTGTACAGCATCTCGAAATCTTCGTCCAGCTTGTCTATTAGGATTTTTCCTAAAAGCGGCTGGCTCATATGTTTGAACTTGGAATGATCCATCCGTTTGCTGGTCATCAAACTCTTATGCTCACTTTGGGGAATCAACCTTTGCTTTTCATCCCAAAATGCCGGAAATCCCTTTTCTACTAATCCTTCAAACTGTCCTTTGAATTCTGTGAGTTGTTCATTCATTTCACTCGCTTTGGCTTCCACAGCTTCGACCAATGCATATTTCCCCAGGATTCATTTCGCCGTTGCAATGGTCATGACTCTGTCTTTGATGTTCAAATCTATGACGTCTTTATCTCTCAAACTGTTTAAAATGCTTATAGCATTATATGCAGTCTCTTTTTGCCTTTTGTGCATTTTTTCCTTCATGGCAGTGCAACTCCTATATATGTGAGTGACTATCTTCTTCTTCACTCTCATGAGATGTAGATAAGGTCTGAATCTCTCAGCCTCCTAGATAATTAAATCCCAAATCAAATATTTGCCCCCTTGCATAGCTGCTCTCCCTGTAATCTGCTGAATCTGCTGAGAAAACCTGTTGTTGATTGCCACTAATTCCTTATATTTTTGCTGTAGCTCATTTGTCCCTTTTTCCCTTACCTCATTTTCTTCTTTCAATCTTTGATTTTCCTCTTTTAGCTCTCGTATCTCACCATCCTTTAGGTTGATCTGGGACATGGCCTGCACAATGTTGCCATTATTATCCTTCTCTTCATTCAAGCTTTCGCTTGCCTGTTGTGCACATATATTTGACAAACTGCTTTTTAAATCTTCGATCCGAGTTTTCAAACTCATCCTTTCTTTCAACCAGCATCCTTCTTTCTTTGCGAACCTTATCAATTCGGATTTATTATTACTGATCTCCCTACTTAAATATTCTTTTTCTTGTATGTGCTTTGTCTCTTCGGGAGCTTGTATTAACTGGGTGTTGGGAATCTTCATTCTCTTCTGTAGAGTCTGGATCAAATTGTCTTTATCCTTTAACAGCTTATGGCTTGCTTTGCCTCTGCCATCATTTTCAATTAAATCAAACTGCAGCTTTTTGATATCCTGTTGAAGTGCTTTATTCTCTTATCTTTCATGTTTTAACTGGGCATCCATCTTATTTACATTGACCTCCAAATTAGAAATCCTCAAGGCCGCTTCCACTAGATCGTCATATAGACCTTCTCCGATTTGCGTGTGAAATTGAATCCTATCTGGAAAAGGTATCTTCTTCCAGTCTATCTTTGCTTCCGTCATTCTATCTTTGTCAGATATCGCGAGATTGAAAGTGTGTGTCTGGATATCTCTACTCGTTATCAAAGACATTCCTGTTTTAGACACATTCCTCATAGTGGGAATTATGTGCAGAGGCCTGCTTATTTTTCCCATGATACTTAAACATGTCTTCTTGGGATTTAAATCTGTCGTCCTCGTTCCCTCCTGTTGCACCTTGGAATTGGTATTCATGGATTTGGATAACTTGGGTTGATGGCCCTTCTTCTTGCTCATCCATTTAACTTATCTGGATAGTTAACTCATCTGGTGTTTCCAATTTGAGTCTTTTCTTTTCAATTTCTTCCTCTTCTTCTGTTTCAATAACTTCCTGTGAATCTCTTTTCCCACATACTTCCTGATTATTAAACAGCTGGTCTATTTCCATAGGATCATAAGCCGTGATTAGGGCTTGTATTTGTAAATCTATATCTTCATCCTCTTCGGGCTCATACTGCAATAAATTTCGCCTCTTCGGAATCCCTTCAGCTTCTTGGTGTTCCCACGCTTTCAGACCATTTTTCTTCTTTCTTTTAGCTATGATATGCAGAGGATCATATGTAATCGCTATATCCTTTCTGAACCCCATATTTCTAAATACTATTTCTACTTCACTAATAGCTTCTTTAAACTTTACAATGAAAGGGCCGACTTGCCAAGGGAGCTTTATATCAGAGCCTTTCTTATATTGCCCAAACTGCTCTTCTTCTGCAATCAACCTCTCCCAGATGAACTCGAGGGAGAAAACTCTCAAGGTCAAAAATGATGGCAAAAAGTATGGTTCATGTACAAAACCATACACCCTTATTACTGTAGCATCTTTCAGCAAGAACCAGTCGCCAACGGCTAGTTCATTCTTCAACTGGATCAGGGTCTGCATCTCTCGTAGTACTTTGGGTAGTTCTTCTTCAAACATAACTTTATACATAGCAGATATAATATAATTCACGTAATTGAAAGCATTATCTTCCAAATTCCCTGTAAAGAGTATCTGAGAGAACCTTAACTCTTCTGTGCTACTATGCAGAATCATTTGGGTCAAAAGATCTGGTATTTTAAAAAAAACTTAACTGTGCATGTATTTTTTCTACAAAAATCCCTCAAACTTGAGGGATGGAATTGACTCACTTCCCGCCTCCACGGAACTAACACTAATCATGAATAACAGGCTTATTTGTACTTCAATTATCCATAAGTCTGAGTCTAAACCTAAAAAATGAGCTATCAAAGAGAAAACCAACTCGGTGTTGTCATTAAAAAGGTTGACGTCCAGCGGGTAGGGAGTGTCCGCAATTTCTACATCGGGTTTTAAACATGTATCCAGGAAAGCCTTACGGATTTCGGGGGAAATTTTCCTGTACAGGGTAACAACTGATTCTTCGGAGGAACTTTCGATGGCTAGGGCTGGGGACTCTGGTACGTCAAGGGTGTTTCAGATGACGGCAGTGTCGATATTGCAGAGGATTTTGGACTTCTTGGCGTTCATTATCACTCATTGGGGTTCTGAGTAATTCAATGAACACCATGACATGAACTCTGGGAAAGGCATTATTTGTTCTAAGCAAAAAAAAGATGAAAAAGGACTGGTGGACTCTATGGACATATAACGCCTGTTTGAGTAGAGCTTTCGGCCTTCTTTTAACCTCTGGTATAGGGAGCCGAAGGCTTGGGTCAAACACATCACCATCCTTGTCTTCTAGGGTTACTCTAGCCTTGGAACTAGTAGGGACCTGTTCGTCTGCCATTCTATGATTATAAAACACACTTCACGCTACAAACAAAGGAGTTTAGGACCCTACCTGTCACGGGAAGCTTGATATCGACCTTTCACCTGTCGTCCTTTTCAGCTTCAGTACTTCCAGAAGCTTCCAACTCCGACAGGTCCAAGAAAGAGATGTTTATTTTCCACGTGTCGCGTTATATATATATAACTTTTCTGAATAACTTCTGCTCACCTTCACTAGTTGTCCCTCTTTTCTGTCCGTTGATCTACTGGGCGTTGCTTCTGGGCTGTTGATCTGATTCTTTATTTAACCCTTTTGATATGACATCTCTTCTTCTCTTCCGTAGGATCTTCTATGGGCTTTAAGTCTTAGCCATCCGTCTTACTTAGCCACATATAAGGATACAGTGGTATCGTGACCCAACTTCCATTTTTGGGTTAGCACTTAATCCCCTTCGCGAGGTGTTCAGGTGGAGACACCTGGCAGATGGTACACACTCTCACAACCACCTTCTCTGCTTATTTGGGGTGCTCCTTTACCTTGCGATGATCGATGAGGAGCGTTGACATTGAATTTAACATATCTATGGCGGGGAGCCATCCAAGTGTCTAGCTTTCAGTACTCTCACAGGTGGAGCCTTCTATGTTACTGACCTTGCATCTCTTACATCTGCCAGTCGTAGATCTAACCTCTTTTGCTGACAGCCATTGATCTGCCCGGATCTTTCTGCTGAGGTGACAACAAATATTCTACACCGTCAGATCTCTAGCTTTGCAATCCGTGTTGTTGATCTTATACCTTATTTATCCGCTGCGATGGTATTGCAAGCCCTCTGGTGGTTTTCTCTTACCGCCAGAATGCTCATGCAAGGGCTCCTCCAATTGCCATCTATCTTGGCGGTTTACCTCTCGCGAGCACTTTCTTGTGTTTCCTTTCAGACAACTTTATTATGCGAGGGTCATTTGTGGGTCGTGGATCTCTTTCGCACTTCGGATCAACGGTTGGAACCTGTCCAAGCTTTATCTTCCACTTTATTTCTTTTCGGACTATAGGTTATCTGTATTTTTACCCAGTTTTTATTATTCGAGCTACCTACTTAGGCTTAAAGTGTCCAAAACCTCCATCTTTCTGACTGTTTCCTTTCTAATTGAGTTTCTTTCTTGGTTCGAGCAACCTGGACCTAAGTAGGGAGGGGTTTTGACCATCTTTTCATGGATCCTATCAGTGGGAAATAGTCCCTCTCTTAGGATTTTGTGCAAAAATTTATAGGTGCCAACAACTGGCTCCATCCGGGGATGCTATCCTCCCTACGAGATAGCAAAAAACTCCGTAGACTAAGTTCCTAATCCATTGTGCGGTTCAAACTTCAGAGTCAACAACTTCTTCTGATTTCTTAGAACTGCAACTGCATCTGCCGCATATCTGGGCTGCTCACACATGAAAACAAAAAAGAACCATGGCTATCCTTTTAGACCTCATCTTCTTTTCTCTAGGGTTTCAAGGCTTTCAGGTTTGCCGCCAAGGATTTTAAAACAACTATAAAAACAAATGAAAAATATATACAGAGGCTATGGTTCATGGAATACCTGCTTCCCTTAGGACAGGTAGTGTTTTAAGAATCTCCCATTGACTGGACCTCCCGACCAGGAAGATCCGTCTTGATGTTCCAAAACAAAACAATTTATTCCTCGGACTGTTGCAATTATATATGGCCCCATACACATATGGTCAAACTTTCCATCTTTTTCTTCTTTAGGGGCGTTCCATTTCAGAACTAGGTAATTAACCTGAAAATAATCCTCCTTGTCCTTTTTGTCGAAGGATTCCTTCATTTTTTCTTGATGGCTTTCCACTTTGTCATATGACTTATTCCTTAGTTCATTTAGCTCGACTATCTGATTTACTCTTCTTTGCATATGATTTGGTTCTTCTTCTATTCCCTATAATAACCTCATGACAGGCGAACCTAGGGATGCTGGGAAAATTACCTCAGCTCCATACACCAACTGAAATGGCGACATCCCGATGGCTCTTTTCGTGCTGATTTTGTCAGCCCACAGAGCATACTTTAGCTTTGTGTGCCAAGACCTCTTCTTATCTTCTAACAACTTTTTTATGATTCTTGCCAGGATTTTGTTTGAAGACTCTACTAGTCCATTTCCTTGGGGGTAATAAGCTGTGGAATGATTTATGCTGATATGGTATTTATGGTAGAAATTAATCATCTTTTTGGAATAGAAAGCTGGAGTATTATCAGTCACAATTCTTTTGGGGCATCCGAATCTGGATAGGATGTTATCTTCTAGAAAATCCATGATTACTCCTTCAGTCACTCACCTGGTAGGTATGGCTTCTATTCATTTGGTAAAATAATCAGTAGCCGTCAAGATCCATCTGTGCTTCCTAGAGGAGTTTGGATTTATTTCTCCAATTAAATCTAAACCCCACTGTTGAAAAGGTGCTTCAACTATAATAGGATGTAGAGGGAGGGAAACAACCTTTCTTTCTCCATCGAAAATTTGACATTGGTGAAAAAGCATAGTCTCTTTGTAAACATCGGAATACATAGTGGACCAGTAAAACCATGCTCTCCAGATTTTATTTACTGTTGCTTTCCAGGAGTGATGTCCCCCGCAGTCCCCTTTGTGGAATTCTTCTTTTATGTGTTTAGCCTCTTCTTCAACCAAATAGTTTAGCAGCACCCCTCCAAGGTCTTTCCAATACAGGTATTGGTTCATGATATAGTATTTGGCAGCTTTTAGTTTCACAGATCTGGCTCTGCTTTTACTTAACCCCGTAGGTGCCTGTAATTTTGTAGTACAAAAACAATGTCAGTATACTAAGGAGACTCAGAGAATTCAGGTTTCACCTATATGTTTGCATCTAGCTAGTTTGGTTGATTCTCCAGAAAATTTAGCTGCAAGGAGTCACAATTTTCTTCAATCATTGATTTTGCTAACCCCTGGCCTTTCACCAGTTTAGTGGGTTTTATTTCCAAATCATATTCCAGTAACACTGCAATCCACTTGGCCCTTCTTCCTTCTGGATCAGACTGGGTCAAAATACTTTTCACAACACTATTTGGGACATAAGCAAATATGTGTGAGTGTATAATATAAACCCTGAAATCTTTCAAAGATTTTATGAGATCATAAGCCTGCTTCTCTATGATATCATATTTCAGTTCCCCTTCTCTCAGTACTCTGCTGAAAAAAGCAATCGGTTGTTCAGCATTTTGGTCATTCTTCTGCAACAGCACCCCAGCTATTGTATGTTCAGATGCATATGAGAAAACTAGGAAATCTTTAGTAAAGTTTGGGCTAGCCAATACTGGAGCTTCGGTGATGGCTGTCTTGATCCCTTTAAAAGAATCTCTGGCTTCTTCGGTCCACTTTATTTGGTTCTCTTTTCTTAGCATATTTGAAATAATCCTCATTATTTCAACAAAACTTGGTATGAATCTCCTTAAAAAACCCACTTGGCCAATGAAAGACTGTATTTCCTTTTTGCTTCTAGGCTCTCCTACTTTTTGAATAGAATTGACCCTCTCAGGATCAATTTTTATCCCATCTTTGGTGATGATATGTCCTAAAAGCTTAGCTTCATCCAGAGCAAAAAATGATTTTTTGGGATTCAAGGAAATGCCATATTTCCTACATTTTATGAAAACTCTTTCTAAATGCTTGAGATGTTCTTCATCTGACTTTGAAAAAACCGTTATATCATCCATGTAGACCACCACAAATTTATCTCTTTCTTCAGCAAACACAATATCCATAGCTCTTTGGAAAGTGGCTCCAGCGTTCATCAAACCAAATCGCATTTTAGCATACATGAAGGTTCCCCAAGGTGTTGTGAAAGCAGTTTTTCCCTAGTCTTCTCGGCGTACCTTTATCTGATTATACCCTGAGAAACCATCCATGGTGGAAATTCTTTCTGCTCCTACCACTTGCTGCAAAATGTGCTCCATTTTAGGTAAAGGGTAATTGTCATTCATTAATGCTCTGTTCAGGTTCCTGAAATCAATATAGATTATGCTTTCTCCACTTTTCTTTCTGACTGGGACCAGATTTGCTATCCATTGGCAGAACCTTAAGGTAACAATTATCTTTGCATTGAAAATATTTTGACTTCTTTATCTATGATATATGTTAGCTTAGGATTGATTCTTCTTAATTTTTGCTTAAAAGGTTTCTCACCTGGCTTGAGTGGAATGGTATGCTGTATGATTGATGTATCATACTCCTTCAAGTCTTCATAGGTCTAGGCGAAAGCATTAGTGTGTCTTTTCATCAACTCTACATAGCGTTTCTTTTTGTCAACTTGTAGTCTTTTAGACAGCTTCACCATTCGAGGATCTTTCTCTATACCCAAGTTTTGATCTTCTACTGATTCTTGGGTGGGTTCAGATTTTGGATTTTTGGCTGCATCATCTTGATCAAAGAGCTTTTCCAGGGGTATCAGACCTTTAGGGATGTAATTATTCTTCAATTGAAAAATATCCTTACCACCCATCATGTTTTTCCACCCTGGTTTTGAAGCTTCTTCTTCAGCATTTTCTCCTTCTACAAGGTTTTCCAGGTTCTCATTTTCAGTATCAATATGCACATTTGCAAACTCATCAGAGAGTTCCAAAAATCTCCTGAGCTGTAAGTTGTCTTCAAATACCTGCCAATACTCAGAATTATCAGGGATAGAGGGTTTGTTTTTTATCTCGACCTCATACTTAGCCTGGGAGAAGATCAGAGTCTTAAATCCTCCAGCAGTAGTTGCCAAAGAGTCTGCTACATCATTTTCATGTCTGGGTATTACTCTAATCTTGTGTTCTATGAAAAAATTCCCAAAGAAATCACAAGCTTCTTTTCTATATACCCTCATTCCTCGGTGTTTGGCTTAGTAGCTATCATTTATCTGGTTCACTACCAACTTAGAGTCTCCAAACACTTCTATCTTCTTAGCTCCCAAGTCTTTTAGAGCCTACAATCCGAATAGTAATGCTTCGTATTTGGCAACATTATTAGTGCATTCAAAAGTTAGCTTGTATGAAAGTGCCCTAGAATCCTTGTTCGGAGGAATGATCCAAACCCATTCTCTAGCACCATTCTTGCTCAAAGAACCATCAAAATACATTTTCCACCAGCCTTCCTCACTTTTTTCTCTTTCAGAAGCTTCATATCTCTCTGCAAACTCCTTATCTTCATTAACTTCCCTATATGAGGGAGGGTTAGGATCACAACGAGGACCATCAACAAAAAAAATGGGGCAGCCCATGTCTGTATCAACTGCATAGATAGGGTTATTCTCAGGTTTGCTTTTGCTGTTGACGACATATTCCGTCCTGTTTTCCATATACAATCTCCTATTTGCTCCAAACACGGGAATTGTGGCATAAGATAAGTCCATCTGCATAGTTCCCTTCAAATTTGAAACCCGAGATCTTCACAAAAGCATCCCAAACTTTGCAGGCACATCAGCTACCACCACATCCATCATGACACTTTTAGCAAGGAGTTGGGTTAGAGTTACTACCATATTCTTAATCAGTCCCAAACATGGTACCTTTCTAGAATCAAAGGAGTAAAGATCTTGGTATGGCCTCTTCACTTCTAATCCTAGCTCTTTCAACAAATATTTTGGCATTAGGTTATGAGATGCCCCAGAGTCTATTATGGAATTGTGCAAGATCTGATCATGGACATTTAGGCTTAACTAGAAAGGAGGGACTTCTTCATCGCCTGGCTCTTCCAACTTAGATCCAAAGATTATGGTAGGAGCATCATCAAACAACTCTAGAATATCATGATGGTGTTCATCTTTTCCTTTAACCATCTTCATTATCTCTTCCCTGTATTCATTATTTTTCAGTAACTCATTAAGAGGGATGGAGATCTTTACTTTTGATAGTTCAGCTCTAAGGCTAAAAGTAGGGGTAGGTTTGATTACGTCTGTGATTTCTGGTGGTTTAACCTCCTTTGAAGGTTGACCATCTTCTTCTTTATTTTCAGGCCTTTTGTTTGCAATAGCTTTTTGTTGTTCCTCTTTCGGTTCTTCTGCAGCTTGTTGGGTGACTGGAGGTTGGTTCAAAGGAAGCTTTCCTTTACTCATGATAACTTCTCTACTTCTTAATTTTAGCTTTCTTTGAAGATCATCCACAGCATTTTGATAACCCATTAGGTATTTTTAGGATTCTAACTCAGGTTTGTTACTAGTACTTCCTTTGTTAAAGAATTCATGCTCCCTTTCAGTTAAGTATATTTCATGGTCTAGGGAGTCAACAAAATGAATCTGGGCTTCGGTGGGCTCTTCAGCTATTTCATTGGCTACCATATTTTCAGCAAAAGGAGGGCGCATCGGTTGTTCTTCAAGATTTCTTTGATTTATTGCAGGGGGCGGTGGTCTCCTAAAGTTTGGGTTTCGGATCTAGTTTTCAGTATTTTCTCGGGTAGGAGGTTTGGTATCTATGGTCAATCTATCCATCAAATTTTCCATGGCTTTCATCATGGTATCAAATTTTGCATCGTTAGAAGCAGATGAGGTAGAAGTTTGGGTCTCCTACTTTTTTCTTTCAACCTCTATTTTACCCTTTATCTTCCCTGAGGCCATCATGTTTGCCTCAACTTCTAGGGCATCCTTTAGCAAGATAGGCAGGGAGGTAGATTTTGTTTTTGTTAATGTACATGAGAAATCACCATCAAAAGCGTCTGCAAAGTGGAGTTTCGTAGTGCCTGCTGAGGGTTTTAGATCATCTGAATAGAATTATATGCCCTCATAAACCTAGCATAAAATTCGTGCACAAACTCAAAACCTCCTTTCTTGATGTGATTGTACTGGGACAAGACTAGGCAGGACTTCCTATCATTTCCCATATTTCTAAGAACAGGGTCTTGAACTCTGCAAAATCATTTATGGAGGCATTTGGTAGAAACTTGTAATATTTTTTAGGTTCTCCAAATAAACTTTGGGAAAATAACCTCATTTTTGCATCATCATAATCGACTTCCTCTAAGTCAATAAAATCTTCAAACCTATCTACATGTTGTCTGGCAGAAAAATTTCCCTGTCCATCATAGGAACGATCCTTTGTGCATAGATTTGGGGTAATTCATGTAAAACAGCTGGTAGGGCTAGAGGTGCAAATCTAGCAGCCATGATTATAGGCGTATTTTGTGAAATCGTTGGGATATGCTGGGAACAGGGTTTAGCTTTTTTAGCTTTGATAGTATCTAGTAACTTACGTCAGATAATATCTAACAACTAAGATTCAGGATTATTAAGAAATCCTTCACCTAAGATTAGACAAGATTCGGATCTTGATTTGGGTAAAGGTTTCCCAATGTCAATCTCTATATTTAATTCTTGAAAAATAGGGGATTTTGCTTCGAAAAACCTCTTTCACTGTTTAAAGTATTAACTTTATCTTTTTCATCTTTTTGTCTAAGCAGACTTTCCAGATTATCAACAATTAACAGAGGTTTAGGAATAGGGTTACCTCTGGTATGGATCTTTCTTGAGGCCAGGATTCCTTGTCGAGATCTTCTTCAGAATTAGGATTCAGCTTCGGAGGTCTTCCCCAGTGGAGCGCTTTCTTGAATATGAATCTTTATGAGTGGAGTCACCAGGGCAAAAATTGTACAACCCTTGAAAAATATGGAAATCACTGTTTGCCCACAGGGATCTCTCTTTTCTTCGAATCTTTGTCATTCTTGCAAGGAAAACAAGAAAACTTCCGGTCCCCGGCAACGACGCCAATTTGTTAACACCCAAATTAACCACCAGGTCGTAAGGAAGGGTAATTCGGGGTAACCACTAACCAATCTTTGGACTGATGTTACTGACCCAACATAGTCTAAGAGGGCTCTCTCAATAAACTAATGAAAAACTGAAAATAATCAAGGTAATCAATCATGAGAAAGGGCACCAACATTCATTCCTCAAGATGTTCTATTTAAACATATGCAGAAGGTCAGATTCCTGTAAGACAAATTTTACTCTTCTAAGCCATTGGTTGGAGAACAATAGGGATCTATATTGGGAAATGGAGTCGATTCAAGTATAACATAAACATTATCATCAAATGCTTAGCAGATACATTCACACAGAGGTAAGGTAGCAATCAGCTAGTAGTCAAAGTGATTTAATTGGTGAAAAGTAAGAAAGATGAACAATCCATCGATATAAGGCATACACGGATGAATCCTATACCAACTTTAGCAAAAATAACTTGTGAAATACTTGGTAAGAAATGAACAAGGCATAATCTATATGAATCTCATTCAGATGCTACACTGAACCAAGTACGAAGTAATGTTAACAATATGGATTAACAAAGGAAAGAAACACATATCACATAGAAAAGGAGAAACGGACTAACAGACCAATTACATGGGAATCTTTGAAAAATGCATGTAAGCTTCTGACAATTTTATTCAAGGAATATCTCAAAATAAGAACAGTGGACAAAATATGTAGAGCTTCAAAAGTTCTCCCCCCGTTTTCATTTGAAATTACATGGAACTTATAATGGCCTGGAGCCTCATACTCGGCCCATTTGAAATAGAAATTAGTTACAAATTCAGTGACACCTCATCACAGTTCAGATGTCACTATCATAAACAGGAAATATAACAAGATAAGCTCAATCGCTTTCTTGCATTTGTCGGTATTCCATTAAACAATATAAAAAATATTAAAGTATATGTCCAATGGTGAAACTTCATTACATAATGGGAAACCCACTACCATGTCCTGGAAAATCAAAATCCTAGATATATATTGAGCTTTTCTATCAAAAAATAAGTTGGTATTTAAAAATGCACAGCTCTGAGCTTTATGGGATAGCATCTACCAGTGGAGCATGATAGGTATATTTCATCTTCTCGTATTTCTCTAAAGGCGCCCAAAGCTCAGATGTTGGGATGTCATAACTTGTCATCTCTTTCTCCAGGACTCTGATGTTAAGTTGATCAACAAAAGACATAGGTGGGAGCCCTTCTCCAATAGAAATCAATCTGTACAGCATCTCGAAATCTTCGTCTAGCTTGTCTATTAAGATTTTTCCTGAAAGCGGCTGGCTCAGATGTTTGAACTTGGAATGATCCATCCATTTGCTAGTCATCAACCTTTTATGCTCACTTTGGGGAATCAACCTTTGCTTTTAATCCCAAAATGCCGGAAATCCATTTTCTACTAATCCTTCAAACTGTCCTTTGAATTCTATCAGCTATTCATTCATTTCACTGGCTTTGGCTTCCACAGCTTCGACCAATGCATATTTCCCGAGGATTCATTTTGCCGCTACAATGGTCATGACTCTGTCTTTGATGTTCAAATCTATGACATCTTTATCTGTCAAACTATTTAAAAAGCTTATAGCATTATATGCAGTCTCTTTTGGCCTTTTGTGCAGTTTTTCCTTCATGGCAGTGCAACTCCTAAAGATGTCAGTGACTATCTTCTCCTTCATTCTCATGAGATCTAGATAAGGTCTGAATCTCTCAGCCTCCTGGATAATTAAATCCCAAATCAAATGTTTGCACCCTTGCATAGCTACTCTCCCTATAATCTGCTAAGAAAACTTGTTGTTGATTGCCACTAATTCCTTATATTTTTGCTTTAGCTCATTTGTCTCTTTTTCCCTTACCTCATTTTCTTCTTTCAATCTTTGATTTTCCTCTTTTAGCTCTCACATCTCACCATCCTTTAGGTTGATCTAGGACATGTCCTGCACAATGTTGTTTGTATTATCCTTCTCTTCATTCGAGCTTTCGCTTGCCTGTTGTGCACATATGTTTGACAAATTGCTTTATAACTCTTCGATCCGACTTTTCAAACTCATCCTTTCTTTCTCCCAGCATCCTTCTTTCTCTGCGAACCTTAGCAATTCGGCTTTATTATTGTTGATCTCCCTGCTTAAATCTTCTTTTTCTTGTATCAGCTTTGTCTCTTCGAGAGCTTGTATTAACTAGGTGTTGGGAATCTTCATTCTCTTCTGTAGGGTCTAGATCAAATTGTCTTTATCCTTTAACAACTTATGGCTTGCTTTGCCTCCGCCATCATTTTCAATTAAATCAAATTGCTGCTTTTTGATATGTTGCCGAAATGCTTTATTCTTTGATCTTTCATGTTCTAACTAGGCATTCATCTTATTTACATTGACCTCCAAATTAGAAATCCTCAACGCCGCTTCCACTAGATCGTCATATAGACCTTCTCCGATTTGACTGTGAAATTGAATCCTATATGGAAAAGGTATCTTCTTCCAGTCTATCTTTGCTTCCGTCATTCTATCTTTATCAGATATTGTCATATTGAAAGTGCGTGTCAAAGTGGATATCTCTACTCGTTATCAAAGACGTTCCTGTTTTAGACAAATTCCTCACAGTGGGCATTAGTTCAAAAAGTTTATGTGCAGAGGCCTGCTTATTTTGCCGATGATACTTAAACATGTCTTCTTGGGATTTAAATCTGTCATCCTCATTCCCTCCTGTTGCATCTTGGAATTGGTATTCATGGATTTGGATAACTGGGGCTGAAGGCCCTTCTTCTTGCTCATCCATATCACTTATCTAGATGGTTAATTCATCTGGTGTTTCCAATTTGAGTCTTTTCTTTTCAATTTCTTCCTCTTCTTCTGTTTCAATAACTTCCTGTGAATCTCTTTTCCCGCATACTTCCTGATTATTAAACAGCTGGTCTGTTTACCTAGGATCATCAGCTGTGATTAGGGATTGTAATTGTAAATCTATATATTCATCCTCTTCGAGCTCATACTGCAATAAATTTCATCTCTCTGGCATCCCTTTAGCTTCTTGGTGTTCCCACGCTTTCAGACCTTTTTTCTTCTTTCTTTCATCTATGATATGAAGAGGATCATATGCAATCGCTATATCCTTTCTAAACCCCATATTTCTCAATAATATTTCCACTTCACTAATAGCTTCTTTGAACTTTACAATGAAAGGGCCAACTTGCCAAGGGAGCTTTATATTAGAGCCTTTCTTATACTGCCCAAACTGCTCTTCTTCTGCAATCAACCTATGCCGGATGAACTCAAGGGAAAAAAATCGCAAGGTCAAAAATGCTGGAAAAAAGTATGGTTCGTGTACAAAACCATGCACCCTTATTATTGTAGCATCTTTCAGCAAGAACTAGTCACCAACGGCTAGTTCATCCTTCAACTGCATTAGGGTCTGCATCTCTGGTAGTAGTCTTGGTAGTTCTTCTTCAAAAAAAACTTTATACATAGCAGATAGAATATAATTCATGTGATTGAAAGCATTATCTTCCAAATTCCCTATAAAGAGTATCTGAGAGAACCTTAACTCTTATGTACTTCTATGCAGAATCATTTTGGTCAAATATGCCTGGAACCGAAAAAATATGGTATTTTCAAAACAACTTAACTGTGCATGTATTTTTTCTACCAAAAATTCCTCAAGCTTGAGGGATGGAACTGACTCACTTCCCGCCTCTGGGGAACTAACACTAGTCCTAAATAACAGGCTTAGTTGTAATTCAGTTATCCATAAGTCTGAGTGTAAACCTAAAAATTGATTTTTCAAAGAGAAAACCGACTGGCTGTTGTCATTAAAAAGACTGACGTCCAACGGGTAGGGAGTGTCCGCAATTTCTACATCGGGTTTTAAACAGGTATCCAGGAAAGCCTTACGGATTTCGGGAGAAATTTTCCTGTACAGGGAAACGACTGATTCTTCGGAGGAACTTTCGGGGGCTAGGGATGGGGACTCTGATACGGAAAGGGTATTTCGGATGACGGCAGCGTCGATACTACAGATGATTTTGGACTTCGTGGTGTTCATTATCACTCATTGGGGTTCTAAGTAATTCAATGAACACCATGACACGAACTCTGGGAAAGGCATTACTTATTTTAAGCATAAAAAGATGAAAAAGTACTGGTGGACTCTATGTACATCTAACCCCTGTTCGAGCAGAGCTTTTAGCCTTCTTTTAACCTCTGGTATAGGGAGCCGAAGGGTTGGTTCAAACACATCATCATCCTTGTCTTCTAGGGTTACTCTGGCCTTAGAACTAGGAGAGACCGATTCGTCTGCCATTCTATGATTATAAAACACACTACACGCTGTAATTAAAGGATTTTGGAACCCTGCCTGTCATGGGAAGCTTGAGAGCGACCTTTCACCTATTGTCCTTTTCGGCTTCTGCACTTCCAGAAGCTTCCAACTCCTACAGGTCCAAGAAAGAAATGTTTATTTTCCACATGCTGCGTTATATATATATAACTTTTTCAATAACTTTTGCTCACCTTCACCAGCTGTCCCTCTTTTTCGTCCGTTGATTTGCTGGGCATTGGTTCTGGGCCGTTGATCTGATTCTTTATTTAACCCTTTTGATTTGACATCTCTTCTTCTTTGTCGTAGGATCTTCTATGGGCTTTAAATCTTAGCAATCTGTCTTACTTAGCCACATATAAGGATACGGTGGTATCGCGACCCGACTTCTGGTTTTGGGTTACCACTTTATCCCCTCCGCGAGGTGTTCAGGTGGCGACACCTGGCAGATGGTACATACTTCCGCAACCACCTTCTCTGCTTATTTGGGGTGCTCCTTTACCTTACGACGATCGACGAGGAGCGTTGATCTTGACTTTAACATCTCTACGGCGGGGAGCCATCCAGGTGTCTAGCTTTCGGTACTCTCATAGGTGGAGCCTAGTATGTTACCGACCTTGCATCTCTTACATCCGCCAGCCATAGATATGACCTCTTTTGCTGAGAGCCAATGATCTGCCCAAATCTTTCTGCTAAGGTGACAACATATCTTTTGCACCGTTAGATCTCTGGCTTTGCAATCCGCGCGATTGATCTTATACCTTATTTATCCGCTGCGATGGTATCGCAAGCCCTCTGGTGGTTTTCGCTTACCGTCGGAATGCTCATGCGAGGGCTCCTGCGACTGCCATCTGTCTTGGCGGTTTACCTCTTATGACCACTTTCTTGTGTTTCTTTCCGCGCAACGTTATTATGCGAGGGTGATTTGTGGGCCGTGGATCTCTTTCGCACCTCGGATCAATGGTTGGAACCTGTCCGAGCTTTATCTTCCACTTTATTTCTTTTTGGACTATAGGTTATCTGTATTTTTACCCATTTTTTATTATTCAGGCTACCTCCTTAGGCTTAAAGTGTCCAAAACCTCCATCTTTCTCATTGTTTCATTTCTAACTAAGTTCCTTTCTTGGTTCTAGCAACCTGGACCTGAGTAGGGAGGCGTTTTGACCATCTTTTCACAGAGCCCATCAGTGGAAAATAGTCCCTCTCTTAGGATTTTGTGCAAAAATTTATAGGTTCCAACACATTCTACAATAAATAAGTAGATAAAATGTTCCAGCAACGGCATGTTCCTTATATGATTTCCTTCTCCCATCTGTACTTCCACCCTATGGAGTGAAGGAGATATAATTTTCTGTGTGGGATATAATCTTCATAAATATACACGATCTAGATATTGTTGTAAAGGAAACAAAACTAATTTTAAAAAATGTTTTTTAAAAGATTAAATATAGACAGTGCATTCAAGAAATGTAACGACTGGATTTTGTTCAAGATTTCATCATGTAACTCTAATTGTATGCCATATATCACGTCACTTAACCAAATTCTGGAGATTGAATGGATAACATGATTCTGTTATCCAAAGAGGGCATTTGTTCTCTATTTAAAAGAAGAAATTAGCCCTAGAGAAAGCATATGGAATTAGGGTTTAATATAATCGTTGGGCACTAGTGTATTAAAGAACCATTTATTTTGGTTTGGGTTAGTGATTGACACTATATCTCAAAAAATGATAAATTGATGCACCTGCAAGGATTACACTTAACTGCACATCATGTTAGAAATGTGTCAACTTAAAGAAATAGCACCATTTCTAGTTCTATGACTGCACATGAAGAATAGGAATCATATATCCATCAGCGCACAAACTTCATAGAAATGCCTAAGAAATCAAGTCGCTGAGATTGAGGGCGCTTTATGAACATGAAGATCTTGTTTCTTGAATATCACTGATACTTCTTCATTTTTTCAATATGACCGTCAAATAAATTGTTTAAATGGAGATGATGCTACCCTCCACCCGATCGAAGAATCTGTTGACATGAAGAAGGCCAATAGTAAGGGTAAATTTTGCTTACTTTTATGTGCAGATTTCATGGAGGTTGATATGGACAACAACTAAGAAGCACTACAACATGTTGAATATTAATGCTTCAATTACTAAATGTGGTTGTAACTAAACAATTATGTTACCATTATGCTATGCATGCACTTTTGTAATGCAATAAATAGATGCCCCATCAATGTAATTGTGCACCCTGCAATAATAAAATTAAAATGTTTGTTTAGTTTTTCTGTTTTCATTTCAATCTTTGTGCCCATGTTTTTTAACACAATAACCTTGCAAATTTGTTGCTTAAATCAAATCGCAGAAGCCCGAAACAATTTGATTACCAAAATAAATTGGAATTTTCAAAAGGTTCACATGGAGTATTTTACCTCAACTATATTTTAGATTGTTACTGAAAATTTTAAATGAATCTTTCACGAGTTCCTAAGAGTCCCAAAATTATCGTCACCATGATTTCTCCATTCGCCATCAAATTGAAGAGCTCGATAAGGGAGAATACTACATCAATAAAGAGGGAGAATACATTATTTCCCTATGGAGTTTGCTTGGATCTTCGAGTAGTTGCCAAATCCTGAAAGCTGAAAAAAATCCTGAAAGCAGAAAAACAGAGTTGTTAGCAGAAAAACAGCTTTGTTAAAAACCTTAATACTCTGTGAGAAAAGCGTTATGGATAACAAACCAGCCTAGCTCGTGTAGCTGACTTGCAAAATATGATGGAGCATTCCATTCTGTTGGTCTTAGTCTCCACCAGTTAGCAAGAAGATATGGAAACCCTTTCCAATTCATTTGCTTAGCTTCATCTCCTCGAAAACGTTTTTGTTGTAAAACGTGGCTGATCCACTAGGCCATCAATTAGCAAATTAGCAAAAAGAACCGTGGATTTAGCAAACAACTTTTCGGTAGGTTGCTCATCACAATAAATCTAGGTCGTTCAATATATGTGCTTGATGAATCTCTTTGAAGGTATATTCCAAAGAGGTGAATCTCAACCATCCATCATTAATCAAGGTTTAAAAGGCTGCTATAGCCTCCCACTACAATTCTCATTGTAGGGCCTATTGGCGAATAAATAATATATTATGAGAAAAACAACATCCATGTTTTTTTTAAATCTTTCATAATGGAAAACTTTATATTTATTTATCAACCATGAATTGTATATTATGTATTAGGGGTAAACGTTGTGTCCATTCAAGCTCAGTGTTTAATTGGGATATATGTAAGTAAGTGAGTGATCTCTTAAAAATTCCTCATATAACTAGCACAACCACTTAACTTGTGGGAGGTGAACACTCATAGATCACAAATTAAGTGTCATGAACAAGTTATATGTTTATTGTTCTGCATGCAATCACGGGTTGTCTATTAACTTATTTAGTTAAATGGATTGTCTCTCACTACCTATTATCCAATCATGAGCTATGAATTATCCACACATTAACTACCAATTATTAATAAATTTTTTGAGACAATCATTTTTTTATTATAAAACTTTGAAGAAAATTTGATATTTATTGTTGCATTATAGGTGATAAAACTAATGATAAAATTTGGAAATAACCTTGGGAAGGAATACACTAAGGGAAAAATATCAAGGTCCTAAAACAAGCAAAACAAAGTTGGATTGAGCCCGATTGAGTGACGTCGAGACATTGTTGGGAACTATGGCCTGCATGACTTCCATGCAAGTGTTGCATTGGTGATAGTAGGATAGAGAATAATTCAAATCTGAAATCCATTTATTCCTATTATCCCCAACTTGAAGACCAAGGCCTTGACCCAACCAAAACTATGACCCTGAAACTGACTTGGACTGAACCTAGGTGACTAGAAGCTAATGATTGATGCTCTTTAATTGACATAATAACTGAGTGTATGGATGAAACACTCATTTGATGGAAACTTATGATACTCTTTAATAGCGCAAGAGTGATAATGACTATGAGTCCTACACCTTTCTTTGAATCGAATTGGAGTTTGAGAAGGCTACTTGGAGCAACCCTTGTTTTGATTAAAGGAGGTTTAATTATAATGTTGGTGGCTGTAGGATCAATGTTTGGGCATCTGTATCTAATGACAGAGGGGGTGTTTTTAATGACAAGTTTGACAATGGCTGTGGTGGTAGACAGAGGGGACGCGGTCGACAAGATGAGGTCATTCACTCTAGTTTCAAGAGGGCATTCAATTTATGAACATCAAACCCTGGAGGGAATTCACTCCAGTTTCATCGTGAGGCCTGTAAATTATATACCATGTTTTGAAGGGATTGGAGCAGCAAGAAAGGATTTCTTTTACTATTCTTCTTCAAGTGGGGATTTCTTTTCCAATGGAACAATTTATTACGAATAAACTAAAATACATGGCTCAAATGGCCTTACTTAAGACAATGGTTGGCCCCTATTTGTCTATGTATGTCTATTAGCTACGTCGGTCTCCTCTATAATGTAATGGCCATCTCCTCTGGGCACACTGATCACCTCTGCTCCTCACACAATGTGCTCTTGAAATTCCTCAAACCGTCTCTTCTGGGCGCACCATTCTCCTCTATTCCTCTCACACTGTGCTCTTGAAATGCCTGAAACTCACTATGTTTTAGATGCTCTTAGCTCTTGAAATGCCTCAATCTCACTCTGTTCTAGATGCTCCAAGATCTCTCAATCGTTCTCCCTCTACCATGGATCTTGGCATGCACTCTCGACCAATAGTGCTTTGAAGGGTGATTTCATTTCCTCAACTATCAAGGCATGTTATTCTTTATGAGAGAATAATGGTTTAGACCAAGGTTGTGTTGGAGTATGTCTAAATGGTTGGGAATTTGCATGTTTCAATATTATTATAATTGATGGATGGAAATACATATGTCCAATTAACCATTTAAACTTCCAAGTTCCCACAATGATATTTCTAGACAACTTATTTCTATGTAATGTTTGGGGCTTACCTTTTTATGTATATAGACAAGAGATGGTGTTACATTAGTATCTTCTTTAATTTAATGCATGTTTTTCTATTTGAAGGGTGCTTTCCAATTTTATCTTCCAATAGTTTAGTCAAGAAAGAACATCTTTTTTCCCATATTAATTATGTCTTATGGGTACATTACCTACCTAATAATAGCCTCACATATTTTCTCCATGTTAATTATATCCTATGAGTACGTAACTACCTAATAATAGTTTCACTTTTATTGGAAGGAATCTCAAGCTATAAGAAAAGAACTAGATATGTCTTATTCTTACTAAATTTAAGAGCATAAGCTATAATGATGCTTCCCAGCTAGATTTCATAAATGTTGTTTATAGTAAAATAGTCAACATACACTCATCTGGCTCACGCTCCATCACCAAACAACAAACAATTTTCGCAACATTACCTCCCACTAAAACCATTAAACATTATCATAAGAATTGAACATCATTAGTAGGAGGATCTAACATCCCGGAAAAATCACAAAAAATTAAATTTTTTCTGCGTGACATTTATTGCTTATATAATGAATGCGGAAATAGAACAATGCATGAAATGTTATCTTGTTGTACTAAATGCCATGCTGGTTTATTAAGTAAGAATTTGCGACAAACATATTTCAGCTTATGTCTTGATGCTATCCAAATTTAGTTCTGTTGTTACAATTTCTATTGTTGTTGTTTATGAATGATGAAACAACTGTTTGACTAAAGTACTTTTGTTTGATTGATGAAGGGGTCCTACAGACGCCCCGAGGCTTACTTAACATTTGTTTTAAAGCATGTGATTTCGTACTTTGTGACAGTTTACAGGTAAGAGTTTAAGGTTGCGACAAGTAGTCAATCAGTTTTTCAGAGAAGGTCTGTAATGATCGTACCACAGTGTTGTACCCGGAATTATTTTGATTTCTGTTCATGTGGACTGTATGTAAATGTCTACCTTCTACCTCCGTTGCAAATTGTGAAAATTCTATGTACATCTCTTTTGTTAACTTGTTTAGGATCTATACCCTGCAATGCTGTTATTGGTCTGAATTATTTCATTTACGCAATACATTATAATGTATGTGTGTGTAATGTCTAGAATCCATTCACAATGTATAACTCTATTTAATGGATTATCTATATGGTCTATTTTTAACGTTTATGGAATGGTTATTGAACCCTTCCAAATAGATTTTGTTGTAATATTAACAACTATTGTAAATATATCACATTTATTGTAATGTGAGTTGTGTGCATTGTGATACCCTACTTGATACTATACCTTATGAACCTTATTGACTATTATGCAATGATATGAGCTATATGCAAACCATATTATCTATGTGCAAACAATATGGATTTGTGCACACATATATATTATATGCAAATATTGTAATACTACTCGATAGGTGAAATCTATGCAAACTATATGGTATTTGGAATATGTGCAAACTATGTGATATTGCGAAATATGTGCAAACTATGGCGCATATCTATACTAAATTAATAGATTTTATGCCTTGATAGGGTTACATAGCTTGACCTTACAATATCCAATGTATTATGTTATGAACGTTACGGTGTGAAGGTTAAATGTTACAGGTTGGAAAACACCAACACAGCCATGTGCAATAAATGGACACAACTATCAAGTTTGGTGGTTTTCCATTGTGGATGGCATATCGAGCTTGTTCACATGCCATAACCTTGGTAATTAATAACCTGGTGCTGATGTGTAAACACACTGTTGCGATGGTTTAAGAGTTGTCTCCTTCGCGGCTCCCTCGTGGCGTTTGTAATGATATCACATTTAATATCGTAGATGGTATTGATGCTTCGTAAGTCTCTCGGTGATCTCCACCATTGATCTTGGCAGTGAAATGATGGTTATGGGTTAAACCCTACCTTTGCTCCATCGTAGTGTTTATTGTGAACTTAGTGTTTGATGGTTGTGGCTCTGCAACTAGCCGACATGTCCGAGGGTTTGTAGGTCTTTGTGTTATGCATTTTTGAGTTGTGAGGCCAGGGTTTGGAACCAGTGACCCGTGAGAGATAAAGAGCCGAGCTCTCCATTTCTTGTACAGTAGATACCTGTTGTAGTTGCAGCTTGATGTGTTGAATGATTCGGTTTTCAATCTTAGAGTTTTCATTTGGGTAGATTCAATACCCCGACTTGTTGAGGGTTTGTTTATTTTAATGCTAGGTTTGTAATGAATGGCCATGGGCCTCACCATCGTTGCTACCTCTCTCCGCACTGTTTCACTGTGTTGAAAAGGTGGATGGTTTTTTGTTGGCTCCGGCTATACCAGCATACAATGAAGTAAGGATTTTCATAGGAGTTACAATGTCTTGGAATTCAAAGCTACTACGAATACCAATGATAGGTAATGTGTTTCGTAATCTCCTCCTGTAGCTTTCATATTCAAATGTTATATGATGATAGGGTTTACTCCATATTGAAATCATTTCTTTTGCAATAGACTGTATTTAACCATGTTAAAATGTCGATTGCAGGTACAATGGGTTCAAAACTTCTCCAGTTTGAATGTTAATGGTCATGGCTTCGGCTACCCCGACTGGTAAGCCTCGGAGGTTTCCTTCAAACTCTGTGTAAGTGAAGATGATGGCCGACTGTGTGATGTTTTGTGTGTTGTGATTTTAACTCAGTGAGTTCTGTAAAATGGTAGAGCTAGGGTTTGTAAACTTTTTAAAAGAATGGGGAGGAGGATTCCTCAACTCAAGAGGCATAAGCCTGTTAGGTTTGATGATTGTCATGTGAAGTTGTTCTTTCTCATAGACCTGAAGATAATATAATGATTTGGGTTTTGATGACCTGCTGCTATCGTTTTTCTTTTTGTAATCGATGAAAGTCGAAATGTAAATACGATGGGAAAATTTATATGAAGTTTGTATAATCGATGAGTCTGTTCTTAAAGAATAGATGTTTTTTTTTTTTTTATGGAAGGCTTGCAGCCTGTATGCGATTCGTTAATTGTACTGGTGTTACTGCATTTGATTTGATCATTGTTACGATGTCGAGTCTTCAACTCTGTCGAGTTATGGAAATAAATAAAAAGATATTCTATGTTTTGGATTTATGGAAAATGTAAATCGATTCGTCAAGTGTTTAAATTGTATGGTCTGAAGTTTCTCTTCGAAAAGGTCTCAGCACTTAAACTGATATTTGTTGTTTTGTTTAGATACATCCTATAGATATCATAATAATTAAATTCCTGAAATGATACCAAGAATGAAACTATTTAACCTGTAGGAATGGTTCCTATGTGGATGTTTGGTCTTTTGTTTATAAGTTCAAAATGAAACCTGTTATGCAAATCGATAGTGCTAAAATAGGTCTTCCTCTGTGTAACATAGAGATCAAAACTCGATTTTGTTTACATTGTAATACTTCTATATCTTAGTTGGAATTGGGTGATGAAAAGAAATAAAGTTTAACTTGTTTAAGAAAATGGAAATGTTGACTATAGGCTCGTAGTTGATAACTCTGTTTAGGGTTATGACATAAATGATAAATGTTTTGATTTCTATTGTTTAGTTTATGGTATAAAACAATGTGTAAATATGTGCATGAAATAATTGGAAATCCTTGTTGTTTGTAGAAGAATTATCATTCTGCTGTATATTGAAAGTAAATCTATATTTATCCTAATATAAACATATACATTTATCTACTAAATGCAGAAAATAATTCTTTACTGTTAGAACATAAATCTATTTATTTGAAACAGAGATATTTATAAACAAGGAACATTGCATGTAAATTAGGAAAACAATTAGCTAAAAATAATGATAATGAGAGCACTATAGATGTATATACATGAATTAAACAGTAAGTAGAAACTTGAGAAATTTATAATAATTTAATCTTCTCATTCACTTGGCTATTTTCCTATCTTGATCTATTCTACTTAATCTGTCTCTGTACTAGAGTACGATGCTATTCTTTTTTGCATGGGGAAAAATGCAGAGACTAATTTATCCAATCATTTCGAGTTATACAGAATTATTAAAATATCCAGGAAAACTGAAATGAACTTTATGAAATAAAAAGTAAAAATTAGTAGATATCATAACTTTAAAATATACAGAAATAGATAACAAAACTTGAAAATAAAATAGATAAGATAATAGAACCTTAAAAAAAATGATAGTCCGACAAACACCCAAGGAGACCTGTTCCTCCCAACCTGCTTCAAAAGAAGCAGCTCAACTGCTGACTTCTAATGAACCCCCGAGCCTAATTACTGATCCAATAAGTGGGTGGAATCTGTGTAGAAGCAAGGCACTCAAAAATGCCTTCTCCACTCAGCATCAACCTCCTGAAATAAAATGCCTTCTCCACTTAGCATCAACCTCCTGAACTCAATAAGAGTTTGGCAGACTCACAACATGATCAACAACATAGCATATCCCCTCATCAAATCTCTTGGGTGCAAACATAGAAAAACCCCAAGGTAAATTTCCTCATCAGGAAAAGTGATGAACCTCAGTTCACAATTTGATGGCTATTATATAGATTGCCTAGGTCTTTTAGTGGTCAGTTTGGAATAAATGAGCCTCAAGCTCTAGTCCCATCTTTCAGGTCACTATGACCACATTTCAAGGGAGTTGTCCCATACCAACAGCTAGTTAGTTGCATCATGATGTTGCCACTTGTCCATTGCCTTCTACCCCAGATTCCGTTCCACCTAGTGGATCAGTAACCACTCTTTCAATAGTCCTCTTAGGTGTTTGTCTCCTATTTTATTTATAAAAAAATAATATATTGTACAAATTACAGTCATCCTTGGACACGTGTCCAACATAAAACTTTACAATAAAAGTTATCATAATATTTCTTAACACAAAATGTTTTCCAGCAAATAGAGTATGTTACAAACAGCCCCTCTTAAGCTCAAAATCGTCCTCGATGTTGCTTATTCATCATCAAGTTCCTCATGGAATAGAACTGGATATGCTATCCACATATTACTTTCCAGCTCCCAAGTATCTTCATGAGGGCTAAGGTGCTTCCATTGCACCTTTACCTGCCCTATGGTGCGATTCTGAAGCATAATTTTCCTCCGGTCTAGAATACAGTCCGGTTCCACCTGAAAATCTTCTTCGGGTTCCACCTGCATTTCATTCCAATTCAGCACATGAGTAGCATCATGCACATACTTCTTTAAAATAGAAACATGAAAAACATTATGGATTTTTAAATTGTATGGCAATGCCAATTGATATGCAACAGCTCCTATCCTTGATAGGATTTCGAATGGTCCACAATACCTTGGTGCTAATTTAGCACAACTCCCAAGCTTCAAAGAACTTTTCTTGGGCTTTACCTTTATAAAAACATGGTCTCCCACCTGAAATTCTCTTCCTGCGCATTTCAAATCAGCATAGCTTTTCTGCCGATCTTGGGCAACTTTTAAGTTACCTTGAACCTGTTTCACGGTTAGCTCCATTTCTTTCAATAAATCTGGTCCTAACATCAATCTGTCTACAGGATTATCCCAAGAAATTGGAGTACAACATTTTCTTCCATACAAAATTTCAAATGGACTTAACTTAGCAGATGCTTGATAATTATTATTGTAGGCAAATTCTGCTAAGTGCAAGTAATCTTCCCACTTAGATGGCTGATCTTTAACATACAATCTTAACATGTTTTCCAAAATCCGATTTACTCTTTCTGTTTGACCATCAGTTTGTGGGTGGAAAGAAATGCTGAAATTTAATTTAGTATTTAATCCTTTAAACAGTGTTGTCTAAAAGTTACTGGTGAACTTAGAGTCTCGGTCTGAAATAATTACCTTTGGAATTCCATGCAAGCGAAAAATTTGCTTCATGAAAATATTTGCAATGTTAGAAGCCTTGAAAGTAGTTTTAACAGGAATAAAATGAGCAGCCTTACTAAGTTTATCAACAAAAACCATAATTGAGTCATTCTGCTTCTAATTTATAGGCAAACCTGTAATAAAGTCAACGCTTATAATTTCCCATTTCCATTCTGGAATTGGTAAGGGCTGCAATAGCCCAGTTGGATGTTGATGTTTAGCTTTAATAGTCTGATAGTCAAAGCATCTTGCTATAGATTCAGCAACTTCACTCTTCATGTTGGGCCAAAAGTACTCCTTTCTTAACATAGTTATCATTTTCTGATAACCAGGATGCCCTCAATAAGGACTCTTGTGAACTTCATCTAAAATCAACAATTTAACCTTCGAAAAATTAGGCACATAAATTCTGTTTATATAAGTTAAGAAGCCTTTTTCATTAATACTGTAATCTGTTATAACATTTTCAGATGAATTTTCAGCCACTTTATAATGTAATTTTTGGTAATTTTCATCTTGTTTAATTCCTTCTTCGATCTAATTTTACAGATTCGTTTTAAAAGTACGGATTGCTACCAAAAAACTCAATCTAGCATTTATGCTCAATGCATCAGTAACCTTATTCTCCTTTCCATTAATTTGATGGATCTCAAAATCATACTTGCTAAGGAAAGCTAACCACCTAGCTTGTCGTGCGTTAAGATTTGTTTGATCCAATAGATACTTTAAGCATTTGTTATCAGTCATTAAAATGAATTTTCTTTTGATCAAGTGATGGCGCCACATCTTTAAATCATGTATCACGGCTTCCAACTCAAGATCATACATTGCATAATTATTTTCATGTATTTGTAACCTCCTTGACTCAAAAGCAATTGCATGACCTTCTTGACTTAATACCCCTCTAAGTCCTTCGTTGCATGCATCTGTGCATACGACGAAATCCTTATTAGGATCTGCAATTTTTAAGATGGGTGCAATAGTTAACAATTCTTTTAACTTATTAAAACTGTCTTGACACTTTTGATCCCATACGAATTTCTTCCCTTTCTTCTGCAAAGAAGTGATGGGGTTAGAAATTCTAGAGAACCCTTCAATAAACTTTCTATAATACCCCGTTATTCCCATGAATGACCGTACATCAGTTACATCTTTAGGGACAGGCCATTCATTTATTGCTTTTATCTTATCAAGATCAACAGAAATACCATCTTTTGAAATTATATGACCCAAATACTGAATTTTATCTTTATAGAAATCACACTTGCTGAACTTAGCGTAAAGTTGTTGATCTCTAAGTACTTGTAAAATGATTTTTAAATGTTCATCATGCTCTTCTTTAGTTTTTGAGTAAACCAGGATATCATCAATGAATACCACTACGAACTTATCCAAATATTTATGCAGAACGTTGTTCATTAAACACATGAACACTGCCGGTGCATTGGTTAGCCCAAAAGGCATAACTACAAACTCGTAGTGTCCATAACGCGTTCTGAATGCAATTTTGAATATGTCCTCGTCTTTTATCCGGACTTGATGGTAACCCGACCTTAGATCAATTTTAGTGAATATATCTACTCCACTTACTTGATCAAACAGATCATCTATGCGGGGTAAGGGATACCGGTTCTTAATTGTCATTTTATTAAGCTAACGATAGTCAATGCACAAACGCATGGTACCATCCTTCTTTTTAACAAATATTACTGGTGCTCCCCAAGGGGACACATTGGGCCTTATGTAGTTTTTATCTATTAATTCTTTCAGCTGATATTTTAACTCATTTAACTCCAGAATATTCATCCTATAGGGGGCCTTTGAGTTTGGTACCACACCAGGTACTAACTCAATGGTGAAATCAAGTTCTCTTTTCGGAGATAATACTGGAATTTCTTCCGGGAATACATCAGAAAAGTCCCTAAGGATGGGAATATCCTCTAGTTTTAACTTGTCTTCTTTATATGTATACTCATCATTAACAACATTAACAGTAAACAATTTACAACCTTTTCTGGCAGCTCTCTTTACTTGTAAGGCAAAAATCTACCTTACTGAAATCTGCCTATGAATTCCTTTTACTGTTTCTGAATTACCTTCATTATTTACACATGTGAAAGATTTATCATAACAATTCAGTATAACTCTATGTTGTTTAAGCCAATCCATACCAATCAACAAATCGTATGACCCTAAGGGTAAAAAATTTAGATTAATTTGCGTTTTCAGCTGACTTAAAAATACTTCACAATTCTGGACATAATCTGTAACCTTTCTTTTAGTTCCTATTGCAAGCTGAACTGACCATGCATTATCAAATTTCTATGTTTTTAGCTTGCAACGGTTTACTAAAGTAGGTGAAATATAACTTAAATTTGCACCTGGATCTATTAAAATAGAAATAGACTTGTTTTGTATCATACCTTCAATTTTGACCATGGATGTTTGATGGTCTGCTTGACGGTTCTCCAATGCTGCATTTATCCTGGGCATTTCTCTTGCGACATCTCCAACTGTATGTTCTGCTTGCATAGTGTGAATATTTTTGGTTGTCCTTTTGTTGCGTGGGCAATCTTCTCTCTTATGTGGTCCGCCACATTCATAGCACTTTATGGGTCCTTTCTACTCAGCATACCTGTTGTTATTGTTATTGTTATTATTATTGTTGTGATTATTAGGTACATTTCTTGCAGCAATAGAGTTTTGAGTTGCATTATTCCGGTAATTATTAGGAAAATTTCTGTTATTAAAATTTTTCTTAAAACCTCCAGCATTCTAATTAAAATTCTTCTTTTTATAGTCATACTGATTAGTCTTACTGTTCTTCTAGCCAGTTGTTCCTTCTCTTTTTTTGTTTTGGTCAAAACAAAAATTTGCCTTCTTCATGGCTTCTTCCAAAGTGGAAGGATTATCATACTCAATATGATCTTTTATATTAAAAGATAAACAACTGAGAAAGCTTTGCACTTTAGGCTTTTCCTCAACCATGTAGGGCACGTACCTCAGTAAGCTAAGGAACTTGCTGCACAGTTCTTTCATGTTCATTGTACCCAACTTTAAATCGTAAAACTCTTTCAACTTATCTTTAAAGTACTGTTCCGACAAAAACTTCTTTTTAAACAAACTTTTAAACATAGTCCAAGTTACTTCTTTTTCTTTTATGCTCTTGATTCTTTTAAGATCCTGCCACCAGATAACTGCCTTCCCAGTCAGATTATAAATAGCCATCTTGGCTTTCAGTTGAGAAGAATAGTCATAAATATTAAAGTACTTTTTCATTCCAGACATCCAAGCTTTTGCTGTCTCACCTATCTCACTTTCGCCATTAAAATTAGGTGGCTTAATCTTTTTAAATTCCCCAGTAATCTATTCATGATGCTTATGTTTTCTCTTTTTAGAGAAGCATTCACTGTTACTACTGTCATAATTTATGTCTTCATTACTTGAATCAGATTTAGAGGATGAGTAAGTGTTCCTTTTATCATTTCTTGTTTTCTTATGCTTATGTTGGTGGGACATTATTTCAGAATCAGCCCTTAATTCTGATTTTCTGCCTCTTTCATCACTATGACAGTTTCCTTTTAAATTCTGTTGTAACTCTTCCTGTACCTTTAGGATCCGTTCATTTTCTTCTTTAACAGCTTTTAACTTAGATTTTAAATCCTCTATAGTGCGTAAAATTTCAGAAGACTGGTTGTTTAACTCAACATAAATTCCTTCAATGTTATTATGATCAATATGTTCATTACGAGGATATCTATCCTCTGCTGATTCCTCTGGTATTTCCATACCTACAATTAAAGGTCAATCTATTATATGCAAAATAAAATTAAATTACAAAACTTAGTAACATAAACTTTCTGATTTATTTTTCTGTTTGTGTGCATGAGCCTCAATCAGGCCTAGAGTTTGAACTTGTGCTCTGATACCACATGTAACATCTCGGAAAAATCACAAAAATTTAAAATTTTTCTGCGTGACATTTATTGCTTATTTAATGAATGCGGAAATAGAACAATGCATGAAATGTTATCTTGCTGTACTAAATGCCATGCTGGTTTATTAAGTAAGAATTTGCGACAAACAGATTTCAGCTTATGTCTTGATGTTCTCCAAATTTAGTTATGTTGCTACAATTTCTACTGTTGTTGTTTATGAATGATGAAACAACTATTTGACTAAAGTACTTTTGTTTGATTGATGAATGGGTCCTACGGACGCCCCGAGGCTTACTTAGAATTCGTGCTAAAGCATGTGCTTTCGTACTTTGAGACAATTTATAGGTAAGAGTTTAAGGTTGCGACAAGTAGTCAATTAGTTTTTTAGAGAAGGTCTGTAATGATCGTACCGCAGTGCTGTACCCATAATTATTTTGATTTCTGTTCATGTGGACTGTATGTAAATTTCTACCTTCTACCTCCGTGGCAAATTGTGGAAATTCTATGTACATCTGTTTTGTTAACTTGTTTAGGATCTATACCCTACGATGCTGTTATTGGTCTGAATTATTTCATTTACACAATACATTATAATGCATGTGTGTGTAATGTCTAGAATCCATTCACAATGTATAACTATATTTAATGTTTATGGAATGGTCATTGAACCCTTGCAAATAGAGTTTCTTGTAATATTAACAACAATTGTAAATATATCACATTTATTGTAATGTGAGTTGTGTGCATTGTGATACCCTATTTGATACTATACCTTATGAACCTTATTGACTATTATGCAATGATATGAGTTATATCCAAACCATATTATCTATCTGCAAACAATATGGATTTGTGCACACATATAGATTATATGCAAAAATTGTAATACTATGCGATAGGTGAAATCTATGCAAACTATATGGTATTTGGAATATGTGCAAACTATGTGATATTGCGAAATATGTGCAAACTATGGCGCATATCTATACTAACTTAATAGCTTTTATGCCTTGATAGGGTTACATAGCTCGACCTTACAATATACAATGTATTATGTTATGAACGTTACGGTGTGAAGGTTAAATGTTACAAGTTGGCAAACACCAACACTGCCATGTGCATTAAATGGACACAACTATCGAGTTTGGTGGTTTTCCATCGTGGATGGCATATCGAGCTTGTTCACATGCCATAACCTTGGTAATGAATAACCCGGTGCTGATGTGTAAACACACTGTTGCGATGGTTTAAGAGCTATCTCCTTCGTGGCTCCCTCATGGCGTTTGTATTGATATCACATTTAATATGGTAGATGGTATTGATGCTTCGTAAGTCTCCCGGTGATCTCCACCATTGATCTTGGCAGTGAAATGATGGTTATGGGTTAAACCCTACCTTTGCTCCATCGTAGTGTTTATTGTGAACTTAGTGTTTGATGGTTGTGGCTCTGCAAATGGCCGACATGGCCAAGGGTTTGTAGGTCTTTCTGTTATGCGTTTTCAAGTTGTGAGGCAAGGGTTTTGAACTAGTGACCCATGAGAGATAAAGAGTCTAGCTCTCCATTTCTTATACAGTAGATACCCATTGTAGTTGCAGCTTGATGTGTTGAATGATTTGGTTGTCAGTCTTAGACTTTGTCTTTGGGTAGATTCGATACCCCGACTTGTTAAGGGTTTGTTTATTTTAATGTTGGGTTTGTAATGAATGGCCAAGGGCCTCGCCATCATTGCTACCTCTCTCGGCACTGTTTCACTGTGTTGAAAAGGTGTATGGTTTGTTGTTGGCTCCGGCTATACCAGCATACGACGAAGTAAGGATTTTCATGGCAGTTACAATGTCTTGGTGTTCAAAGCTGCTACGACTACCAATGGAAGGTAATGTGTTCCGTAATCTCCTCCTAGAGCTTTCATATTCGAATGTTATATGATTATAGGGTTTACTCCAGCTTGAAATCATTTCCTTTGCAATAAACTGTATTTAACCACATTAAAATGTCGATTGCAGGTACAATGGGTTGAAAACTTCTCTAGTTTCAATGTTAAAGGACATGGCTTCGACTACCCCAACTGGTAAGCCTCGGAGGTTGCCTTGAAACTCTATGTAGGTGAAGATGATGGTCGACTGTGTGATGTTCTGTGTGTTGTGCTTTTAACTCAATGAGTTTTGTAAAATGGTAGAGCTAGGGTTTGTAAACTTTTTAAAAGAATGGGGAGGAGGAGTCCTCGACCCAAGAGGCATAAGCCTATTACGTTTGATGACTGTCATGTGAAGTTGTTCTTTCTCATAGACCTGAAGATAATATAACGATTTGGGTTTTGATGACCTGCTGCTATCGTTTTTCTTTTTGTAATCGATGAAAATCGAAATGTAAATATGATGGGAAAATTTATATGAAGTTTTTATAATCGATGAGTCTGTTGTTAAAGAATAGATGTTGTTTTTTTTTATGGAAGGCTTGCAACCTGCATGAAATTCGTTAATTGTATCGGTGTTACTACATTTCAAACTCATGCGATTTCCCTAGCGTTAAGGTTTGAAATGTCTTAAATGTATGGCTTGATTTGATCATTGTTACGATGTTGAATCTTCAACCCTGTCGAGTTATGGAAATAAATAAAAAGATATTCTATGTTTTGGCTTTATGGCAAATGTAAATCGATTCGTCAAGTGTTTAAATTGTATGGTCTGAATTTGCTCTTCCAAAAGGTCTTGGCACTTAAACTGATATTTACTATTTTGTTTAGATATATCCTACAGATATCATAATAATTAAATTCCTGAAATGATACCAAGAATGAAACTATTTAACTTGTAGGAATGGTTCCTGTGTGGATGTTTGGTCTTTTGTTAATAAGTTTAAAATGAAACCTATTATGAAAATCAATCGTGCTAAAATAGGTCTTCCTCTGTGTAACGTAGAGATCAAAACTCAATTTTGTTTACATTGTAATACTTCTATATCTTAGTTGGAATTGGGTGATGAAAAGAAATAAAGTTTAACTTGTTTAAGAAAATGGAAATGTTGACTGTAGGCTCGTAGTTGATAACTCTATTTAGGGTTATGACATAAATGATAAATGTTTTATTTCTACTATGTAGTTTATGGTATAAAACAATGTGTAAATATGTGCATGCAATAATTGGAAATCCTTGTTGTTTGTAGAAGAATTATCATTCTGTTGTATATTGAAAGTAAATCTATATTTATCCTAATATAAACATATACATTTATCTACTAAATGCAGAAAACAATTCTTTACTATTAGAACATAAATCTATTTATTTGAAACAGATATATTTATAAACAAGGAAACATTTCATGTAAATTAGGAAAACAATTAGCTAAAAATAATGATAATGAGGGCAGTGTAAATGTATATACAGGAATTAAACAGTAATTAGAAACTTGAGAAATTTATAATAATTTAATCTCATCATTCACTTGGCTATTTTCCTATCTTGATCTATTCTACTTAATCTGTCTATGTACTAGAGTATGATGTTGTTCCTTTTTGCATGGGAAAAAATGCAAAGACTAATTTATTCAATCATTTCGATTTATACAGAATTATTAAAATATTCAGGAAAACTGAAATGAACTTTATGAAATAAACAGTTAAAATTTGTAGATAATAGAACTTTAAAATATACAGAAATAGATAACATAACTTGAAAATAAAATAGATAAGACAATAGAACCTGTAAAAAAAAAATGATAGGCCGACAAACACCCAAGGAGGCCTATTCCTCCCAACCTGCTTCAGAAGAAGCAGCTCAACTGCTCACTTCTAATGAACCCCCGAGCCTGATTACTGATCCAATAAGTGGGTGGAATCTGTGTAGAAGCAAGGCACTCAAAAATGCCTTCTCCACTCAGCATCAACCTCCTTAAATAAAATTCCTTCTCCACTCAGCATCAACCTCCTAAACTCAATAAGAGTTTGGAAGACTCACAACATGATCAACAACATAGCATATCCCCTCATCAAATCTCTTGGGTGCAAACACAGCAAAACCCCAAGGTAAATTTCCTCGTCAGGAAAAGTGATGAACCTCAGTTCACAATTTGATGGCTATTATATAGATTCCCTAGGTCTTTTACTGGTAAGTTTGGAATAAATGAGCCTCAAGCTCCAGTCCCATCTTTTAGGGCACTATGACCACATTTCAAGGGAGTTGTCCCATACCAACAGCTAGTTAGTTGCATCATGATGCTGCCACTTGTCCATTGCCTTCTACCCAAGATTCCATTCCACCTAGTGGATCAGTAACCACTCTTTCAACAGTCTATTAGGTGTTTGTCTCCTATTTTATTTATAAAAAAATAATATATTGTGCAAATTGCAGTCATCCTTGGCACCTATCCAACATAAAACTTTACAATAAAAGTTATCATAATGTTTCTTAACACAAAATGTTTTCTAGCAAATAGGGTATGTTAAAGAGGAGGTGTGTGTGTGTGTGTTTTAAGGAAAAAACTATAGGATGCCTCATCCTATCTAGGATACCCAGATAGAAGGTGGATCAACCATAAAAAATATTAATTGCTGGTAACCTCAAAGGGAATCAATAAAATTTGAACATGTCACATATATTCTCCCTATTAAAAATACCTTGGATATATGGCTCGACTTATTGAGATAGACATAGGGTCTTCTTTTATATATATATATATATATTCTCATTTTGCTCCCATCTTTTCATTATTCATATTTTTTATTCCATCCATTGTTTTTTTAGTATTTATCCCAAACCCTAGCTTGATGGATGGAGAACTTTTCATGATATATTTACTTTGTGCTCAAAATGTCTTTCTCTTTAGTGAGAGTATTGAAATTTTCCATTCTCATTTACATTTTATTTTATCTATATTTTTTAGATTATATTTATTTTAATTTGAATTTAATAATACGATGATAAAAACCATATCTACTACTGTGATACCATCCAAGGTCGTTAAATATCAATGGATTGATGTTATCTTCGTAGCCATAACCACATTTCTATAGAGAAATTATGTACCCTTATGGCCTATCATGTTCATGATATTGTTGTGCTTCTAAGTGGTTTCAACCTCATGGATACGCATAATAATGATTTATAGCACAAATGTGTGTCCACTCTTAACAATAACTTCAAGCTTGGATTATTCTTTTATTCTTACTATGCGCCTAATCCCACGAGCGCTCCATATGACCATCTTTACATATTCTGCGCTTGCCACTTGGTTCTCATTGTCGTTTTGGTTTAGAGAAAAGCATTCCCTACCACTATTGAAGATTTTTTTAAGATGGTTAAATTTCATACTTATCTAGTTGCACACCATCTTCATTATCTTATGGGTACTATTATTATTTTTTGTTCAATGGCACATTGTTAACATTGACCTCTCTTGTCATTTCAACAATGATGATATAATATAATATATAAATTTAAACTTTTTGAAAAAGTTAAAATTTGCTTTAAAATTATAATATATAAATTCAATATTCTCTCAAAAAAATAAAAAAATTGTGATATATATATATATATATATCCTCGACAATATTTAAAAGTATATTTTTAAAATTATAAAAATATTAAAAAAAATTATCAAAGAGAGACACATCCCAAATCTCATTTAAACATGTTGTAATAAGAAAATTTTCAAAGAGTATTCTTCACCCAATAATTTATGCACCTAAGCCCACAAGCACTCCATATCACCATCATGTCAACAGAATCCAACGATCGAGATCATCTCAATGGTAAATCGATGGATGTTGTCACGCTTTCCAAAAAGGTAGGGGGCTTGAGAAGTCGTCCCGGACTCTGGGCTGGTGAATTCTAGTGGATTCAAAGCACCGAGGGCCCCCACCATACCTTCTGCACTACGCATCGATTAACATTAGTGAGGCATGCCGCTATAAAAACATGAAACCTCAAACTATTTTCCAATGTGTATAAATCCCAAAGACAAATTAATTGCCATCGTGGATCTCTTTGATCGGACAGTTGCCAAGTCTCTGTGTGCAACCCTTCAAATTTTACTCACCTTCAATATCTCCTTATGCCCTCTTGAATCACATTCTTCCTGCACCTAATCCAAAACACTGTCATCATCATTCTCTTCCTCCTCAACCGCAAAGTTAGTGTAATCATCAAACTGCTCCCCCTGTTCTTGTGCCAGCACCTTGTGACAGTATATCCAGATCGATGCCTCCATTGTATATGATTGTGGCATTCAACTGACACTCTCCTAACCATTTAGAAAGATCATTAATCACTTTTGACGAATTTGGCTTCTCAATGTGAAAGCTAACTTTATGGGGTCGTTTCTTTATTTTAGGCTGAGGGAATCTAGATGCCTCTTCCACCACAATGGCTCAATCAGTTCCTACTTATCAACCACCACAACCTTCATATTCGTGTGAGTAGATAGCAGGCATGATAGGTGATAACCAGCGTTGGAGGCTACTTTCCTTTCCTAATCGCCAAGCTTGTTCACAACCATGGAAAGGAGCTTGCATTTTTGTAAAGAGAGAAACAACGTTGTTGAAATAGTATGGCTCTCCAAAGGTTTAACACTGGCCATCACTCACTAAATTACCCAGCTCGTGATGGAAGGTGACTCTCAAATCATTATAATCCTATTGCAACACTTGAAAAATGGTACCCCAGTAAAACAGTTGGCCAAAAATTGGTGACTAGGGGATGGCTTATATCACATGGCCATCATTCTTCTACTCATTTCAGTGATCATACCCTCTCATGTTAGATGTGAAGAAAACAAAATCCACTCCCTACTAATTGCTTCTAATAATTGTTGCTAGTGCTTACCGTTCCCTTTATTCTCAGAACACTAAGAGGGATGGTGACCAAAATTGTGGTACTTAAATCACTTCACAGGGCTCATTACTTGAAATACCTCATTACTTGGGTAAACTTACTAATATTTGATTGAGGCTTCCCAAAACGTGCTAGGAATGTGCCATTATTATTGTTGGTTCCGACATTAAAACTAAGATAATACTGAGGGGTTTACTATTGGATCTAGCTATAAATATATGAACCAATAGTTTCTTCCTTAAATCTGCTGCATATCTTCCTGAAGAATTATTCTTTTCAATACATCAAACACCAACATAATATTTTGACAAATCAAGGGCATATGCTGATACTAGGAGCATTGTGTATCTCTTCTTTAGGGAGTGGTATAATAGAGATTGTAGAATAAATTTACTGTTGTAAATGCCAAAACATTCACACATAACGAGATTTGCTTTCTTGATGGTTTGATATCACTCCATATTAGTTTATGGCATGTCAACTTCATAAATATGAAAATTATTCCTATCAAACTCAACCTCCTTTTCTGCAATTCCTTCTTAGGAAGCAAACATCTATGCTTTGATACAATATAAACCCAAAACTCTATAGTGATTGGGGTTGTTCAGTAGTAGGAATGCTTCCTCTTTAGAAGATGGATTTCAACTTATGGATCAAAATTAAATTCATTAATTAGTGTGTTGATCTAGACATTTTTCACTTTAGCCCATTTTCTTATATCATCATTTCTCTATTATTCCTTGAGTTGGGTCTAAGAATACGTATAGAGTGCTCATAAATAATGCATAGAATACCCACATAGAATCCTGGAACAATAAATTTGTTTGCAAGAGAAGTTGTAAGGGTTAAAACAGTCACAATTTCACTTCAATGAATAGATATTGGAACATCTACCTCAACCAATAAATATCATCAAATAGGCACCCTGAATAAGTATATAAAATGTAAATACATGTTGTCATCAATGATTGGCTCGAGTCGTACATAGTTAAGCATATGAAATCTGGTCGGTCTTAGTCACCAAAATTTTCTTTTGTAATGAAGTTGGACTGGAGCTGATTTCAACATATTTTATCACAAATATGTACCATGTGATATCATTAATCAAACTCTTGTTTAGGACTGTGATCATTACTGGAAATTACAATTCTAAGAGAAGTAAAATACCCTTGAACTGACCTCTATACTGGGCATAATTCTTACATCTGATGTTTGCATTCTTGAAACAACAAATAAGACCCATTTGCTTTCCCAAGGTGACCTGACTCTATATACACTAGCCCCCTAGTCCAATTAAGGGAAAATATTTGGCCAATTTTCCATAGTTCTCAACAAAGTCCATGTTCAATAATGGAATTGTCATAGTGAGTGATTTATTTGATGACGTCTCTGATACTTAGAAATCGAAGGAGTATTTGAAAAAAATAAATTGGTTTCCTAATTTAGATAAACCCATAATTGAGCATCTTCAAGAGTTGGTCACTGATGACATATTCCCTAAATTAGGTATCCAAACCCATGTGTCGTGGTGGTAGATTGCTGGTAGAATTATTTCAAGGATTTTAAGAAGTTTAATCTTGTGTATGGATCTTTATGACTTAATGATAGATTTGTGTTTGGGGATAAATTGAATGATTTGTGGAGGGTGGTCTCTAAGCAATATACCTGTATTTGTGGAGGGTGGTCTCTAAGCAATATACCTGTTTTTTTCAACTTCACTCTATTTGGAAAATTTTCATTAAGTCAACAAAGATATCTTTGTTTAGTCCTTAATGCCCATTTAGTCCAAGTGTACTATTTACATGCCTAGGCTTGGATAGAGGTTGTTAAGGAAAACCAATAATCTGTTTGAGATCTTGAGAGAGTACCACTCTTAGGCTTGGTCAAGTTACATGATAATATGATTTAAATAACATATATAACCAAACCAACATATAAAATGTACCATTTATTGAAATTAAAAATATGTTGATCTTTTCATTCACTCTTTATTGTATTTTTTGCAACTCATATTAATCTAAACATCTCATAAATTCTAAGGTTTAAATGCTTGTATCTATTTTAAATGAAGCTTTAACGAGTTCCTAAGAGTCCAAAAGTATCGTCACCATGATTTCTCCATTCGCCATCAAATTGTAGAGCTCGATAAGGGAGAATACTAGATCGATAAAGAGGGAGAATACGCGATTTCCCTATGGAGTTTGCCTGTATCTTCGAGTAGTTGCCAGATCCTGAAAGCTGAAAAAAATCCTTAAAGCAGAAAAACAGCTTTGTTAAAAACCTTAATACTCTCTGAGAAAAGCGTTATGGATAACAAACCAGCCCAGCTCGTGTAGCCGACTTGCAACAGATGATGGAGCGTTTCATTCCGTTGGTCTTCGTCTCCGCCAGTTAGCAAGAAGATATGGAAACCCTTTCGAAGTCATTTGCTTAGCTTCATCTTCTCCACAACGTTTTTGTTGTAAAACGTGGCCGATCCACTAGGCCGTCGATTAGCAAATTAGCAAAAAGAACCGTGGATTTAGCAAACGACTTTTCGGTAGGTTGCTCACCACAATAAATCTTGGTCGTTCAATATATGTGCTTGACGAATCTCTTTGAAGGTATATGCCAAAGAGGTGAATCTCGACCATCTATCATTAATCAAGGATTAAAAGGCTGCTGTAGCCTCCCACTACAATTCTCATTGTAGGGTCTATTTGCGAATAAATAATATATTATCCATGTTTTTTTAAAAAATTTCATAATAAAAAACTTTATATTTATTTATCAACCATGAATTGTATATTATGTATTAGAGGTAAACGTTGTGTCCATTCAATCTCATTGTTTAATTGGGATATATGTAAGTAAGTGGGTGATCTCTCAAAAATTCCTCATATAACTAGCACAACCACTTAACTTGTGGGAGGTGAACATTCATAGATCACAAATTAAGTATCATGAACAAGTTATATGTTTATTGTTTGCATGCAATCACGGGTTGTCTATTAATTTATTTAGTTAAATGGATTGTCTCTCACTACATATTATCCATTCATGAGCTATGAATTATCCACACATTAACTACCAATTATTTTTTATATTTTTTTTTATAATTGTTTATTATTTTTAAATTTTTTGAGACAATAATTTTTTATTATAAAACTTTGAAGAAAATTTGATATTTATTGTTGCATTATAGGTGATAAAACTAATGATAAAATTTGGAAATAACCTTGGGAAGGAATACACTAAGGGAAAAATAGCAAGGTCCTAAAACAAGCAAAACAAAGTTGGAATGAGCCCGATTGAGTGACGTCGAGACATTGTTGGGCACTATGGCCTGCATGACTTCCATGCAAGTGTTGCATTGGTGATAGTAGGATAGAGAATAATTCAAATCTGAAATCCAATTATTCCTATTATCCCCAACTTGAAGACCAAGGCCTTGACCCAACCAAAACTAAGACCCTGAAACTGACTTGGACTGAACCTAGGTGACTAGAAACTAATGATTGATACTCTTTAATTGACATAATAACTGAGTGTATGGATGAAACACTCATTCAATGGAAACTTATGATACTCTTTAATAGCACAAGAGTGATAATGACTATGAATCCTACACCTTTCTTTGACTCGAATTGGAGTTTGAGAAGGCTACTTGGAGAAACCCTCGTTTTGAGTTCATTCACTCTGGTTTCAAGAGGGCATTCAATTTATGAACATAAAACCCTGGAGGGAATTCACTCCAATTTCATCGTCCGTCCTGTAAATTATGTGCCATGTTTTGAAGGGATTGTAGCAGGAAGAATGGATTTCTTTTACTATTCTTCTTCAAGTGGGGGTTTCTTTTCCAATGGAACAATTTATTACGAATAAACTAAAATCCATGACTCAAATGGCCTTACTTAAGACAATGGCTAGCCCCTATTTGTCTATGTATGTATATTAGCTACGTCGGTCTCCTCTAGAATGTAATGGCCATCTCCTCTGGGCACACTGATCGCCTCTGCTCCTCACACGATGTGCTCTTGAAATTCCTCAAACCGTCTCCTCTGGGCGCACCATTCTCCTCTATTCCTCTCACACCGTGCTCTTGAAATGCCTGAAACTCACTATGTTTTAGATACTCTTAGCTCTTGAAATGCCTCAAGCTCACTCTGTTCTAGATGCTCCAACATCTCTCAATCATTCTCCCTCTACCGTGGCTCTTGGCATGCGCTCTCGACCAATAGTGCTTTGAAGGGTGGTTTCATTGCCTCAACTATCAAGGCATGTTATTATTCATGAGAGAATAATGGTTTACACCAAGGTTATGTTGGCGTATGTCTAACTAGTTGGGCATTTGCATGTTTCAATATTATTATTATTGATGGACATGAATACATATGACCAATTAAACATTTAAACTTCCAAGTTCCCACAATAATATTTCTAGAAAACTTATTTCTATGTAATGTTTGGGATTACCTTTTTATGTAGATAGACAAGAGATGACGTTACACTAGTATCTTCTTTAATTTAATACATGTTTTTCTATTTGAAGGCTGCTTTCCAATTTTATCTTCCAATAGTTTAGTCAAGAAAGAACATCTTTTTCCCATATTAATTATGTCTTATGGGTACGTTACCTACCTAATAATAGCCTCACATATTTTCTCCATGTTAATTATATCCTATGAGTACATACCTACCTAATAATAGTTTCACTTTTATTGGAAGGAATCTCAAGCTATAGGAAGAGAACTAGATATGGCTTATTCTTACTAAATTTAAGAGCATAAGCTATAATGATGCTTCCGAGCTAGATTTCATAAATGTTGTTTATAGTAAAATATTCAACATACACTCATCTGGCTCACCCTCCATCACCCAACAACAAACAATTTTCGCAACATTACCTCCCACTAAAACCGTTAAACATTATCATAAGAATTGAACATAGTTAGTAGGAGGAGGTGTGTGTGTGTGTTTTAAGGAAAAAACTATAGGATCCCTCATCCTGAGATACCCTCATAGAAGGTGGATCAACCATAAAAAATATTAATTGCTGGTAACCTCAAAGGGAATCAATAAAATTTGAACATGTCACATATATTCTCCCTATTAAAAATACCTTGGATATATGGCTCAACTTATTGCGATTACCCTAGGGTCGTCTTATATATATATATATACATATATATTCTCATTTTGCTCCCATCTTTTCATTATTCATATTTTTTATTCCATCCATTTTTTTTTTAGTATTTATCCCAAACCCTAGCTTGATCGATGGAGAACTTTTCATGATATATTTACTTTGTGCTCAACATGTCTTTCTCTTTAGTGAGAGTATTGAAATTTTGCATTCTCATTTACATTTTATTTTATCTATATTTTTTAGATTATATTTATTTTAGTTTGAATTTAATAATCATTTTGGTGGTTTAATTCTTATAACGATCCAAGGGACCACGATGATAAAAACCATATCTACTACTCTCATACCATCCAAGGTCGTTAAATATCAATGGATTGATGTTATCTTCGTAGCCATGACCACATTTCTATAGAGAAATTATGTACCCTTATGGCCTATCATGTTCATGATATTGTTGTGATTCTAAGTGGTTTCAACCTCATGGATATGCATAATAATGATTTATAGCACAAATGTGTGTCCACTCTTAACAATAACTTCAAGCTTGGATTATTCTTCTATTCTTACTACGTGCCTAATCCCACGAGCGCTCCATATGACCATCTTTACATATTCTATGCCTGCCACTTGGATCTCATTGTCATTTTGGTTTAGAGAAAAGCATTCCCTACCACTATTGAAGATTTTTTTAAGATGGTTAAATTTCATACTTATCTCGTTGCACACCATCTTCACTATCTTATGGGTACTATTATTATTTTGTGTTCAATGGCACATTGTTAACATTGACCTCTCTTGTCATTTCAACAATGATGATATAATATAATATATAAATTTAAACTTTTTGAAAAAGTTAAAATTTGCTTTAAAATTATAATATATAAATTCAATATTCTCTCAAAAAAAATAAAAAATTGTGATATATATATATATATATATATATATATATATATATATATATCCTCAATAATATTTAAAAGTATATTTTTAAAATTATAAAAATATTAAAAAAAATTATCAAAGAGAGAGACACATCCCAAATCTCATTTAAACATGTTGTAATAAGAAAATTTTCAAAGAGTATTCTTCACCCAAAAATTTATGCGCCTAAGCCCACGAGCACTCCATATCACCATCGTGTCAACAAAATCTAAGGACCGAGATCATCTCAATGGTAAATCAACGGATGTTGTCACGCTTCCCAAAAAGGTAGGGGGCCTGACAAGTCGTCCCGGACTCCAGGCTGGTGACTTCTAGTGGATTCAAAGCACCCAGGGCCCCCACCATACCTTCTGCACTATGCATCGATTAACATTAGTGAGGCATTCCCTTATAAAAACATGAAACCTCAAACTATTTTCCAATGTGGATAAATCCCAAAGACAAATTAATCGCCATCGTCGATCTCTTTGATCGAACGGTTGTTGAGTCTCTGTGTGTAACCCTTCAAATTTCACTCACCTTCAAGATCTCCTGATGCCCTCTCGAATCACATTCTTCCCGTAGCTAATCCAAATCACTGTCATCATCATTCTCTTCCTCCTCAACCGTAACGTTAGTGTAATCATCAAACTGCTCCCCCTGTTCTTATGCCAGCACCTTGTGACAGTATATCCAGATTGATGCCTCCATTGTATATGATTTTGACATTCAATTGACACTCTCCTAACCATTTAGAAAGATCATTAATCACTTCTGACGAATTTGGCTTCTCAATATGAAAGCTAACTTTCTGGGTTCGTTTCTTTATTTTAGGATGAGGGAATCTAGATGCCTCTTCCACCACAATGGCTCAATCAATTTCTACTTATCAACCACCACGACCTTCATATTCGTGTGAGCAGATAGCAGGCATGATAGGTGATACCTAGTGTTGGAGGCTACTTTCCTTTCCTAATCGCCAAGCTTGTTCACAACCATGGAAAGGAGCTTGCATTTTTGTAAAGAGAGAAACAACGTTGTTGAAAAAGTGTGGATCTCAAAAGGTTTAACACTAGCCATCACTCACTAAATTACCGAGCTGGTGATGGAAGGTGACTCTCAAATCATTATAATCCTATTGCAACACTTGAAAAAGGGTACCCCAGTAAAACAGTTGGCCAAAAATTGGTGACTAGGGGATGGCTTATATCACATGGTCACCATTCTTCTACTCATTTCAGTGATCATACCCTCTCATGTTAGATGTGAAGCCAAAAAAATCCATTCCCTACTAATTGCTTCTAATAATTGTTGCTAGTGCTTACTCTTCCCTTTATTCTCAGAACACTAAGAGGGATGGTGACCAAAATTGTGGCACTTAAATCACTTCACATGGCTCATTACTTGAAAATACCTCATTACTTGGGTAAACCTATTAATATTTGATTGAGGCTTCCCAAAACATGCTAGGAATGTGCCATTATTATTGTTGGTTCCGACATTAAAAATAATATACTACTGAGGGGTTTACTATTGGATCTAGCTATAAATATATGGCCCAATAGTTTCTTCCTTAAATCTACTGCATATCTTCCTGAAGAATTACCTTTTTCAACACATCAAACGCCAACATAATATTTTGACAAATCAAGGGCATATGCTCATACTAGGAGCATTTTCATATGCTGATACTAGGATCATTTTGTATCTCTTCTTTAGGGAGTGGTTTAATAGAGATTGTAGAATAAATTTACTGTTGTAAATGCCAAAACATTCACACATAACAAAATTTGCTTTCTTGATGGTTTGATATCACTCCGTATTAGTTTATGGCATGTCAACTTCATAAATATGAAAATTATTCCTATCAAACTCAACCTCCTTTTTTGCAATTCCTTCTCAGGAAAGAAACATATATGCTTTGATACAATATAAACCGAACACTCTATAGTGATTAGGGTTGTTCAGCAGTAGGAATGCTTCCTCTTCAGAAGATGGATTTCAACTTATGGATCAAAATTAAATTCATTAATTAATGTGTTGATCTAGACATTTTTCTCTTTAGCCCATTTTCTTATATCATCATTTCTCTATTATTCCTTGAGTTGGGTCTAAGAATACGTATAGAGTGCTCATAAATAATGCATAGGATACCCACATAGAATCCTGGAACAATAAATTTATTTGCAAGAGAAGTTGTAAGGGTTAAAACAGTCACAATTTCACTTCAATGAATAGATATTAGAACATCTACCTCAACCACTAAATATCATCAAATAGGCACCCTGAATAAGTATAGAAAATGTAAATACATGTTGTGATCAATGATTGGCTCGAGTCGTACATAGTTAAGCATATGAAATCTGGTCGGTCTTAGTCACCAAAATTTTCTTTTGTAATCAAGTTGGACTGGAGCCGATTTCAACATATTTTATCACAAATATGTACCATGTGATATCATTAATCACACTCTTGTTTAGGACTGTGATCATTACTGGAAATTACAATTCTAAGAGAAGTAAAATACCCTTGAACTAACCTCTATACTGGGCATAATTCTTACATCTGATGTTTGCATTCTTGAAACAACAAATAAGACCCATTTGCTTTCCCAAGGTGACCTGACTCTATATACACTAGCCCCCTTGTCCAATTAAGGGAAAATATTTGGCCAATTTTCCATAGTTCTCAACAAAGTCCATGTTCAATAATGGAATTGTCATAGTGAGTGATTTATTTTATGAGGTCTCTCATACCTATAAATCAAAGGAGTATTTGAAAAAAAAATTGGTTTCCTAATTTAGATAAACCCATAATTGAGCATCTTCAAGAGTTGGTCACTGATGACATATTCCCTAAATTAGGTATCCAAACCCATGGGTCATGGTGGTATATTGCTAGTAGAATTGTTTCAAGTATTTTAAGAAGTTTAATCTTGTGGATGGATCTTTATGACTTAATGATAGATTTGTGTTTGAGGATAAATTGAACGATTTGTGGAGGGTGGTCTCTAAGCAATATAACTATTTTTTTCAACTTCACTCTATTTGGAAATTTTTCATTAAGTCAACAAGGATATCTTTGTTTAGTCCTTAATGCCCATTTAGTCCAAGTGCACTATATACATGCCTAGGCTTGGATAGAGGTTGTTAAGGAGAACCAATAATCTGTTTGAGATCTTTAGAGAGTAGCACTCTTAGGCTTAGTCAAGTTACATGATAGTATGATTTAAATAACATATATAACCAAACCAACATATAAAATGTACCATTTATTGAAATTAAAAATATGTTGATCTTTTCATTCACTCTTTATTGTATTTTTTGCAACTCATATTAATTTAAACATCTCATAAATTCTAAGGTTTAAATGCTTGTATCTATTTCTCAAACATTCTTCGTAGAAAATGGAGATTGGGAATTGTAAGAGAAGCATAAATTGTACCCCTCATAAGCCAAGTATTCATTTTTTAGTGGTTTTGTAGCAATTTAGGGGCCCATTTAAGGGGCATGATCCCAAAATGCAATGACTTAAACTTTAATCCCTATATTTTAACCCCAAGCCCCAACTTGGGCTATGAGAGATATCATTATTATTTAGAAACCTCAAATTTAAGATTGTATGCTCCTTATTGGAGAAATAGTCATTTTTTATAGGGGATATGTAGTGGTTTGGAAACATGCTCCCTAAAATTATAAGTTTGCATCTAATCCCTTTGTTTTTTTCCTTACTACATGGTTTAGGCCATGATGTATATCGTTGTTGTGGGATAACCTCGAAGTTAGATGCATATAGCCTTCTTAGGGTATGGATTTTTTTGTAAGACATGTTCAGTGGTATGGGATATTAATCAGGTTTAGGTTAATGCTAACATGGTTTATTAAGAAATTATTAATCAATATAACACAATTACCATTATTCTTTGATTTAGTTTCCTCTTTTAATGCATGAGTAATTTAACGATTTTTAATCTAACTGTTTCTTTGTATTTCTGGAGGGTTTTACTTAATTTATTAATTACAATATGTAATCCTTTCAGCAGTGATGGTAACATTTTAATAGCTTCTTCTATCTTCTTCATTTGATCACTCTTCGCCATAATCCTTTGTCATTTTATAGAAATCTTGACAATGTGAAATCTTTATTTGTATAGGGTTTTACTAAACATGGCAAGCCTCCAGTTTTATCATTTTCTTGATATCTTATCAAATTTTTAGGCTTCTATTAAACACACTTACTGCCAACTAAAATAACTAACTCTTAAACCAATGATCACCCATATGACCATTGTGCCAATAGTTTTAAAAAAATAATCAACGGACGAGATCATTTTCTCAATAAATCGACGAATGCTATTATTTTTCCAAAAGGGTGGGGAGGCTCACAAGTCGTCCCGGGCTCGAGGTTGGTGACTTCTCGTGGATTCCAAGCACCTGGAGCCCCCACCACACCCTTTGCACTACGCATTGAACAGAAATAGTGAGGATGGGAATTATAAATACATGAAACACAAACACTGTTGTCAATGTGGGATAAATCCCAATCACTGAATCGATCGCCACCATCGATCACCATGATCGGATGATTGTTGAGTCTTTCGCTATGGATTCTTCATATTCTCTTCTTCTTGCATCGACTAACCACTTCTCCATCTGGCTTCCCCTATTGCTCCCCCTGTTCATGTGCTAGCCTCGCCACCAGCTTCTTGGAACTCCTGATCCTGAATTTCAAATGAAAATAGGAAGTTGTTTGGTAAAGCATACAATGCACTTCCTCTGTCCAGTAAATATCTTGATAACTTTCACAAGGAATTAGTCTTTCTGGATTATACTTTATAACCTTGAGCATTCGAAATGAGTCACTCCAAACCCATCTGTCAAAATCTCTATAATATTCCCAATTATGTTGCTTTACCTAATTCACCCAAAATTGAAGTGAAATGGCTCCAGACAAGACAGATGATTCATTCTCGGGCTCAAAATCTGTGTTATTTTGATTATTCTCTATAATTGATGCCCGAGAAGAACTGTCACCAGGAACAATTTCCCTTCCATAGTTTTATGATTCTTGGCTTACCCCAAATTTAGGCTTTCATCAATAAATTCACAAAGTCCTCGTTTGTACAAAGGAATTGCTTCTTAGTCACCATTTTTGCATATGATCATTCATATCTCAAAATCCTTTCAGAATAAGAATGTTTTATGTTCTTGATATTTCAGAGACAAATTATAAGAACATTCTTTCAAAATCAATTTGAACATTGAAGATCATACCTCAATTTGTGCATAGCAAATGCAATTACAAAAGCCACATCTTAGCATTCCTCTTCCTATCAAAACTTCACCGATACCAGCTTGTTTGAAATAAAAATTCACATCCTCATGTTATCTGATGGCATTGATTCCAATTTTCCTTCTCCTTGGATTGATAGGCTGGGTAGAGTTAGAGGTGTTTCTTCTTGTTTGTATATGATGAGTAGACTTGGTGTAAGACAATGCATTTCAAGTTCAAATGAATGTGTCCTTGATAAAATGGAGAACCCCAATCTTAAGAACTGGTTAACGATCTTATGCATGCATTTAGCGCTTGATTCAGACTTGGCGGATGAGCGAATGTTTAAAACATTTCACCCCTTTGTTCTCTGATGAAAATGAGTCTGCTGCAATTTCTTATTCTAGGCGTTTTTGCACAGGTTTATTCTTAAGAAGACCAAACACTGTTTTCAAGGTTTTGTCATTCAAGAAAGGTAGTGTATCTTTGGAAAAATCCTCCAATGCAACCACAAAGTGCTCATACCTGTGATTTAGATAGTCTTCCCAATACCAAAACAAAGGAAGTGAATTTCCATCCTTTGATTCTTAGTTGTCGCAATTCCTTGAATAGTGTGAAGTATATGCTAGCTTAGGTTCATCTACTTCGTCACTGCCATATCGATCATGTGGGTGAACACTAGCATCATTAATACATTCTTCATCTTCACCAGCGAATTTGATCATCAAATTCATTTTTCCAGCTGTAGTCCTCGGATAGATCTTTCCAACGAGCTATCATGCACCCCAAACGGAGATTGTATGCAAAAGTTATGACCCCGGGAAGTTGATGTACTAACTTACCGAAACGGGGCCCTCATGACTTTTGGTGCTTCGTCTCCTAGGGTTAGCTTTTTGGATGTCTAGGGTTTTTGACATTCCTGTTTATTGTAAAAGGCCTTGAGAGCCTCATGGAAACCATCTTTTCCGAATGAGCGCAGCTGTTACATCTCTTCTCAAAGATAAGCCGCCACCATTCCAGCAAGATTGTTTTCTGATGCATTTTACACTTTTAGCTTATTTCCTTATTGAATAGAAAACCAGTTTTACTGTACTCTGTTATTTTGTGTTAAGCATTTGGTAATAATCTGTATTCATTTCATTCTGCTCATAAAATCCAGATCAGTGAGGTTAGTGAAGTCACCAGATGAGTCGATGACACAGGTTGTGGATCTAAACCCAGAGGAGCACTACAACGATGGGAAAGATAGAAACAACAATGGAATTGGAAAGAGAGAGGCCTCGGAAGGAAGTCATCAAGAATAAATAAAGGACAAACCAAATCCATAGAAGCGATGTCTTGATTTCGAGGACTCAAAGTAGCCTCAACCATGATGGTCAGCCTGTGTTTACTTGGTCTGAATTGGTCTACTCATTTGGCATTTGCTCCAAATTATGAATATATAGTGTCTATAAGATCCTTAGATGATGTCAACATTTTACTGGTTTTATATCGCCCTTGTGCATGGCATAGTGTAGTAGATTTTAGTTTAGCAAACTTAGCAATGACTCGTGGAGGTTTTGTTGACTATAAATATCGGTGTTTCTATGTCTAGGAGGCCCAGTGCAAACTTATTTTTGTCTGAACAATCACATATGGTTTCTTTGTTGACTACAAGCCTAGGTGTTTCTACATATGGGTGGCCCAATGTAGACTTATTTTTGTCTCCAAGCTTGAGTGTTTCTCCCAGCGAGAGGGTCAATGGAAACTTGGCATGTATGTCTTTGTAAATTTTATGTAATATTAATGTAAATACTAAATTTAAAAAAAAAAAATCATATCTAAATTAACTTATTGGACAATATATTTGTCAAATTTATAAAAAATCATACAAACTTATTAAAATTTTATATATGCATGAAATTCATTCTTCATAAACTAGCAACAACCAAATTAATAATTTTTCTTATAGTATGTACCAAATTTAATCCTATTGGCACATTAATGTTATTAATGTGGTTGTTTCTAGTCAACCGTTAAAACATAGACATATCCACAAAATATTATTATTTAAATATTTATAATATAATATCTAATTAAAAATATTTTGATTTAATGATAAGATTATATTATAATACATACATAACATATATGAATATGTAATAATATTTCAAATTAATTAAAATATATTTAATACATAGCAATACTCATATATAAAGTATTAAATATTAAATATATTAAGAGTATTAATAAAATAATATTTTTTCATTATGATATTATAATAATTAAACATTGGATTTTAATTAAAATAATATAAAATATGCTCTCAATGTGATGGTATTCATTGTATAGAAAATGGTAGCATCTAAATTATATATTGTAGCAGGGATTACACTAGATGAGTTTTTATCTCCATGATTACAGTCTAATCAATGAAATGAAGTGAATGCTAATGCTATTGCTGCTCGAACAGAGCTCCGAGATCATTTGAGATCGTCTTAAAAGGAACAATCTATTGTAATATCCGAACTTTTTGACTAACTATGTCATGATGTCATGTTGGGTCATGGCCCAATATATGTGATTTATTATGTTGTACATAGCATTAATATGTTTTGATTTAGTTTCCTTTATGAGTTGATGTATTGGGCATGGACCTTTATTTGTTTCATTGTTGAATATATGCGGGGTAGGAAAGCCGAATGAATAAACTATGTTGTATTTCGAGAAGTAATTAAAAAATTATGATATACTGAGATTATCTCTTTTGTTACATTATACTGTGCAGAGCATGATTTACATGGTTGATTATTTAGTGTGTTGAGCGTGGAATCAGAAACACACGAATGACCTATATACTGGGCTTAAGCTCCAATGTATTTAGAGGATTGTATTTCATACTAGGCCTAAGCCCCGATGTACATTGAGTGTTGGGCATGAACCCTGGAGCACTCCAAGCTTGGAAGAAATGATTACCGGATCCGAGGCCACTTAAATATCCTAGATGTGCCTCACAACCACATTCTAGCTCTAGTGTTGAGCAGAGGCTCTGGAATTGCACTAGCGTAACACCCATGTGAGAGTGTTGAGTTAGACAGCTCTAAAGAGCACTCAGGGTTACTAATATCAAGTGTTGAGTCCAGAGGACTCTGAATAGCACTTATGTATCTTAACACAACTATTTTGACTTGATTAAATAAATCTTATTATCATCACCCACTGCGGGAACTACCATGTTAAAACGAGGGATCTGACATGCAAAGGGAGAGACTAGAGGTGCCTCACCAGCTTGTCGAAACCGTCCAAAGAACTCGACCCTATCCTTAAAAGAGAATTAAAAGAATTATCATGTGAACAAAAGTGCTTAAAAGGCCCAAAGCTAAATACTATTATTAAGAGATTCTAAGAAAAATATTGTTATTATTTATTCTTCTATGTATATATATTTATGCATAAGTGGGCTGTCACTTTACCAAATGTTAATTATTAATATTTAAGGTGGAATTATTATTATTATTATTATTATTATTACTATTATTATTATTATAAAAAGATTACAGATCAAAACACTTTGATAAAACAAAGTGACAAGTCCTAGTCCCAAATTAACTAGCAGTTAAGTGAACAAATAATATTTTCTTTTATATATATATAATTTAAATTGATTTAAAGAAACCAGTAATTCTAATAGTCTGAATTTCAAAGATTACATATTTAAAGAGGAAAACCCCCAGGGTTGGGGGATTATTCTATTATTTTGGAGAGTTCTTATGAAGCAAGAGAAGTCCTTTGCTTCAAGAAGTGAAGCTTCCCTTACTTAAAATTCTCATATCTGAACCAGACATACATCTAGGACCTCTACCTCTCAGTTTGCATGTCAGAACCAGCTCGGGGGGATTCATACTGAACCAGGAACGGTTGTAGAATCATGGTGTGGAGGAACATGGTAGTCCCAAAGTAATCTATTCCAAGATCAAATCATCAGGTCAGCTAAGAGTTCAGTAGTTTTTCATTAACTAGTTGGCTGAGTGTGCAGGTCATTATCAGTTGGAACAAGCTCCAGGAATTAGCAGGTATGCAATTCTTAAAGAAATTCTCCATTAATTATATTTTCTATCTAAACAAATTATTAAAATAGTATAGACCTTTATGTCAATTTGAACTCAAGATTCATCCTGAATCTGTTGGCATTGCCTAGCAAGTCTAGTCATGTAGCCTTTGCTAAGCAATCGTTTTTCTTAAACTTTCAAAGTATGGAAATCGTCAAGCAGTGTTTAAATCCATAGAAATATATTTCTTTTGTTTTTATTAATTTTTCTTACCTGTTAATAGATTTCTTTCTTGTTTAAAAGTAACATGTTGATCTAATCATTGAAATTGAATTGTGTTCTCTTTTAGCAGAAAAAATTGATCACTTTGTTAAGACGATTTAGAAACCCATTACACAAGCTTAGCAAAAACATCGCATCTACATAAATCTAGTAAAACGATTCTGTAGGGCCTAAACACACACCCACGCATTCTTTTTATTTATTTACATAGCTATTTCTACTATCAAACACAGAGTACAATAGATCTGGTTCTTTTCAAGATAGCTTTCCCTTTTAAAAACCTTGGATTCCAAACTTTAAACATAAAGTCTATTTGTCACGATTCTTCAAGCTAGGGCACCTTTTGCGCTTTATCAATAAACTCTACGTTAATCAATAGACAGATATTATAGCGAAACAAACCACAGATATCATCCACGAAATTTGAGTCCCACAGTTAAAACCACAAACAGAGGCAAGATGCCCTGCGCATTTTAAAACGCAGATGACAATTGAAAGCAGAAGGCAAGGTTCGAATCCCATCATCTTCTCAAAGCAAGAATTCATTAGTGTTTCCTACAAGATTCACATCTCTAGACAAAACAAAGAAAAACGTAGTGTACAACATTCAAATCATTCCCATACAAATTTTCATTTTACCAACGCAGACAGCATTTCAGTCGACATCAATTCATACCCTAGCTACGTTATCAAATAGGAGACGCCAAAGACACAGCATCACTTAAATGTTCTTATACAACATTTTATAAATATACATAGAATCTCATTGTATCGAAATCCAATAGTGCAAGCTTAGTCCTCATTTCACATAGGAAAAACAAAAGATAGCAATCTATCATTTGAGATAGGGTAAATCATACATCCCAGTTAGAGGTCATGTCCTCCTTTTTAAAACATAAAATCACAGTGTACAGGAAGGGGAAAACATCGATTACATAGACCAACTTCACAATCAATCCTTGTCACAATGCACTCCCAGCTGCACAGCTTAAACTCTTACATTAGATTTGAAAACCCCCATGGTTTCTCTAGTCCATCCCTTAGGCAGCTGACAGGCTTCCCAAGTTGAGTAAGTAAGCCAAGGGCTTACGGGAGCCTCTTTCCCAAACCAAAACGAGACTCATACATACATTTCCAATGTTGCGAGAGGCAGGATAACGAGTGGGTAACATGCACTTACCATTTCCCTAGCCATGCTAGTAGAACTTTGAACCATCATAGTATTCACCCGAAGATTGTTGGCACCTGTCATTTGCAACAAGCTAAACAAGTTATTACACCCTGCAATTTTTATTCCAGAAGAAGAAAACTCAAACTACAATTTTGGTAAGCTTTCCTTACCTGTTAGAAATGCATAGTCCACGCCGCAGTCGAAGCTCAACAAAGCACTAAGTGCACTGACCACGATCCTTGCTCGGGTTAGGGCACCCTCATAGCTACCATATGAACGAGGTGCAGAGCCAGAAGAGTGAGCAATAAGTCAAAACAAGAATGAAAGGCCAAACACCCAATTCTCTTACAAAACCCTCTTTACAGGTATGTCACCCACTTTGCATTCAAGTGCATTAAATTTCATACCTACTCTGCGCTAGTGGGGATGCGATTTCTTGGTACATAAACTATAGAGTATCACATAAAACACTCCACTCTTTGTTAAAAGAGATTAGAGCCACATTACCATAGTGGAACCCCCCCTTCCCCTTGTTTATATTACAAGTCCTATTCCTTTCTATGGTTCATCCTTTGGGTTGATTATCACCCACATGATTCCCCTAGTAAATATTAGGTGCCTCAAGTATGAACCCACTCATTAGGATAGACCAAACCGTAGTAATTTTCCTGCACAGACAAACACGGGAGAATAGTATTAGCAGGATGCTAAGTAAGTCCAAAATCACCCAAGCGAACCCGTACCCCTCGGCAACCCTGCCGAGGTATGTAATTACCTCTCCTAGAGTGTTATAGTCACTAGCCTGAGAACTATGTATCATCAATGAAGGTACATCACCTGAAGGTATCATTAGACATTCACCATTCAATCATATGATTCTTGAAACAATAAGAACATTGATTCTACTTTTGCATTAGCAATTACAACTGTACTTAAAAACATACTATCATTGTGTTTTCATCTCACTTCTGTAGATTTTAGAACTCAAACATTAAAGAGACCATGTTACATGAAAGTCTTAGATTCTTACTTTAATTGTGGTGCAAACATAAATGTATTAACTATGTTAGTAGTAGCTTATGAATCCTTCTCCTTTATTTAGCAAATACCGTAGACGGGAAATTTTTTAATTTTATGCTATTTTTGGGACATTACAAGTGGTATTAGAGAGAGTTACAAACACTAAGTGACCTATTGGGCTCACTACCAAACACAGCTGCAGATACAGGAAAGTGTTTAAATTATTGTATTATGTTTTTATGAGAAGAATTAATTAACACATTGTTTTCCGGTGACATATACTTATATGAATTTCAGATACAGGTAGTAGCAGGAAAATGAATGCAGAACAAGGCAGCGATGTACAAGGCAATCTAAACTCCCCACCACGAGAGCAAGAAATTGTGGTGGAGCTCAACTCAAATTTGGAGAAATCCATGCAGCAGCTACAGGCAGAATTCCAGAGTTTCAGGGATGAGAATATGCAAGAAAGAAGGGAACAACAGGCTATAAATGAAGCCTTACTCCAAAGCCTAATAGGGGAAAAACCCCCTGAACATCCTACTCTCTCTGTCAACTCTCTTAACACTAGGAAAGCAGCCAATTACAAAATAGAAGAGCAAGCAGAACATAAATCAGAACCATTGGAAGAGGATTGTAAGAGCTCTTCCAATGAAAACGGCTCTCCACCCCCTTGCAAGAAAAGGAGGAAGAGTGATGACAGCTTACAAGGGGAGTTCAGAAAAATAAGAGCGCCAACTTATGAAGGGGAAGTTAACTCAGGAGAAAAGGCTGAAGAATGGTTGTTAGGGATGAACAAATACTTTAAGGTTCATAATTACTCCAGTGAGATGCAAGCCCAACTAGCCATATACAACTTAAATGGAAAAGCTGCCAAATGGTGGCGAGACTTAAAACACACTAAGGGACAAGAGCTACGAGACATAACTGAGGACACTTTCAGTAGAATATTTCAGGACAAATATATGTCTGAAAGATTCTTCGACAAGAAGGTAAAAAAATTTCATGAACTGAAAATGGGTTCCTTGACTATGGAAGCTTTCATAAATCGGTTCTTAGACTTGGTGCACTATGTGCCTTATATTAAGGACAAGAAGGTGAAAATCCAGTAGTTCTTGAGTGGGATGCCACCAAAGTTTAGAAAGAAGATAGAATTCATGTTGATGTATATGTAACTTCGGAATGTATTTCATCTATGTATTTCATATATATTTATTGTACCCTTATAAGAGATGTGTTATTCCTCTATAAGGAAGTGCCATCATGTGGATTAACAAGTGTCGCAAGTGTGTGTACTTGCTAATGGGTTATTAGACCACCATGTGTGGGGTCGGCCCTAAAATATATATTATATTGTGGATGTATCTAGATAGACAAGTCGGCCCCATAAGGTCACTAGGAAAACAAGTTAAGTATAAATAGAGATCGGGAGATCTCTATTTGGATCATTCATAAAGACACACTTCTCTCACTCAGAAAGTGGCACACTAGTGAGGAGGAGGATCATCTGCTCTAGGAGACTATCTCAAGTGTGTTTTGGTTGTACTTTGGTTGAGCCATTGCTCTCTCTATCTCTGAGGAAGTTGTGAGGTTTTTCACCTTAGGGTTTTCCCCACGGAAACTTTGTGTCTCTTGTCTCTCATGCTTTTGATTCTTGTAATGCTTGTCTGATTGTTATGCATTCATATACTGTATATGTTATTCTCTCAGTAAAGATCCAAGAGCATTGTGAATTAATGCTCAAATTTTAACATGGTATCAGAGCTAACCTAAGAAGAAGACATTTTGCAGTGACGAAAACTTGAGTTTCTTGTTTATTGGGTTTCTCTCCACAGATTTTAGAAAAGCAGTATAGTAGATTGACTCTACTCATCAAGGCGAATCTATCTGTCCAATTAGAATTCAATTCTGAGCATTTTCAGATTTGGCCCTAAAAATTAGGGTTTCCACAAAAATAGGATTTTCTAAAATATGAAGCCATAGCTGGAAGCTCCTTGCAAAAATCAAAGTTTAGAGATTTGGATCAAGATTTGTGGCTGGGTAGATCTCCGGGAAACTCAAACCCTAATTCAGGGCTCTCCGTAGTGAACCCGGGAGGACAAAAAGGAAAATATGAAGGGTAAATCTTTGCTTATCTCAAATTCTGAATACACCGGGCTAATCAGCTCATCAAGGCACATCTTTCTATCCTTTCAGAAAGTTGAAATTCACATTTTGAATTTTTAGGGTTTTTCCGACAAACCCTAATCTGGAAGTATAGGATTGGGTTAATCCTCAAAGAGAATGAGTTGGACTCATATATAAAAGAAGACATCCCTATCCCAGAAGATGAAGAGGCTAAGGTATTGCATAAGAAGAACTTGGTCAAGGAAATGAGAATCATTGCTGATTCTATCAAAGACCATCTCATACCCCATGTGTCTTCTCTAAAGACACCCAAGGCTATGTTTGAATCTTTGACCAAGCTATTTGAAGGAAAGAACATAAATCGGAAGATGACCCTGCGGAATCAATTGAATGGGTCAATATGTCGAATGGAGAAACCATTCAATCCTATTTATCCAAGGTCTCTCAGATCTAGGAACTACTTGAAGCTATAGATGAAATGGTGGAGAATGGTGAAATTGTTATGACTACTTTGAATGGCCTACCTAGGTCATGGGACTCTTTTATCAAGGGGATCTGTGCGAGAAAGAAGTTAATCTCCTTCAGCAGATTATGGGAGGAATGTTCTCAAGAAGAAGCAAGGCTTGTGGCAAGAGAAGAGAAGATGGGAAATGAAGATCAAGCTCTCACAGCTCACACTAAGAAGGGCAAGTTCAAGAGGGAGCCATCCCATCACAAGAAGAAATCTTCTCATCATTTTCACAAAGACAAGAAATATCTAAGGTGTTTCACTTGTAATGAGAAGGGTCACTTTGCTTCAGAATGTCCCAAGATCAAAAGGGACAAACACAACAACAACAACTTTAGCAAGAAGAAGAAGGGTAACAAAAGAAGGTACCATGCTCATGCTGCCAAAGATGATGAACCTCCAAAGAAGAAGGCTAGGGAAGAAAGTGATGATAGTAATGATGACTCATCAAGTGAAGAAGAGTATGTTCTAATCTCTGCTCTCACAGGTACTATCTCCTATGGCTGTAATGATTGGTTAATTGACAGTGGGGCTTCCAAACACATGACTGGGTTTAAAGAATCATTTGTAAATCTGTCTGAACATGAATCACCCCATAAAGGGAAACTTGGGGATGATTATCAATATCCCATCAAAGGAAGTGGTGAAGCCTCCTACAACCTAGATTTTGGAAAATCTTTGAAAATGAAAGAAGTCCTTTATGTACCTGGGCTCAAGAAGAACTTACTCTCCATCTCTGCATTGGATACAAAAGGTATGAGTGTTGCATTTGTGGATGGCCAAGTCCTAATGTGGCCAAAGGGAAATACCATAGATGATGCAGTTGTGATTGGAGAGCAAGAGGGAGGTTTGTATAAATTAAAAGGACAACCTGAACATGCCATGGTGCATGAATCCATGGAGCCAAGTGAACTTTGGCATAGAAGACTTGCTCATATGCACTATAGGGCACTTCCAATTGCAAGCAAGGCTATAGAGGGTCTTCCTGAAATCAAGGCCAAACATGAAGGTGTTTGCAAAGGATGTGCAAAAGGTAAGAATATTAAGAAGGATTTCCCTAGCCGTGAAAGCAAGGCAAAAGATATCCTGGAAATCATCCACTCAGATGTTTGTGGTCCTATGTCATCCAATTCTCTAAGTGGGTATGTTTACTATGTCTCATTTATTGATGACTTCTCTAGGAAGACTTGGGTATACGTCTTGAAAAACAAAGATGAGGTGTTTGATAAGTTCAAGGAATTCAAAACCTTGATGGAGAATCAAACTAACATAAAGATCAAAACATTCAGATCCGACAATGGTGGAGAATTCACCTCAGGTGACTTCAAGAAGCTTTGCAGTGATTCAGCGATTAAGAGGGAGTTGACTGCTCCTTATAATCCTCAACAGAATGGAGTTGCAGAAAGGAAGAACAGAACAATCATGGAAGTAGCAAGGGCAATGCTGCATGACCAGGATCTACCTATGCATCTATGGGCAGAAGCAGCTAGAACATCTGTATATGTGCAGAACAGAACACCCCACAAGATATTGGACAACAAGACACCAGAAGAGGTATTTTCTGGTAAGAAACTTGAAGTTAGCCATCTCAGAATATTTGGTTGTCCAGTATACACTCATGTCCCAAAGGAAAATAGGACCAAACTAGATCCTTCAGGAAAGAAGGGTATCTTTGTGGGTTACAATGAAAGCTCGAAGGCTTACAGAATATACTTTCCAAGGTTCAAGAAGATTGATGTCAGCAGGGATGTAACATTTGATGAAAACTCATCATTCATCAAATCAAGGAAGGAACCTATCGAAGTTTATGATGAACCTAAGGAAACTAGATTTCAAGACACTACCATGACTGAAGAAATTCTGGAAGTTGTTCACGAGTTTGAAGATCCGCAAGAACCTGTAGATCCACCCCGTGAGGATAACTCTCACAAGAGTAAACCTGCATGGGCTAGAGAGCTCATTCAAGATGCAAAAAGATTTGGCATTCCAGAAGAAGAACACAGAGCAAAGAAGAGAACTAGATCACATACCAACTATGTTGCTTTACTCTGTGACATTATGAACAAAGAACCTTCCAGTTATGAAGACGCAGCGGAAAAGAAAGAATGGAAGGATTCCATGGTTGAGGAATACCAATCAATAATGAAGAATGATGTTTGGAATGTTGTCCCAAGACCTAAAGAGAAGTCTATTGTGACTTCCAAATGGATCTACAAAATCAAGCATGCTGCAGATGGCAGTTTAGAGAAATACAAAGCAAGATTCGTAGCTCGTGGCTTCTCTCAGAAAGAGGGAATAGATTATAAAGAAACGTTTGCACCTGTAGCCAGGTATACTTCCATCAGAATAGTACTTTCCCTGGCTGCAGCAATGAAATGGAAAATACACCAGATGGATGTCAAGACTACTTTCCTGAATGGTTTTGTTGAAGAGGAAGTATACGTGGAGCAGCCACTCGATTTTGAAATACACGACAGGGAGTCATATGTGTGCAAATTGAAGAAATCCTTGTATGGCTTGAAGCAATCTCTCAGAACTTGGTATGGTAGGATGGACAGTTTCCTATCTAGCTTGGACTTTACCAAGAGTAAAGTGGATTCCAACCTCTACTAAAAGGTTGAGGAAGGGAATCCTGTGATTCTACTCCTGTATGTGGAGGACTTATTTGTAACAGGAGATGACAGATTGATTGCAGATACTAAGAGGAAGCTTGTTGCTGAGTTCGATATGAAATATTTGGGAATGATGCATTATTTCCTAGGTATGGAGTTGTGGTAGAATTCAGGTGGGATCTTCCTTGGTCAAGGGAAGTACACAGTAGATATTTTGAAGAGATTTGGGATGATGGATTTCAAGGCCATGGCCACACCCATGGCATCGAATCTAAAGCTTCTATGTGATGCTTCATCTGAGCCGGTTGATGTCTCTATGTATCGTCAGATGATTGGGTCCTTGATGTACCTAACGAACACAAGACCAGATATTTTCTGAGGTACCTGAAGGGTATAGTGGATTATGGGATCAAGTATGAAGCGAATCAAAAGTTTAACCTACAGGGTTATGTTGATTCAGATTGGGCTGGCAGTGCTGCAGATAGGAAGAGCACATCTGGGTGCTACTTCAGCATGGGATCAGGTGTGATCTCTTGGTTCAGCAGGAAGCAGTCCTGCATAGCATTGAGTACAGCTGAGGCAGAGTATGTTGCAGCCTGTTCAGCTAGTTGTGAGGCAGTATGGCTACGGAAGCTACTATGTGAGTTATTTGATCTCCCATTGGATGCTACTGGTATATTCTATGATAACCAGAGTTGTATGAAGCTGTCTGAGAACCCATTGTTTCATGATAGGTCGAAACACATAGAGATCAAATATCACTATATCAGGGATATGGTGCAGAGAGGAGCCGTGAAGCTCCTGTATGTTGCGACAGACGAGCAGATTGCAGATTTGCTGACGAAGCCACTAGCTAGGGTGAAGTTCGAGTACTTCAGGGAGAGGCTTGGTGTTCTTCAAATTGACGACACTTCGAGGAAGAAGTGATGGACACATTTGCTGAATCCATCCCAAGCATGTTGGAAGGAGGATCCTTCACATGGATGTGGATGTAAGCACTGGATGATGAGTATCAGGACGATGCTCCAGTTACTGCTCTGTATATGCATCACGTTGGATGCTGGATATGATCAGTTGGATCATTTATATTTGCATGTATGTACGCATCATGTTGATGCTTGATATGATCAGTTGGATCATTTATATTTGTATGTATGTATGCATCGTGTTGATGCTGGATATGATCAGTTGGATCATTTATATGTATGTACGCATCATGTTGGATGCTAGATATGATCGGTTGTATCATTTGTATGTATTTGTATATGCATCATGTTGGATGCTTGGACCATGTATCTGTATTAGGTGGATACATTGTATGATCAAGTAGATCATGTATTTGTATTTGTATCAGGTGGATATACTGTATGATCAAGTGGATCATGTATGATGATATGTATCAAGTAGATACTTGGTGTGCATTAGGTGGATGCATTGTATGATCATGTTGATCATGATGATGAGCTTCAGGATGTTGCTCCAGATGATATGTACCAAGATGGTACAAGTGATGATGATCAGTATGATCATGGGAATCAGGATGATGCCTCGTGCGATGATGATCTGTTGGATCATGAGTATCAGGTTGATACTTGGAGGTCAGAGATGATATGTGGCAGGTTGTGCAAATAACATGTAATCAGTCCTGGGAGATCTTGCCAGTCGTGCTGCGGCACATAAATGTTCCTGGGGTACTCTTTCTGGTATTGCTATGTAGTATGTAATCAGTCCTCAGATATTCGATAGGTTGAGCTGTGTGCTCGTAATCAGTCCTGGGATGAGGTATTACTATGGAGACATGTAATCAGTCGTAGAGATATGAGAGGTTGAGCTGTGTGCTCATAATTAGTTCTAGGATGCTCTTTAGAGATCTTGTCGGTCATGTTGCGGCACATAAATGTTCCTAGGATGCTCTTTAAAGGTTTTTTCTATCCACATGTAATCAGTCCCAGAGATCCGAGAGGTTGAGCTGTATGCTCGTAATAAGTCCTGGGATGCTCTTTAGAGATCTTGTTGGTCGTGCTGCGGCACATAAATGTTCTTGGGATGCTCTTTAAAGGTAATGTGGAGGAGATGCATTTAATCAGTCCTGGAAGATCTTTCCGGTCGTGCTTAGGCACATAAATGTTCCTGGGATACTCTTTCTGGTATTGCATCCACACATAAAATTAGTCCTAAGAGGCCACCTCTAGCAAACCGTTCACACAGATCATGAAGACCTATAGGTGGTGGGCCTACATCCAGTATGAAAAAGGACTGGATCTGTAGAACTTCCTATGATGAGTAGAGTTAGAGATTGGTTGAGATAGCAGCAACAATGACGATGATGATGACGATGCATCGATGACGATGATCCCGAGAAGAAGACTTGTCTAGCATAAATGTGTTAAGAAATACCTTCCTAGTTAAGAGGGAGTGTTGATGTATATGTAACTTCGGAATGTATTTCATCTATGTATTTCATATATATTTATTGTACCCTTATAAGATATGTGTTATTCCTCTATAAAGAAGTGTCGTCATGTGGATTGATAAGTGTCACAAGTGTGTATACTTGTCGATGGGTTATTAGACCACCATGTGTGGGGTCGGCCATAAAATATATATTATATTGTGGATGTATCTAGATAGACAAGTCGGCCCCATAAGGTCACTAGGAAAACAGGTTAAGTATAAATAGAGATCAGGAGATCTCTATTTGGATCATTCGTAAAGACACACTTCTCTCACTTAGAAAGTGGTGCACTAGTGAGGAGGAGGATCATCTACTCTAGGAGACTATCTCAAGTGTATTTTGGTTGTAATTTGGTTGAGCCATTGCTCTCTCTATCTCTGAGGAAGTTGTGGGTTTTTTCACCTTAGGGTTTTCCCCACGAAAACTCTGTGTCTCTTGTCTCTCATGCTTTTGATTCTTGTGATGCTTGTCATGCTTACTTTGATTGTTATGCATTGAGATACTATATATGTTATTCTTTCAGTAAAGATCCAAGAGTATTGTGAATTAATGCTCAAATTTTAACAATTCGACATGCCCAAAACCATTGACATAACCCTACCTAAAGCCAGGCTGTGCTATGAGCACGGGTAGCCAAGGAACGACAACATAAACAGAAATAGAGACAGATTCAGGACTTTCTCAGACAACCGTAGACCGGGTTTTAAACCCCCACCTTTTCGGAAACATAACAATAGTTTCCCACCCAACAGAGGTTTCAGTCGACTCCAAGCTCGACCTAATGCACCCCCACCACCATCCAACAGGCCAGCCTTCAACAAAGGGGCAAAGACAGTTCCACCAACTGTTTCTTGTTGGAAATGCCAGGGACCACATTACTACAGAGACTGCCCCAACAAAACAGATGGGACTTTACACAACATCCAAGCAGAACCTACAGTGGGAGACATGGCAAAGACACCTAGGATTTATGCTGCCCTTGATGTTCGGCAGGCAGATCATCAAGCCACCATGGTAGAAATTGAGGGTAAGATATCTAACAATCTCATTTCATTTTTAATAGACCGCGGTGCTTTCCAGAGCTACATCTCTCCTAGGATAGTAGAGTCTTTCAAATTAAACCGAGAGAGTCACAAAGCACCATGGCTGGTACAATTGGCCACAGGTACCAAACGGAAGGTCTCCGAACTAGTTAAGAGTTGTGAGATAGATTTGAATGGATTTTTAACTAAGATAGATTTGAACATCTTACCGCTAGGATCTTATGATGTAATAATAGGCATGGATTGGTTGGAAGGGCATCATGCATTGTTGGATTGCTTGAATAAGTCAATCCTATGCACCGATGGTCAAGGGAACCAAAGAACCATCCAAGGTATACCTAAGGAAGTATCAGTACGACAGATATCGGCATTACAAGCAAAGAAATGCTTAAGAAAGGGTTGTAAACTATTTGCAATCCACCTTCAATCGGTAGAAGCCGATAGAGATCAAAATATTGAGGATTTCCCGATACAAGTAGAATTCAGAGACGTATTTCCCGAGGAGATACCAAGGTTACCACCCAAGCGACACTTAGACTTTTCCATAGAACTAACCCCCAGATCCATACCCATCTCTAGGAATATGTACCGTATGAGTACACCCGAACTGGTAGAGCTCAAAATACAGTTACAAGAACTAATAGACAAGGGTTACATTCGACCAAGTGTGTCTCCCTGGGGAGCACGAATCCTCTTTGTTAAAAAGAAGGACGGAACAATGCGTATGTGCATCGATTACCACCAACTCAACAAGTTAACCATCAAGAACGGTTATCCACTCCCTAGGATCGATGACTTGTTTGACCAAGTTGGAGGAATGCACCCGCCAACTTGGTCTGACGAATGCACCCGCCAACTTCATGTGCATGATGAACAACGTTTTCAGTAAGTACCTCGACAAATTTGTTCTAGTCTTCATAGACGATATCCTAATCTATTCCAACAATGAAGAAGAACATGAAGAACACCTCTGAATATTCCTACGGATATTGCGAGAACATAAACTATACGCAAAATTTAGCAAGTGTGATTTCTATAGACCTCAGATACAGTACTTAGGGCATATCATTTCTGAGAAGGGAATAGCGGTTGACCCTGAAAAGATGAAGGCTATCAAAGAATGTCCCACACCTATGTGTGTTTTCGACATACGATCATTCCTAGGTTTAGCTGGTTATTATCGAAAGTTCATTGAGAACTTGTCTCGAATCGCTTGCCCCATGACCGCATTACAGAAGAAAACCAGTAAGTTCACTTGGACAGACAAGTGCGAATAAAGTTTTCAAAAGTTAAAACAACTTCTAATTAGCGCACCAATACTACGAATTGTCGACCCCAATGGGGACTTTGTAGTTTGCACCGATGCAAGCAAGGAAGGAATCGGTGGAGTCCTTATGCAAGATGACTTTGCCATCTGCTACAAGTCAAGAAAGCTAAAGGAACATGAGAAAAACTATCCTACTCATGATCTCGAATTGGCCGCCATCATCCACACTCTAAAAATGTGGAGACACTACCTCATGGGAAAGAAATTCCTATTAAAGATGGACAACATGTGTAACACCCCAAAAATCACAAAAATTTAAAACTTTTCAACATGATAATAAATGTTTATTTTAACAGTGCGGAAATAGAAATTGTATTAAATAAATTTGTACAACTGTATAAAAGATATCTTACTAAATGTTTCAATGCAAGGTTTACGTTTATAAACAAAATTAAGTCTATGATTTCTGTTTGTAAGTTAACACAGCTGTACTTTGTCAATTGACATTGTTTAAAATATGAGAAAAATGAGTTCTTTGACTGTTTCTAACTATTGTACTTTTATTGATGATGAAGGGGTCCTTCGGATGCCCCAAGGCTTACTTAACATTCGTGCTAAAGCATGTGAACTATTCTTTTGTCACAGATTATAGGTAAGGAGTACTTCATAAGTGTCTGAAAGGGGATTAGGACTGTTTTTCTAAGTTCTTCTTTGTCTCTTGTGAATTCTAAAGCGTTAAAGTTTGTCAGGTGCGATCTCCATGAAACATCATCGCTGAAATGATTCCAAACCTGAAGTATAGATTAGAAGTACAAACCTATAAATGCTTGGTTAGACAATAATATAATTTTCAAGATCTTCATTTGCATACTTGATAATGGAAATGGAAATACTTTCGATACAAAATTACTTAAAGTTCTGAGCCTAAAACAACTTAGATAAAGCATTTCTTTTTAATGAAAAATTAAGGTATAGTTAGCCTATTATAGAATCTATACTTGATTTGTGTTAAACTAGGAATTGAGCACAGATGTCTCTAATCTATGTTTATTGTACGATATAAGTGCAATTGTGATTTATGCAACTCCTATAATGCAATGTGTGTGATAGATGTAGAAATTATGTGTATGGCTATTTTAACACTGTGCTTGTGCACTAAGCTACTACATTAATGATTGAAATTGTTCCAATTATAAGTTGGCTAATTCACTATACATTAGCATATAAATACATATGTGGTAGCCTAATTCTATGATTAAATTGCAATTACATTATTGGAATATTATTAAACTTTTTGAAAACAAATAATACAATATATATATATATATATGTTAATGGCAATAGTGTTATTCCATGTAACACTATACTACCCTAGTGTACTAGACAACTATATGCTACTATACAAAACCACGATGTCATGGAAACTTTATTGAAGCCCTTTGAACTTGTAATACTATATGGACTTACACTATGTGAAACTTCTACAAATATTAACAAGGTGATACATCACAATCGTATTAAATGCAGGTTTTAAATACTAAGGTGAAATCGTTGTATGCCACAGGTTGGCGGATTTAATACACCACCTTTGTAATCAATGCTGAGGTAATGGATTTTCGACGTGGATGGTTTAGTGTGCTCGGACAAGTACTAACACTGTGTTAACAAACTCGAACTTGCAATGATGTGTGGGTATACGTGTTTACTGGTTTGTGAACTAGCTCCACCGTGGCTCCGTTGTGGCAAAAATAATGATCACACCATTAATGTGGTAGATGACTTGTTGCTTTGTGATTCTACCCAAAGATCTACACTGTTGATCTTGGCAGTGTGGTAAGGGTTTTGGTTGACCTTCTTATGTCTCGATCATCGTCTTTATTTGTGATTCTTTGCAATGGTGGTCGTGGCTCTGCAACTCGCTGACCGGTCGAGGGTTTGTACGGTTCAACTTCAACTATAAGGGAGTGTTTCTACTGGGTTTTGAACTCGTGATCTTGATAGTTTTAAAGTTGAGTCCTCTAGTGCCTTGTACAGTGAGTAACTATCGAAGTTCTGCAGTTTTAGCTTGGTTTTCTTGCTGGGCTTCGATACCCTAATCAGTTGAAAGTTTAGTGATGGTTCCAGCATTTGGAGAGGTAGGAAATGGTTGCATTTGAGCCTGTCTTGGCATTTTAAAAGTTTTCACGTGAACCTGTAAGGTAATGTATCGAAGCTATCTGCATTTTAAATTCACGAATGTTCAAGGGTTAAACAAAATGTTTTTCATTTCTATTCTAGGTCTTGTTTTTAACCACGCCGAAATGCTTTTGCAGGTGAAAGGATATGATGGCTCCTCCCGGTTTGAACATTGAGGTTGGACATTAGCTATACCAACCGGTAAGCCTCGTTGGTGCTTTGAAACCCTGTGTAGATGAGGATGACGGACGAAAGTATGATGAGCTGTGTAGTTTGTGTTTTAAATCCAAGAGATTGTAAAACTATAGAGTAGGGTTTAAAAGCTTAAGGGTTTTTGAAAGGTGATGCCTCGACCTACTAGGAAAAGGTTGTACTATTTTGTGAACACCACTGTTGTATAGTACAATCTTTTTCTCATTTTTAAAAGTAATACACTTCGTTTTCAATACAGTTTCTGTGTTTGAAGTTTAAGGAAAATTTCTCGGCAATGTCGATTAAGAGTTTGAGGGTTAAGTTTCGAAATGTAAGAAATGTATGAAATGTATGATGCGTCTAGTTTTAATTTAACTAATGATATGCTATCGAGTCTTCATCTATGTCGAAAATGGCAATAAATAACATGATACTCTATGTTTGGTCTAAGTTACTCTTTGAAGAGATCTTGGTACTAAGCTCATGTCTGCTAATTCGTTTTAGAGATATCTTGCGAATATCGTAATACTTGTAGACCTGGAAACAATACTAAAATGTACTACAGATCTATTGGAAAATAATTCTGTGTGAAAACGAAAGATATGTGAACTGTAGTGAAATGGTTTTGCTTTGTCTGTAGGGTTACGATATGAAATAAATCATATGTGATGATGTCTTTGTTATAAGAAATAAAACTAGGGTATCGTGTAATGTATGAAAGGCTTCTGGACTAACAAACTATATAAATAAAACTATAGTGATGTGTGAGTATTGATAAAAGAATATGAATGCTTTTTTTCCTAGAATGTTGTAGAGAAATAAACAACTGGGGTTTTAAGGAAAGAAATATATAACAGTATTCTTTTGATACTAAACATATGGAAAACAAAAATGTAAAGAACAGATATGATTTCTCTATCTAATATAAAATCTGTTATTTCTATGAAATAGATTTACTGTTTTGATGAAAAAGAATAGAAATAAGGATAGTACTATGAATAAAATGGAACAGATAATATTAATTAATATCAACAGAAAAATTATTAGACATTAAAAATGGTACTTCCATCATCATGGCAATTTTCCTATCATATTTATCTACCTTAATCTGTTTCTGTACTCGAGTACAATGTTGTTCCTTTTTGCATGGGGAAAAATACAAAGACTATTTTATTCAATCATTTCAATTTATGCAGAATTATAAAATTAAACAGGAAACTTAAATAAATCATATAATAAACAGTAGAAGTTAAATAAACAACAGAAGTGTAAATATACAGAATTAGATAACAAAACTTTATAAATAAAAAAATAGATAAGACAATAGAACCTATAACTGATGATAGGGCAACAAACACCCAATGAGGCCTGTTCCTCCCAACCTGCTTTAGAAGAAGCAGCTCAACTGCTGACTTCTAGTGAACCCTCGAGCCTAATTACTGATCCAGTAAGTGGGTGGAAAACTCTGTAGAAGCAAGGAACTCAAAATACCTTCTCCACTCGGTATCAACCTCCTGTAAAATGCCTTCTCCACTCAGCAACAAACTCCTGAACTCACTAAGAGTTTCGGTAGACTCACAACATGATCAACCCTAGCCTATCCCCTCATCAGATCTCTTGAGTGCAAACAGCAAAACCTCAAGGTAAGTCTCCTCGTCAGGAAAAGTGATGAACCTCAGTTCATAATCTGATGGATAATATATAGACTTCTTTCAAGGCACTAAGACCACATTTTAAGGGAGTTGTCCCATACCAACAGCTAGTTAGTTGCATCATGATGCTGCCACTTGTCCGTTGCCTTCGACCCCAGATTCCATTCCACCTAGTGGATCAGTAACCACTCTTTCAACAGTCCCCTTAGGTGTTTGTCTCCTATTTTATTTATTAAATAATAAAATATTGTGCAAATTACAGTCATCCTTGGACACTTTTCCAAAATATAAAAATTTATAATAAAAGTTAACACAAGGTTTTTGAGCATAAATTGTTTTTCAGCAATTAGGGTATGTGACAACATGAGTCTAAAATATCTATTTGATCAACCAGACCTGAACACTAGACAGGCTAGGTGGTTAGCCTTTCTTAGTGAGTATCACTTTGAACTAAAACACATCAAGGGGAAAGAAAACAAGATCGTCGATGCCTTAAGTCGACAAGCTGATATGTTATATGAGGTAACCGAAAGTCGGATGGACTCCAACTTACATGACCGAATTATAACGACATGCCAAAATGATAGGTTCTATGTCGAGATCCTTAAAAAGATTCAGGAAGATAGGCTATTTTAGCAACAGAAAGAGTACAAGATAGATGAATTAGGAATGTTATGGTCAAAAGAGAGACTTTACGTTCCTGAGGGGGGAGACATTAGACCTAACATACTCACTGAATTCCATCGGAGTCCCTATTCGGGACACCCCAAATATCAAAAGATGATTTCAAACGTAAAGAGACACTACTTTTGGCCTAAACTGAAGCTGACATAGCATTGTTCATCGCGAAATGTTAGGAATGCAAGTTGGTCAAGGCACAACACCAATATCCCTTCGGTCTACTTCAACCGTTACCCATTCTGGAATGGAAGTGGGAGGTAATAAGTATGGATTTCATTACGGGTCTACCCAACAGTAAGAAACAAAATGACTCCATCTTCGTAGTAGTAGACAAGCTATCGAAAGCCGCACATTTTATACTTCTAAAATCTACCTACAAGGTAGTTCACATTGCGGAAATCTTCCTAAAGGAGATTTTCCAGTTACACGAGATACCCAAAGAAATTATCTCGGATCGAGACACAAAGTTCACTAGTAACTTTTGGAGAGAATTTTTCTCCGGATTAGAAACACAACTACAGTTTAGTACCGCATACCACCCCCAAAACGATGGACAGACGGAACAAGTAAACCAAATCTTAGAAGACATGCTGAGCATGTATGTCATGAACAATCCCACTAAGTGGGAAGACTACTTACACATCACGGAGTTTTCATACAACAACGGGTATCAAACCTCGGCCAAAATGAGTCCTTTCGAGGTACTCTACGGTCGAAAGTGTCGAACCCCCGTCACCTGGGATAGCCCAGTGGACAGGCTTATGCTAGGGCTAGACTTACTAAAAGACTTGGAACAACTAGTCTCCAAAGTGAAACTAAATTTAAAAGAAGCACAAGACCGCCAAAATAGTTACACAGACAAGAAAAGAAAGGACAAGGACTACCAAATCGGTGAACATGTCTTCCTAAGAATAAAAGTGAAACGAAGCTCGTTAAGTTTGGGATGTTGCGGAAAACTAGCCCCAAGATTTTGTGGACCTTTTGAAATACTGGGCAAGAAGGGTCCAGTGGCATATGAGTTATCCCTACCAGCACATATAAAAGTTCATAATGTTTTTCATGCTTCTTTATTAAAGAAATATGTATAAACATGTCATCGATTGGTCCTTGTTATAGGTGGAACCCAAAGGGGAGTTCACACCAGAACCACTCCACATTCTAGACAAGAGAGAGGTCCAACTTAGGAGGAGGACCATTACTCAGCTAAAAGTGCAATGGAGGCACTTTGGGCCAGATGAGGCCACTTGGGAGAATGAGGCTACAATGAGAGAGGCATACCCCGCCTTGTTTCATGGACTCATCTCTAGTCCTTAGGAAACGCTGGCATGGTGTTCCTCTAAGGAGGGGAGGATGTAATATACCAACTTTTTGACTAACTATGTCATGATGTCATGTCGGGTCACGGCCCAGTATATGTGATTTATTATGTTTTACATAGCATTAATATGTTTTGATTTAGTTTCCTTTATGAGTTGATGTATTGAGCATGGACCTTGATTTATTTCATTGTTGAATATATGCGGGGCAGGAAAGCCGAATGAATAAACTATGTTGTATTTCGAGAAGTAATTGCAAAATTATGATATACTGAGATTATCTCTTTTCTTACATTATACTGTGCAGAGCATGAATTACATGGTTGATTATTTAGTGTGTTGAACGTGGACTCAGAAACACACGAATGACCTATATACTGGGTTTAAGCCCCGATGTATTTAGAGGATTGTATTTCATACTAGGCCTAAGCCCCGATGTACGTTGAGTGTTGGGCATGAACCCTAGAGCACTCCAAGCTTGGAAGAAATGATTACCAAATCCAAGGCCACTTAAATATCATAGATGTGCCTCACAACCACATTCTAGCTCTAGTGTTGAGCAGAGGCTCTGAAATTGCATTAGCATAATGCCCATGTGAGAGTGTTGAGTTAGACAGCTCTGAAGAGCACTCGGGGTTACTAATCTCAAGTGTTGAGTCGAGAGGACTCTGAATAGCACTTACGCATCTTAACACAACTATTTTGATTTGATTAAATAAATCTTATTATCATCACCTACTGTGGGAACTACCATGTTAAAATGAGGGATCTGAAATGCAAAGGGAGAGACTAGAGGTGCCTCACCACCTTACCGAAACCATCCAAAGAAGTGGGCCCTATCCTTAAAAGAGAATTAAAAGAATTATCATGTGAACAAAAGTGCTTAAAAGGCCCAAAGCTAAATACTATTATTAAGAGCTTCTAAGAAAAATATTGTTATTATTTATTCTTCTATGTATATATATTTATGCATAAGTGGGCTGCCACTTTACCAAATGTTAATTATTAATATTTAAGGTGGAATTATTATTATTACTATTATTATTATTATGAAAAGATTACAAATCAAAACACTTTGATAAAACAAAGTGACAAGTCCTAGTCCCAAATTAACTAGCAATTAAGTGAACAAATAATATTTTCTTTTATATATATATAATTTAAATTGTTTTAAAGAAACCAGTAATTCTAACAGTCTGAATTTCAAATATTACCTATTTAAAGAGGACAGCCCCCAGGGTTGGGGGATTATTCTATTATTTTGGAGAGAAGTTCTTATGAAGTAAGAGAAGTCCTCTGCTTCAAGAAGTGAAGCTTCCCTTACTTAAAATTCTCATATATGAACCAGACATACATCTAGGACCTCTACCTCTCAATTTGCATGTCAGAACCAGCTCGGGGGATTCATACTGAACCAGGAACGGTTATAGAATCATGGTTTGGAGGAACATGGTAGTCCCAAAGTCATCTATTCCAAGATCAAATCATCAGGTCAGCTAAGAGTTCTGTAGTTTTTCATTAACTAGTTGGCTAAGTGTGCAGGTCATTATCAGCTGGAACAAGCTCCAGGAATTAGCAGGTATGCAATTCTTAAAGAAATTCTCCATTAATTGTATTTTCTGTCTAAACAAATTATTAAAATAGTATAGACCTCTATGTCAGTTTGAACTCAGGATTCATCCCGAATCTGTTGGCATTCCTTAGCAGGTCTAGTCATCTAGCCTTTGCTAGGCAATCGTTTTTATTAAACTTTCAAAGTATGGAAATCATCAAGGAGTGTTTAAATCCATAGAAATCTATTTCTTTTGTTTTTATTAATTTTTCTTACCTATCAATAGATTTCTTTCTTGTTTAAAAGTAACATGTTGATCTAATCATTGAAATCGAATTGTGTTCTCTTTTAGTAGAAAACGTTGATCACTTTGTTAAGATGATTTAGAAACCCATTACACAAGCTTAGCAAAAACATCGCATCTACAAAAATCTAGTAAAACGATTCTGTAGGTCCTAAACACACACCCACGCATTCCTTTTATTTATTTACATAGCTATTTCTACTATCAAACACAGAGTATGATAGATCTGCTTCTTTTCAAGTAGCTTTCCCTTGTAAAAACCATGGATTCCAAACTTTAAACAGAAAGTCTATTTGCCACGATTCTTCGAGCTAGAGCACCTTTTGCGCTTTATCAATAAACTCTATGTTAATCTATAGATAGATATTATAGCAAAACAAACCACAGATATCATCCATGAAATTTGAGTCCCACAGTTAAAACCACAAACAGAGGCAAGACGCACTGCGCATTTTAAAACGCAGATGACAATTGAAAGTAGAAGACAAGGGTCGAATCCCATGGTCTTCTCAAAGCCAGAATTCATAAGTGTTTCCTACAGGATTCACATCTCTAGACAAAACAAAGAAAAACGTAGTGTACAACATTCAAATTGTTTCCATACAAATGTTCATTTTACCAATGCAGACAGCATTTCAATCGACATCAATTCATACCCTAGCTATGTTAACAAATAGGAGATGCCAAAGACACAACATCACTTAAATGTTCTTATACAACATTTTATAAACAGACATAGAATCTCATTGTATCAAAATCCAACAGTGCAAGCTTAGTCGTGATTTCACATAGGAAAAACAAAAGATAGCAATCTATCATTTGAGACACGGTAAATCATACATCCCAGTTAGAGGTCGTGTCCTCCTTTTTAAAACATAAAATCACAGTGTACAGGAAGGGGAAAATGTCGATTACATAGACCAGCTTAACAATCAATCCTTGTCACAACGCAGTCCCAGCTGCACAGCTTAAACTCTTACATTACATTTGAAAACCCCCATGGTTTCTCTAGTCCAGCCCTTAGGCAGCTAACACGCTTCCCAAGTTGAGTTAATAAGCCAAGGGCTTACGGGAGCCTCTTTCCCAAACCAAAATGAGACTCATACATACATTTCTAGTGTTGCGAGAGGCAGGATAACGAGTGGGTAACATGCACTTACCATTTCCCTAGCCACGCCAGTAGAACTTTGAACCATCACAGTATTCACCCGAAGATTGTTGGCACCTGTCATTTGCAACAAGCTAAACCAATTATTACACCCTCCAATTTCGATTCCAGAAGAAGAAAACTCAAATTACAATTTTGGTAAGCTTTCCTTACCTATTAGAAATGCGCAGTCCACGCCATAGTTGAAGCTCAACAAAACACTAAGTGCACTAACCACAAGCCTTACTCGGGTTAGGGCACCCCCATAGCTACCATATGAATGAGGTGCAGAGCCAGAAGAGTGAGCAATAAGTTGAAACAGGAATGAAAGGCCAAACACCCAATTCTCTTACAAAACCCTCTTTACAGGTATGTCACCCACTTCACATTCAAGTGCATTAAATTTCATACCTACTCTGCGCTAGTGGGGATGCAATTTCTTGGTACATAAACTATAGAGTATCACATAAAACACTCCACTCTTTGTTAAAAGAGATTACAGTCACATTACCATAGTGGAACCCCCCCTTCCCCTTGTTTATATTACAAGTCCTCTTCCTTTCTATGGTTCATCCTTTGGGTTGATTATCACCCACACGATTCCCCTAGTAAATCTTAGGTGCCTCAAGTATGAACCCACTCATTAGGATAGACCAAACCCTAGTAATTTTCCTGCATAGACAAACACGGGAGAATAGTATTAGCAGGATGCTCAGTAAGTCCAAATTCACCCAAGCGTACCCATACCCCTCGGCAACCATGCCGAGGTATGTAATTACCTCTCTGGAGTGTTACAGTCACCAGCCTGAGAACTATGTATCATCAATGAAGGTACATCACCTGAAGGTATCAATAGACATTCACCATTCAATCATATGATTCTTGAAACAGTAAGAACATTGATTCTACTTTTGCATTAGCAATTATGAGTGTACTTAAAAACATACTATCATTGTGTTTTCATCTCACTTCCGCAGATTTTAGAACTCAAACATTAAAGAGACCATGTTACATGAAAGTCTTAGATTCTTACTTTAATTGTGGTGCAAACATAAATGTATTAACTGTTTTAGACGGGAAATTTTTAAATTTTATGCTATTTTTGGGACATTACATCTATGCATTAAAAAAATGCCAACTTAAACGTCTGAACGCATCGACATACACATAATCACGATCAGAACGTGAACTAACCTGTGGATATCGAAGCGGTATTTCATGCAGTATTTCATCACTGTTCCAAATGGCTTTAATACTGTCATTAAGATCAGACCAGGCAGAAATAAATGGCCAGCCAAACTTAACACTGTTACATAATACAAAAATCTTGTTCAAATTGTCAGGGCATTTAGAACTAATTTCTCCACTGAAGATGTTATAGCTGGATCGCAAACCACGATATCACTCGCCCACGGAAATTTCTCTCTCAACAACAATGCGAGGCACAACTTTCATCGAATTTCATCGATCAGTCGTCCAATGCCGTACAGAACGAGTTGTAGCTATGAATGATGAGGGTCTCTGCTTATCACCTTTTCTATTCATTCGGTAATTTATGGATCATGCATTTGCTCCATAAACTCTTTATAGAACGAAGATTTCTCCATCTTTTCCCGAGCGAATTGTATTTGGTCGGTTAGTTCTTTAGCATTTTTATCCATTTCCAGATTATATGCACTCTCCATAGTTCAACCAAGAAAAACCTTACTGTAATTAAACCCCAAACGGATAGAAATCGTTGAGGCTGATCACAATAAATATTTTAGGTATTTATATAGAATGTCTCTTTGATAAACGGTGTGTCCATTCAAGCTGCGGTTGCTCAACTGTTTAAATGTGATATATGCGATTTTAATTGGAATACTCTATCAACTATTACATTCTGTTTATTAACAACAAAGAACAACCTAGGTGGGTGATCTTCGATAAATTCCTGATATAGAAATGATAAATAGTTAAAAAATTTGAATTCTTTATTATATGGTTGTATATTTTATTTTTTTATCTTTTTTCAGACATAACTTCTTTTTTTTTTAAATTGTAAGTTATGCATTAGAGGTGACAAAACTAATAAAATTATAGAAGATTAATAAAATTATAGAAGATTTAATTAATATGGTTATAAAAGAATATATAAATTATAAATAAATAAGGATAGATAAATTTCTTAATATGTTTATCTAGTAATTAAATAGAAATAACCAAATTTTACTAATTAAAAGTGATATTAGCTAGCACATCTACATAATAGTGGATGAAAACTCTGATAGGGATCACTGTAAATATTTTTTGAACTGCATAATATTTATAAAATCCATATTATAACACAATAATAATGTAATTGTAAATATTACAATATAACATGTAATGGATTATGCAAGTGGTAGTGCAGGTTGAGGAGTGTATAATGCAAGTTTGCAACAGATTAGTTGATTTTATAGTCAGAATCAGTACAAAGAAATGATACTTAATATCATATTTAAATCACAAATTTCTTTTCGCTTATATCTCCTTGGATTTTAAGGTTCACATTTTATTAATTATCTTTTATCAATCTTCGACATTATTCCACTTGCTATCACATAAAGAGAACTCCAATTAAATTATTCAATCTATAATGTTAATTCTGAAGCTTTCTATTGACAAAATATATTTTTAGCAAGGTCTTCTTTCAACTTGTCTAATTGTCAATTAAACCGAGAAGGACTCAAACATTCTGTTAACACCCAAATTGACCCCCAGGTCATAAGGAAGGGTAATTCAGGGTAACCACTAACCAATCTTTGGATTGATGTTACTGACCCCACACAGTCTGAGAGGGCTCTCTCAATAAACTAATGAAAAACTAGAAATAATCAAGGTCATCAATCATGAAAAAGGGCACCAGCATTCATTCCTCAAGATGTTCTATTTAAACATATGAAAAAGGTCATATTTCTGTAAGACAAATTTTACTCTTGTAAACCATTGGTTGGAGAACAATAGGGATCTATATTGGGCAATGGAGTCGATTCAAGTATAACATAAACATTATCATAAAATTATTAGTAGATACATTCACACAGAGGCAAGGTAGCAACCAGCTAGTAGTCAAAGTGATTTAATTGGTGAAAAGGAAGAAAGATGAACAATCCATCGATATAAGGCATACAGAGATGAATCCTATACCAACTTTAGCAGAAATAATTTGTGAAATACTTGGTAAGAAATTAACAAGGCATAATCTTTATGAATCTTATTCAGATGCTACACTGAACCAAGTATGAAGGAATGTTAACAATATGGATTAACAAAGGAAAGAAACACATATCACATAAAAAAGGAGAAACATACTACCAGACCAATTACACAGGAATCTCTGAAAAATGCATGTAAGCTTCTGACACTTTTATTCAAGGAATATCTCAAAATAACAACAGTGGACAAAATATGTAGAGCTTCAAAAGTTATCCCCCCCTTTTCATTTGAAATTACATGGAACTTATAATGGCCTGGAGCCTCATACTCGACCCATTTGAAACAAAAATTAGTTACAAATTCAGTGACACCTCATCACAGTTCAGATGTCACTATCATAAAACAAGAAATATAACAAGATAATCTCAATGGATTTCTTGCATTTGCCGGTATGCCGTTAAACAATATAAAAAATATTATATGTCCAATGGTGAAACTTCATTACATAACGGGAAACCCACTGCCACATCCTGGAAAATCAAAATTCTAGATATATCCTAAGCTTTTCTATCAAAAAATAAATTGGTATTTAAAAATGCACAGTTCTGAGCTTTAAGGGATAGCATTTGCCAGCGGAGCATGATAGGTATATTTCATCTTCCCATATTTCTCTACAGGCACCCAAAGTTCACATGCTGGGATGTCATAACTTGTCATCTCTTTCTCCAGGACTCTGATGTTAAGTTGATCAACAGAAGACATAGGTGGGAGCCCTTCTCCAATAGAAGTCCATCTATACATCATCTCAAAATATTTGTCCAGCTTGTCTATTAGGATTTTTCCTGAAAGCGACTGGCTCAGATGTTTGAACTTAAAATGATCCATCCGTTTGCTGGTCATCAACCTTTTATGCTCACTTTCGGGAATCAACCTTTTCTTTTCATCCCAAAATGCCAGAAATCACTTTTCTACTAATCCTAAAAACTGTCCTTTGAATTATGTCAGTTGTTCATTCATTTCACTCGCTTTGGCTTCCACAACTTCGATCAATGCATATTTCCCCAGGATTCGTTTCGCCGCTGGAATGGTCGTGACTTTGTCTTTGATGTTCAAATCTATGACGTCTTTATCTGTCAAACTATTTAAAAAGCTTATAGCATTATATGCAGTCTCTTTTGGACTTTTGTGCAGTTTTTCCCTCATGGCAGTGCAACTCCTAAAGACGTTAGTGACTATCTTCTCCTTCGTTCTCATGAGATCTAGATAAGGTCTGAATATGTAATATCCAAACTTTTTGACTAACTATGCTATGATGTTATATCGGGTCACGGCCCCAGTATATGTGATTTATTATGTTTGACATAGCATTAGTTTTTTTTTTTTTATTCCTTCGTGACTTGATATATAGGGCATGGACCCTGATTTGTTTCATTATTGATATATGCAGGGCAGGAAAGCCCGAATGAATAAACTATGTTGTATTATAAGAATTGGTTACAAATTATGATATACTGAGATTATTCCTTTTTTTACAATATACTGTGCAGAGCATGATTTACATGATTGATTATTTAGTGTGTTGAGTGTGGACTCAGAAACACACGAATGACCTATATACTAGGCTTAAGCCCCGATGTATTTAGAGGATTCTATTTTGTACTGGGCCTAAGCCCCGATGTACGTTAAGTGTTGGGCATGAACCCTGGAGCACTCCAAGCTTGAAAGAAATTATTACCGAATTCGAGGCCACTTAATATCCTAGATGTGCCTCACAACCACATTCTAGCTCTAGTGTTGAGCAGAGGCTCTGGAATTGCACTAGCGTAACGCCCATGTGAGAGTGTTGAGTTAAAAGGCTCTGAAGAGCACTCGGGGTTACTAAATCTCAAGTGTTGAGTTGAGAGGACTCTGAATAGCATTTACGTGTCTTATCACAACTATTTCGACTCGATTAAATAAATCTTATTATCATCATCTACTGCGGGAACTACCATGTTAAAATGAGGGAATCTAACATGCAAAGGGAGAGACTAGAGGTGCCTTACCAGCTTACCAAAACCGTCCAAAGAAGTGGACCTTTCTTTAAAAAGAATTAAAAAGAGGCATCATGTGAAACAAATGCTTAAGGACCACAAAACTAAGTATTATTATTTAAGAGTTTCAAAATATAATATGGCTATTTATTAATAGGTATATTTATACATAAGTGGGCTGCCACTTACTAATTATTATTTATTAAAATTTAGATAGAATTGTAATCTTTATATTATTATTATTATAGAAAGATTTAATATCAAAAACACTTTAATAAAACAAAGTGAGAGGTCCTAGTTCCTAATAAACTAGCAGTTAATTAAACAAATACTATTTTTTGTAATTAAATTGTTTTACAGAAACCAGTAAAATCCAACAGTCCTATTTTCAAGATTTTCCTACTTAAGGAGGATAGACCCCAAAGTTTGAGGGATCTTTTTCTTTTGGTATTATTATTCCAAGAAGAACTCTCTGCTCAAGGAAGTGAATTCTTCCCATAGATTTCTGAGATCTGAACCAGCTACCCACCTAGGACTCTACTTCTCAGTTTGCAAGTCAAAACCAGCTCGGGGGGATTCATACTGAACCATGAACGGTCATAGAATCATGGTTGGGAGGAACGTGGTAGTCCCAAAGTCATCCAATCCAAGATCAATTATTAGGTCAGCTAAGAGTTAGTAGTTTTCCTAACTAGTGGCTGAGTGTGCAGGCCATTATCAGCAAGAACGAGCTACCGAGATCAGCAGGTCATCATCAGCAGGACAAGCTACAGACATCAACATGTCTGAATTATTTATAAAACCCTCCTATGTTTTATAACTATTTTATAAATGCAATGTTAAATTAGCAATGTCCTTATTATCAGCTTTTAAATCAAGTTTTCTCATAATCGAATGGCATTCCCAGCAAGAATAGCCAGCTAGTCTTTGCCAGTCATTTGTATTACTTAAACTATTAGATCAGGCAAACCGTTGAATTAACTCAGCAAATTGTATAGTATTTAATTTCTCTAATCTAAACCTTTGATTTAAATTACAAATAAAATCACTTAGCTACTGAACCAAACTTTTAACAGAATTCTTTAAACATCATGTAAACCATTTGAACGTCCAGTTATACAAAACTATAGCAAAAAAAAACACAGACATAATTTTTTGTAAGCATTTCCCATATGCTCCAATACTAGAACCCAAGATTGTCATATAAATATCCATTATCGATTTTTCAATAGTTTCTTTCCTTTCTTTTCTTTTGAAACCTTATACATACCATAATTGAATTGAAGACAGCAGGTAGCATAGAGATCGCAAACACTGTGCTTTTACAACTACCTACCCATACCCACTTTATCAATAAACCTACGATAGTCATCTACACGAAACATTCAACCTTCATTTCAATCAACAAGAAGATGCAGGAACAAGTTCTTTTCTAGGGCAAAGTCTCATAAAACATCAAACATAGAGATCAATCACAAATAGAGGCAAAAATGCATTTCGTACGACAACCAAGAAGATTCCTATCGAAAGCTTAGGACCAGGGTCAAATCCCATGGCCTTCTAAAATCCAGATTTCATAAGTTATTCCTACAGGATACAAGTCTCTAAATAAAACCAAAACACTGAGTATAGCCTTGAAACCCTTGCCAGGAAAGTATCCATTCTATCCACGCAACCAATAAGTAAAGCGAGAGTTTCTTATTTAAAATCTAGCTACATTACAGAAACAGAGCCGTAGAAACTCCATCCTATATTCTTCTATAGGCAACACATTGTTTACACAAAGGCACCATAGCAATATCCAATACAGATAGCAAGTACAAATAAAACCAGTATACGAATCACAACTAACTTTTCCAAGCTGAAGGCGCCAAAGGCCCTTTAGTATATAGATGATTTTTGTACAATAGTTACAAAAATAACCCAAGAATCCCATAATATTAGAACCAATAAGTTATAGCTTAAATGCTTGCATTCACCCGAGAAAAAAAGAAATATACCATTTGGACCATTGTAACTACACAGGAGTCTTATCCAAACAAAATCACATTTAATTTTTATAAAATGTTCGCAAAGTCGAGTAACCAGTAAAACCCAGCTAATACATAAGATCTTTTACATCACAGTCCCAATTTACTTTTCAACATTTAAAATTATAGTGAAGACCCCATTCTTTCTGATCTAGCCAGTAGGAAAATAACAAACTTCCCCAAGAAAATCAATAAGCCAAGGGACTACGAAAGGCTCCATTTTAAACCAGGCTAAATGCATACATACAAACACTAGGGGTGCGAGAGGTAGGGTATGAGTGAGTATGCCAGACTTACCATTACCCTAGCCACAGCACCATGAACCATCGTAGCTCCCTTACCAAAGTTTCTATCACCTGCCATGAGAACAAGTACTATTAATTATTAGGAACCCTATTGTTGTAAACCAAATGAAGGAAAGTCAAATTCTTGCGATTCAGAGTTGTTCTTACCTGTTTGAGGAATGCCATCCATGCCATAGTCGAAGTTCCATAGATTCTAAGTGCGCTGACCATGAGCATTATTTAGGTAAGGGCTCCATCATAGCCACCCTACAAACGAGGTGCAGAACCAACAACAGCCAGCAACAAGTCAAAGATAGAGCGAGAAGACAATACTTCAAGTCAATCACCAAAACCCTCGTCGAAAGGTTGTTCCCCATTAAGCATTAAAGACATGAGTAAGAAGCGCACCAACCCAATGTTTAAGTGGAGGTTCAATATTTTACACCAAGACTATAGTGGAGTCGTAGATTCTCAACTACTATTTGATTTAAGCAAAGGGCCTCATGGCCATAAACCTCTTTTAACAAACCTAAGGTTTATGAACCCTTGTAGTACCTAACATCTACTACCAATGGAATACCATCCCAAAGTGTAAACATAGTGACACGAAGGCCCTTGGTAGAATAAGAACTAACCCTCTAGGCTAGCGTGACCTTGGTGAATCTACTTGCAACCACAAATGCAAAGTATGACGTTAGTGAAATGCTAAGTAAGTCCAACAACCACAATCTTACCCACACCTCCCGGCAACCCTGCCGAGGTACGTAATTACCTTTCCTGGAGTATTATAGTAACCACCATATGAACAACATACCTTCATCAAAGGAGCTCATCACCTGAAGGTGCAGTAGACATTCGCAATTAAAATACAGGAGTCTAAAAACAGTAAGTAGAGTTATATCCTACCTTTGAACTAGCATTTGCAACCACAATGAAAACATGATCCCATTTTATTTCCACACCGCTTCCGCAAATTCTAAACTTACATATAGAAGAGACCATGTAAAACAAAAAGGCTTAGGCTTACATTGTGCCATACAAGTATGGTTGTTTTTAACATTTATACATTTAATGTATGCATTTTCTATTATAAACTAATGACTATTGCAGGCAGGAAAAATTTTAAATTTTTGTTATTTTTGGGACATTACAAGTGGTATAAGAGCAAGTTACAAAAACTAAGTGACCTATTGGGCTCACTACCAAACACAACTGCAGATACAGGAAAGTGTTTAAAATATTGTATTATGTTTTTACGAAAAAAATTAACTAACACATTGTTTTCCATCAACAGATACATATATAAATTTCAGGTACAGGCAGTAACAAAAAAACGAGTGCAGAACAAGGGAGCAGTATACAAGGAAACCTAAATTCCCCACCACGAGAGCAAGAAATTGTGGTGGAGCTCAACTCAGATTTAGATAAATCCATGCAGCAACTACAGGCAGAATTCCATAGTTTCAGGGATGAAAATATGCAAGAAAGAAGAGAACAGTGGGCTATAAATGAGGCCTTACTCCAAAGCCTAACAAGGATAAAACCCCATGGACAACCTACTCTTTCCATCAACACTCTTAACACAAGGAAAGCAGCCAACTGCAAGATAGGAGAACAAGAAGGTCATAAATCAGAACCATTGGAAGAGGACTATAAGAGCTCTTCCAATGACAATGGCTCCCCACCTCCTTGCAAGAGAAGGAGGAAGAGTGATGACAGCTTACAAGGAGAGTTCAGAAAGATAAGAGCCCCAACATATGACGGAGAAGTTAACTTGGGGGAAAAGGCTAAAGAATGGTTGTTAGGGATGAATAAATACTTTAAAGTTCATAATTATTCCAGTGAGATGCAAGCCCGACTAGCCATATACAACCTAAATGGAAAAGCTACCATATGGTCATGGGACCTAAAGCACATTAAGGGACAAGAGCTGCGAGACATAAGCTGGGACACTTTCAACATAATCTTTCAGGACAAATACATGTCTGAAAGATTCTTCGACAAGAAGATAAAAGTATTTCATGAGCTGAAAATGGGTTCCCTGACTATGGAAGCTTTCATAAAACGGTTCTTAGACTTGCTGCACTATTTTCCTTATATTAAGGACGAGAAGGTGAAAATCCAACAGTTCTTGGGTGGGATGCCACCAAAATTTAGCGAGAAGATAGAATTCGACATGCCCAGAACCCTTGACATAACCCTACATAAAGCCAGGCTGTGCTATGAGCACGGGCAGTCAAGGAACGACAACATCAACAGAAATAGGGACAGATTTAGGACTTTCTCAGACAACCACATGCCGGGTTTTAGACCCCCACCTTTTCGGAAACATAACAATAGTTTCCCACCCAGCAGAGGTTTCAGCTGACCCCAAGCTCGACCAAATGCACCCCCACCACCAACCAACAGGCCAACCTTCAACAAAGGGGCAAAGGCAGTCCCACCAACTGTTTCTTGTTGGAAATGCCAGGGACCACATTACTACAGAGACTGTCCCAACAAAATAGATGGGACTTTACACAATGTCCAAACAAAACCTACCGTGGGGGACGTGGAAAAAACACCAAGGATTTATGCCGCCCTTGATGGATGACAGGCAGATCATCAAGCTACCATGGTATAAATTGAGGGTAAGATATCTAACACTGCCATTTTAGTTCTAATAGACCCTGTGCTTGCCGAAGCTACATCTCTCCTAGGACAGTAGAAACTTGCAAACTAAACCGAGAAAGTAACAAGGTACCATGGCTGGTACAACTAGCTACGAGTATCAAGTAGAAGGTTACTGAACTAATTAAAGGCTATGAGATTGATTTAAACGGATTCCCAACTAGATTAGATTTAAACCTTCTACCATTAGGGTCTTATGACGTAATAATAGGCATGGATTGGTTAGAAAGACATCATGCCTTGCTAGATTGTTTAAACAAATACATCTTATGCACAGATAGTCAAGGAAACCAAAGAACGATTCAAGGTATACCTAAAGAAGTATCGGTACGACAGATATCTGCATTACAAGCAAAGAAATGCTTAAGAAAGGGTTGTAAACTATTTGCAATCCACCTTCAATCAGTAGAAGCCGATAGAGAACAAAGGATCGAGGATTTTCCGATGCTAGTAGAATTCAGAGACGTATTTCCCGAGGAGATACCAGGGTTACCACCCAAACGGGACGTAGACGTTTCCATAGAACTAACCCCCGGATCTGTACCCATCTCTAGGAATCCTTACCGTATGAGTACACCATAGCTAGTAGAGCTCAAGATACAGTTACAAGAACTAATAAACAAGGGATACATTCGATCGAGTGTGTCTTCCCTGGGGATCACCAATCCTCTTTGTTAAAAAGAAGGACGACACGATGCGTATGTGCATCGATTACCGCCAACTCAAAAATTTAACCATCAAGAACTGTTATCCACTCCCTAGGATCGATGACTTGTTTGACCAAGTCGGAGGAGCAAAGATCTTTTCAAAGATCGACCTGCAATTCGAACATCACCAGGTGAGAATCCGTGACGAGGACATCAGTAAGACCGCGTTTCACACCCGATCTGGCCACTACGAGTTTGTAGTAATGCCTTTCAGTCTGACGAATGCACCCGCCAACTTCATGTGCATGATGAACAATGTTTTCAATAAGTACCTAGACAAGTTTGTTCTAGTCTTCATAGACAATATCCTGATCTATTCCAAGAATGAAGAAGAACATGAGGAACACCTCCGAATAGTCCTACGGATATTATGAGAACATCAGCTGTACACAAAATTTAGCAAGTGTGATTTCTATAGACCTTAGATACAGTACTTAGGACATATCATTTCCGAGAAGGGAATAGCAGTTGATCCCGAAAAGATCAAGGCTATCGAAGAATGGCCCACACCTACTTGTCTTTTCGATATACGATCATTCCTAGGCTTAGCCGGATATTATTGAAAGTTCATTGAGAACTTCTTGCGGATCGCTTTCCCCATGACTGCGTTACAAAAGAAGACCAGTAAGCTCATCTGGACAGACAAGTGCGAGGAAAGGTTTTAGAAGTTAAAACAATTTCTGATTAGCGCACCAATTCTATGAATTTTTTACCTTAATGGGGACTTCATAGTTTGCACCGATGCAAGCAAGGAAGGACTCAGTGGAGTCCTTATGCATGATGACTTTTCCATCTTCTACGAATCAAGGAAGTTAAAGGAACATGAGAAAAACTATCCTACTCATGACCTCGAATTAGCCGCCATTATCCACGCTCTAAAGATGTGGAGGCATTACCTCATGGGTAAGAAATTTCTACTAAAAACGGACAACACGAGTCTAAAATATTTGTTCGATCAACCAGACCTGAATGCTAGACAGGCTAAGTGGTTATCCTTCCTGAGTGAGTATCACTTTGAACTAAAACACATCAAGGGGAGAGAAAACAAGATCACCGACGCCTTAAGTCGACGAGCTCATATGTTATATGAGGTAACCGAAAGTCGGACGAACTCCGACTTACATGACAGAATTAGAACGGCATGCCAAAATGACCAGTTCTATGTCGAGATCCTTAAAAAGATCCAAGAAGATAGGCTTTTCGAACAATAGAAAGAATACAAGATAGATGAATCAGGATTGTTGTGGTCGAAGGAAAGACTTTACGTTCCCGAGGGAGGAGACATTAGACCTAACATACTCATTGAATTCCATCGGAACCCCTATTCAAGACACTCCGGATATCAAAAGATGATTTCAGCTGTAAAGAAACACTACTTTTGGCCTAAGCTGAAAGCCGACATCGCATTATTCATCGTGAAGTGTCAGGAATGTCAGTTGGTTGAAGAAAAACACCAACACCCCTCCGGACTACTTAAACCATTACCCATTCTAGAATGGAAGTGGGAGGTAGTAAGTATGGATTTCATTACAGGCCTACCCAAGAGTAAAAAGCAAAACGACTCCATCTTCATAGTAGTAGAAAAGATGTCGAAAGCCACACATTTTATACCAATAAAATCTACCTACAAGGCAGTTGACCTTGTGGAAATCTTCCTAAGGGAGATTTTCTAGTTACACGGGATACCCAAAGCAATTATCTCGGATCGAGACACAAAGTTCACTAGTAGCTTTTTGAGAGCACGATTCTCCGGGTTAGAAACACAACTACATTTTAGTACCGCAAATCACCCTCAAACCGACGGACAGATGGAACGAGTAAACCAAATCATAAACGATATGCTGAGAATGTATGTCATGAACAATCTGACTATGTGGGACGACTACTTACACCTCGTGGAGTTTGCTTACAACAATGGTTACCAAACCTCGGCCAAAACGAGTCCCTTCGAAGTACTCTACGGTTGAAAGTGTCGGACCCTCGTCACCTGGGATAGCCCGGTGGACAAGCTTATGCTAGGGCCAGATTTACTAAAAGACTTGGAACAACTAGTCTCCAAGGTGCAACTAAATTTAAAAGAGGCACAAGACCGCCAAAAGAGTTACGCAGACAAGAAAAGAAAGGACAAAGACTACAAAATCGGTGAACATGTTTTCCTAAGAATAAAACCAAAACGAAGTTCGTTAAACTTGGGACGTTGCAGTAAACTAGCCCCAAGGTTTTGTGGACCGTTTGAAATACTGGGCAAGAACGGTTCGGTAGCATATGAGTTAGCCCTACCAGCACAAATAAAAGTTCATAATGTTTTTCATGCTTCTTTATTAAAGAAATATGTGTATGATACTAAACATGTTATCGATTGGTCCTTATTATAGGTGGAGCCTGAAGGGGAGTTCACGCCAGAACCACTCCACATTCTGGACAGGAGAGAGGTCCAGCTTAGGAGGAGGACCATTACTCAGCTAAAAGTGCAATGGAGGCACTTTGGACCAGATGAGGCCACTTGGGAGAATGAGGCTACCATGAGAGAGGCATACCCCGCCTTGTTTCATGATCTCATTCCTAGTCCCTAGAAACACCGGGACGGTGTTGTTCTAGGCGGGGAGGTATGTAAAATCCCAACTTTTTGACTAATTATGTTATGATGTTATATCGGGTCACGGCCCTAGTATATGTGATTTATTATGTTTGACATAGCATTAGTTTGTTTTGATTTATTCCTTCGTGAGTTGATATATGGGGCATGGACCCTGATTTGTTTCATTAATGATATATGTGGGGCAAGAAACCCCGAATGAATAAACTATCTTGTATTATAAGAATTGGTTACAAATTACGATATACTAAGATTATTCCTTTTGTTACATTATACTGTGCAGAGCATGATTTACATGGTTGATTATTTAGTGTGTTGAGCGTGGACTCAGAAACAAACACATGACCTTTATACTGGGCTTAAGCCCTAATGTATTTAGAGGATTCTATTTCGTACTGGGCCTAAGCCCCGATGTACGTTGAGCATTGGGCATGAACCCTGGAGCACTCCAAGCTTGAAAGAAATGATTACCAGATCTGAGGCCACTTAATATCCTAGATGTGCCTCACAACCACATTATAGCTCTAGTGTTGAGCAGAGGCTCTAAATTGCACTAGCGTAATGCCCATGTGAGAGTGTTGAGTTAAAAGGCTCTGAAGAGCACTCAGGGTTACTAAATCTCAAGTGTTTAGTCGAGAGGATTCTGAATAGCACTTACGTGTCTTATCACAACTATTTCAACTTGATTAAATAAATCTTATTATCATCATCTACTGCAGGAACTACCATGTTAAAACGAGGGAATCTGACATGCAAAGGGAGAGACTAGAGGTGCCTTACCAACTTACCAAAACCGTCCAAAGAAGTGGACCTTTCCTTAAAAAGAATTAAAAAGAGGCATCATGTGAAACAAATGCTTAAGGACCACAAAGCTAAGTATTATTATTTAAGAGTTTTAAAATATAATATGGTTATTTATTAATAGGTATACTTATACATAAGTGGGCTGCCACTTACCAATTATTATTTATTAAAATTTAGATAGAATTGTAATCTTTATATTATTATTATTATACAAAGATTTAATATAAAAAACACTTTAATAAAACAAAGTGAGAGGTCCTAGTTCCTAATAAACTAGCAGTTAAGTAAACAAATACTATTTTTTGTAATTAAATTGTTTTAAAGAAACCAGTAAAATCCAACAATCCTATTTTCATTATTTTCCTACTTAAGGAGGACAGACCCCAAAGTTTGGGGGATCTTTTTCTTTTGGTATTATTATGCCAAGAAGAACTCTCTGCTCAAGGAAGTGAATTCTTCCCTTAGATTTCTAAGATCTGAACCAGCTACACACCTAGGGCCTCTTCTTCTCGGTTTGCATGTCAGAACCAGCTCAAGGGGATTCATACTGAACCAGGAACGGTCGTAGAATCATGGTTTGGAGAAACGTGGTAGTCCCAAAGTCATCCAATCCAAGATCAATTATCAGGTCAGCTAAGAGTTAGTAGTTTTCCCAACTAGTGGCTGAGTGTGTAGGCCATTATCAACAGGAACACGCTACCGGGATCAACAGGTCATCATCAACAGGACAAGCTACATGCATCAACAGGTATGAATTGTTTATAAAACCCTCCTACGTTTTTTACCTCTTTTATAAATGCAATGTTAAATTAGCAATGTCCTTATTATCAGTTTTCAAAGCAACTTTTCTCATAATCGAATGGCATTCCCAATAGGACTAGCCAGCTAGTCTTTGCTAGTCATTTGTATTGCTTAAACTATTAGATCAGGCGAACCGTTGAACTAACTTAGCAAATTATATAGTATTTAATTTCTCTGATCTAAACCTTTGATTTAAATTACAAATAAAATCCCTTAGCTACTGAACCAAACTTTTAACAGAATTCTTTAAACATCGTGTAAACCATTTGAAAGTCCAGTTATACAAAACTATAGCAAAAAAAAACAAAGACATAATTTTTTGTAAGCATTTCCCATATGCTCCAATACTAGAACCCAAGACTGTCATATAAATATCCATTATCGATTTTCAATAGTTTCTTTCCTTTCTTTTCTTTTGAAACCTTATACATACCATAATTGAAACGAAGATAGCAGGTAGCACAGAGATCGCAAACACTGTGCTTTTACAACTACCTACCCATACCCACTTTATCAATAATCCTACGATAATCAAATAGACAACCCTGAGTTTTTCTTCCATTTCTTGTCAACATACAAACCTATGATAGTCATCTACAGGAAACATTCAAGCTTCATTTCAATCAACAAGAAGACACAGGAACAAGTTCTTTTCTAGGGCAAAGTCTCATAAAACATCAAACGCAGAGATCAATCACAAATAGAGGCAAAAATACATTTCGTATGACAACCACGAAGATGCCTATCGAAAGCTTAGGATGTAACATCACGATATTTTCATAAAAATTTAAAAAATTTTAAATTGCCATAAAAAGCTAATATTTGTAAATTGTGGAAATAATAATAATTAATGAAGCAGTAATTAAAAATATGACGCTTGGTGGGAAAGAATTTAACTGTTGTGTCTTATTGTCTTCTGATTGCGTATCGTGTCGATGACACGTCATGAATCCAATTAATGATTATGTTCTTTATTTATATGCTAAAATGATTGAAAATTTTGATGGATTTGGAAACAGAATTCTTCTCGACAAGTACTGACAGTTTAATTTTTCTGGATGATGATGAAAGGGGTGCCCCGAGGCTTACTTAGCTACCCAGGTAAATCATTGTGCTCTTCCTCCATGCGTAGATTCGCAGGTAAGAGATACCGATAAAATTCAAAGTGTTTAATAACCGTGATATCAATAAAAACTGCGTATGATTTTCGACGCTACAGGTATGGTCTCCTTCCAATTCTGTAAGATGAACCTAACTATCTCGAAGAATACAGATATTGTCAATCTCAGGGTGTGCTTGTTATGAATGTTTCCGTTAGGTGTTTATGACTTTACGTGTGGTCATTCCATAAATGACTTGCGGCTGTTCAAATAATTCTTTTATAATTTTTGACGGTGACGAGTTTAGGACAAGGGCACATGGTCCTAAGCATACTATAGAATGAGTGATAAGGTGGTTCTCATCTCTATTACCTAGGCAATTAAAATGGTGATGCATTAAGCATTAATACCCTACCATTCAGTGTATGCGATGGGTCCTTGGGTGGCAGCCATACCCTAAGGGTGTATTCATATAACTTATGGTGTGAACAAAAATTTAAGAGCTTTACAATGATTCTTATGATGAACTTTATAGTAACATTATATGTTGGGACAGAGTCAATCCATGCCCTATGATTGATCGCGACCTTTGTGGATATTCATATGCTATGAGTGTGCTCGAAATTGATTAAATGGAATCATATAAGACCTTTATTATATGCTACCGATGGACATTACACCTTGATACCATTTATATGTCGATGCTATTAATGTTGATCTGTATGGTTGGCAGGTGGAATGATGGCACTGCAAAAGCCTGCGTATGAAGTCGAGGGTGTAGTAAATGATTGAGTTTGCAACTAAATTGCCTGGCCACCATGTTAAGGATATTGTTATGTGTATGTCATGATGGATGATTCGGCATGTGATGAGGTTTGGAAAGCTGATTTGTAATGCGCCTCCTGCTCTGGTGTCAACTGAAATGGAAACTTCGTGGCTTGGGAGGTTAATGGGTGAGTTAATACCGCATCTACCACCCTCCATCATGGCTTGGTGAAAGTGGATCTCCGTTGTTGATTGTTGTGCATTAGGATTGTGATGAAACCTAACGTAGCTTATGGATTCATGTAACTTTTTCTTGGTCATTGTTTCGGTGGTAGGGTTTAGGAGGTGAGGCCAACCGACAGATAGGTACTTAGGGTTTTGATGTTTTTCAAGCCTCCCTCGGGCTCGATCCTAAGACCGTCAGCAACTTTCGGTCTATTAGTGATTGTTATCCATGGAGGCCAAGTATGGAAATGATTTGTGTAGCAATCTACAGGTGGGATGAGTGCGTCTGTTGTGGCGTTGTAGTGACTTACAAATCTGGGGTTTTGGTCGGGTTTTAAGTTACAAATGTATCACATAGAGTGGCCTTCAAGCTGGGTGCTTCTCCTTCGCAGTGGATGGATGATGGCTTCATCAAGCCTCTGTCACGACTCAGGTATCATAACGTTGCAAGGGTTTTCAAATTATTCTTTGTTGCATGCATTACTATCTCATGATTCGATATTTAACTCAGTGTATGGTTGTTGGCAGGTAGCTCTCAGCGAACAACAGGGTGCCGGAATAGTTGGTGAGGAAAAGAACTATAGCAAATCCACTGGTAAGCTTTGGTGGTTCCCCTGGAATCAGACTTGATGAGCAAAGTGTTGGTAGCATGCCTTCATGGCAGTGGCTTTGTCTCGCCTGCAGCAATTGGGGAACATTACTATTTTAAGTTTTGTTGATAGTGTATATGATGTAAATGTTTAAAATGTATGGCCGGCCATTCCTTGCCTTGGCGAGCTTGCTAGGGTTGAACCCTCATGTTTCCAAAGAGTCTTACAGTTTTACGTTTTATGTCTATCGTTTTGGTACTTTTGTATTGATGGAAGAAGAGATACGTTGACTGTAATTTTGTTTCGGCATTAGTTGTGTGTATAAATAGCATTGGGTTTTGAATGGAACCTTCAACAAAATAATGCGGCAAACTGTAGGATGCAAACCGCGTTAATTTAAATGGAAATGATAATTATTTAGTGTTTAATGGCTATGTATGGTGTTTTCAAACTCTTGTTTTCGAATCTGTAAATGGAAGCCTGTTTTAAGTTGTTTAATTAAATAGTGGCTATAAGTCGAAAGCGATCTACTTGGCTTTCATTGCATCTGTGCATACATGAATTAAGCTGAGAATGGAAAGGAATCGGTTTTGTTTGAAAACATAAGTGAGAATGCTAAACCCTAGCCGTCGATGGTAATGAATTATGTTGGTCTGTAATGATGTTAAGGAAACAAGAATAATAACTCTTGATTCTACAATTAGGTCATCTAATGGTAATGAAACGTTTGATTTGGAAGGTGTTTAAATGTTTGTAAATAATAGTGTAATGAGGCAGGTCAACCCTGGTTTGGGTGTAGAGATACTGTAACATGTTATGTCAAATCAATAATGCTATGTTCTTCTTGATTTTAATAACATAATATTCTACGATGTAAGTTTTTCCCCATATAGTTAATAATACAGAATCAAGAAATATACAGTGTAATCATCAGTTACTTTAATTTTCCTTTTAGTACAATAGTTTGTCTATTTTAATTGTTTTATTCCTATATTCGTCCACTTTGGACCTCTGATGAAATCATAGAATAACACAATATCTTTGTTTCTTTCTTTCTGCACAAGATAATATAGTGAAGACAATATTTTCTATAAAATCGATCAAATTCTCAAAACAATAAGAAAATAGAAAAGTGGGAATATGGTTAAACAGAATGCATGATATTGTTTTCTTTGAAGAAATAATTAAAGACTAGTAAACCCTAGTTGTTAACACAATGTCCACCTTCAGAAGTCAGAAAAGGACCTATTACTATGCCTAGTTTCTGGTAGGTTGTTCAGCATACAGATTTGAACAGTAAAAACATTCCATGCAAGGATCTAATCTATAGCTACTAAAATATAAGATGCATGAGGAACATAAGTCTGTGCATGGGTGGTCTTTTTGGTTTAGATATTTAGATTCATGCTAGGTGTCACTTTTAACTGGGCAGATTTAATGCTAACTCTCTGTACTGGAGTACGATGCAGCTCCATGCATGGGGGAAAATGCAAAGGAGTCATTTTATTAGTTCAGTAAATCTAAATTAATTAGGATCTAACATTTTACTGCTATTGATCATTAATAACATTACTAAGCCATTTTCTGAGAGAGTTCATATGATTGAAAAAGAAACACAAAAGAATAGAACCTGAGTGTAATGGGAGGAACAAATCTCTCAAGAAGCATGTTCCACCCAACCTGCTCCTAAGCAACCAAGCTGTCTGCACTTAGGACCCCCGATCCTATCCAGTGATCGACCAGGAGGAAGGAAGTTCTGAAGCTTAGGGTATCTGCTTGCAGCAGCAAGAAAATATATATCTAGCCTTACAGGCTTAGAAATCAATGGTACCAGCACCAGCACCTCTGGTCTATCCTTCTCATAACATTACAGACTTATACTTGCACTCTCCACGGCCTCCCCTATTTGAATCTCTCATCCATCACCTAATGAGCATGAGGAATGTTTCTACAAAAATCATTGTAAGAGCTCCCTGCTTAATTCGAATTTCCCTTTATAGGATTCCTGGGTCTTTTTGTAATTAACTAGTCATTAGTGATCTACCTGCTCACCTCCCTCCACCTGGAGGGGGAAATGCCACAAAATTAGGGGGAGTTGTCCCATACCAATAGCTAATGGTAGAGTGCAAATGCTTCCATCTGTCCCAATCTTTCCAGCAGCTTCCATTCCTTCTAGTGGGCCAGTGGACACTCTTGTAATAGCTTTCTTTAGTGTTTGTCTCCCATTTTTATTTATTAAATAATAATAATGAGTCATTACATTCATCTTTAACCTAATTGCTCATAATTAAAAAACTTGTAATTATAATTTAACACAAATTATTTTTGCAAAAAGGATAATAGTAGAAAATAATAATTCTCAAAAATTGGGTAGGTGACATACACCCCCCCTTAAGCCTCAACATCATCCTCGATGTTGCTTTATTCACTCCTTGAGTGTTCCTGGAACAGAGTTGGGTATGCAGCCCACATACTACTCTCCAACTCCCAGGTAGCCTCTACTGGGCTATAGTTCTTCCATTGCACTTTTACTTGGCTAACCGTGCGGTTCCGAAGTAGAGTTTCTTTCCTTGCGAGAATACAGTTCGGTTCCACCGGAAAATTGCCGCCTTGTTCCACCTGAACATTATTCCAATTTACAACATGAGTAGGATCATGCACATATTGATTTAAAAATGAAATGTGAAAAACGTTATGGACTTTGAGGTTTGAAGATAAGGCTAATTGATTTGCCACAGGTCCAACCCTGGACAAGCTTTCGAAAGGGCCACAATACCTGGGTGCCAGTTTGGCACAACTTCCCAATTTTAAGGAACTCTTTTTCGGCCTTACCTTAAGAAAAACATGTTCACCAACCTATGAGTTCTTTTAAGGTCCGCTTGACTTTTCTGTCTATCCTGGGAAGCTTTAAGATTCCCTTGTACTTACTTAATGATTAGTTCTAATTCCTGCAACAATTCGGGCCCTAAGGTGACCCTGCTAACCGAATCACTCCATGACACCGGTGTGTTACACTTTCTTCCAAAAAGGATCTCAAATGGGATAAGTTTGGTTGAAGCATGGTAGTGATTATTATACGCAAACTTTGCTAAATGTAAGTAGTCTTCCCACTTACTAGGCTGATCCTTAACATACATTCTGAGCTCGAATATCTGGTTCACCCTTTCAATCTGTCCGTTTGTTTGTGGATGGAACACAGTGCTGAAATTTAAGGTGGTGTTTAACCCCTTGAACAAGGACCTCCAAAAGTTACCTGTGAACTTCGAATCTCGGTCTGAAACTATTACCTTGGGTATGCCATGTAGTCGAAAAACCTGCTTCATAAAAATTTATGCGATATCAAGGGCTTTATGGGTAGTTTTGACAGGGATAAAATGGGCTGCCTTGCTAAGTTTGTCTAATACCACCATAATGGAGTCGTGTTGTTTTTTATTCTTTGGTAACCCAATGATGAAATCTATACTTATGACTTCCCATTTCCCGCTGGGTATAGGCAAGGGCTACAGCAATCCAGCAGGATGTTGATGTTCCACCTTCACTTTTTGACAGTCAAAACACTTAGCTATATACTCCGCTACTTCATCCTTCATCCTGGGCCAGTAGTACTCCTTCCTTAGCATTGTGATGGTTTTTTGGTAACCTGGATGGAAAGAATAGTGGCTTTTGTGCATCTCATCCAAAATCATAATTTTTACTGCTGGTACGTTTGATATGTACAATCTGTTTTTGTACAGCAGTAAGCCATTTTCCTTCAAACTGAAATCTGTTATAGAATTTTCAAAGTTGTTTTCTACTATCCTTTCCTATAATTTTCTGTATTCCTCATCCTCCTTAATTCCTTCAAAAATCTGTTCCTCCAAATCTATTGCATATGTGCTAATGGATGAAACAAAATGTATCCTTGCATTACGACTTAATGCGTCGACAACTTTATTCTCCTTCCCCTTAATGTGCTGAATTTCAAAATCATACTCACTCAGAAAAGTTAGCCATCTGGATTGCCTGGCATTCAAATTTGTTTGATATAACAAATATTTCAGCCCCATATTATCCGTCATCAAGGTAAATTTTCTACCAATAAGATGGTGACACCACATTTTTAAGGCATGAATCACTGCTAACAATTCTAGGTCGTAGGTGGAATAGTTCTTCTCATGTAATTTTAGTTTTCTTGATTCATATGCTAGAGCATGTCCCTCCTACATTAGGACTTCTCCCAGTCCATCATTGCACGCATCTGTACATACTACAAAATTTTTATTAGGATTTGCAATCCTCAAAATAGGTGCTGAAGTCAATAATTCTTTTAACTTTGCAAAACTGTCCGCACACTTTTGGTCCCAGACAAACTTCTTTCGCTTTTTCTGCAACAACGTTATGGGGTTTGTGATCCTAGAAAACCCTTCAATGAATTTTCTATAATAACCAGTGATGCCCATAAACGATCGCACATCCATCACATCTTTAGGAACTGGCCATTCATTAACGGCCTTTATCTTGGCGGGGTCAACCGAAATCCCTTTTTCGGAGATTATGTGTCCCAAGTACTGAATCTTGTCTTTGTAAAAATCACATTTGCTGAATTTTGCATACAACTGGTGCTCCCTCAGAACTTACAGAATGATACGTAGATGTTCATCATGCTCTTCCTTGTTCTTAGAATATACCAAAATGTCATCGATAAACACAACTGCAAACTTATCTAAGTACATGTGCAGAATTTTGTTCATTAAGCACATAAATACAGCGGGCGCATTAGTTAATCCAAACGGCATGACAACAAACTCATAGTGTCCATAACGAGTTCTAAAGGTTGTTTTGAAATTGTCTTCATCCTTCACACGGACCTGATGATATCCTAATCGTAAATCGATCTTCGAGAACACTTTTTCTCTACGTAGCTGGTCAAAAAGATCGTCAAAGCGGGGCAGCGGGTACCTATTCTTGATTGTCATTTTATTCAATTGATGATAATCTATGTAGAGTCTTAGGGTACCATCTTTCTTCTTAACAAAAATGACCGGTGCTCCCCAAGGGGACACGTTGGGTCTTATATATTTTTTATCGATCAGCTCCTTCAGCTAAGATTTTAACTCATTCAACTCTAGTATATTCATTCGGTATGGAGCTTTAGAACTTGGTACAGCACCAAGTATTAATTCAATAGTAAAATCCATTTCCCTTTTGGGAGGCAAATCTGGGATCTCTTCAGGAAAAATATCTCGGAAATCCTGTAAGACAGGTATGTCTTCCATTTTTAGTTTGTCCTCCTTAGTACTTATCTCATCATGCACCACATTCATAGCAAACATTTGACACCCTTTTCTGATTTCCTTTTTCACTTGCATGGCTGAAATCTGTCGAACGGATGTTTTTCTAGGGATGCCTTTTACCTCTGCTTCCTTTCCTTCATCATCTAGGAAAATGAAACTTTTTTCATAACAATTCACAATGACACGATGGGTTTCTAACCAGTCCATACCGATTAGGATATCATAGGACCCTAATGGCAAAACATTTAGCTTAACCTGTGTTGTTAGTTGATTCATAGATAAAGCACAATTTTCCACAAAATCAGAAACCTTCCTTTTTGTTCCTGTCGCTACTGTAACTAACCAGGATTTATCAAATTTTTATGTTTTCAAATCTAGTCCTTCTACAACAACTCGTGATATATAGCTTAGACTAGCACTAGGGTCAATTAAAATACAAACTGGGTGGTTTTGCAGCATACCTTCGACCTCCACCATTGAGACTTGGTGTTCTGCTTTCCAGCTGTCTAATGCTGCACTAATTCTGGGTACTTCTCTTGCCACATCTCCTACAGTAGCTTCAGACTGTATGGAGTGAATATGGTTGGCCGCCCGTTTCTTGAGGGGATAGTCTGAGGCATAATGGGGCACTTGGCACTCAAATAATTTTATAGGTGGCTTCTGTTCATTGGTCCTGGCAACATTGGGGACATTTCTGGGTGCTGTAAATTTCTGCTACTGATTATTTCTGTTCTGCTTAAATTTTTTATTCTGAAAATTTCTCTTCTGGAAACTGAAATTTCCGCCATATCTAAAATTCTTCTTCTTCTGTTCAAAGTTACTGGGTTTTGTGTTTTTCCAGCTAGGTACCCCTTCTCTTTTCTTATTCTGGTCAAAGCAAAAGGTGGCTTTCCTCATGGCTTCCTCTAGTGTCTTAGGGTTATCGTACTCTATCCTGTCCTTGATGTGGAAAGGTAGACAACTTAAGTACCTCTGGACCTTCGGATTTTATTCCACCATATACGGCACATATCTTAGCAAACTTAAAAACTTGATGTTCAGTTCTTTCATGTTCACCGTTCCCAGTTTCAGATCATAAATTCCTTTGGATTTTTCTTCATAATACTACTCAGATAACAATTTCTTCTTGAAGTGTCTTTTAAAAGTACTCCAACTTACATATCAGTCTTTTATACCTTTTACCCTTTTAAGGTCTTACCACCAAATATCTGCCTTCCCGGTCAGATTATAAATTGCCATCTTTGCCTTTAAGGATTCCGAATTGTCGTAGATTTGAAAATACTTTTTCATGCTAGATAGCCATGAATCCGATGTCTCTCCTTTTTCTATCTCGCCATTGAAAGTTGGGGGTTTGATTTTCTTGAATTCACCAGATATCTGTTCGTACTATTTATTCCTTTTTCTTTTTGGCTTAAAGTCTCCTTCACTGCTGTCACTAGAGTAGTTATGCTTCTTTTTATGTGGATGCTTGGCAGCTCTTGATGACATTGAGTTGTTGTTTTCTTCAGCTATTTCTGTTTGTTTATTCTTGCCTTCATGGGATAGCTCTTTAGTTTCAGAAGTATGTTCCAGGTTCTATTCATATTTTGAATATTGGTCGAATAGTGTTTGCTTCAACTCTTCCCGTGTCCTCAGGATTCTTTCATTGTCCTGTTTTACTGACTGGATCTCTGCTTTTAATTCATGAAAAGCACGCAATAATTCTGACGAATCATTACCCCGATTGCCCTGGAATTGTTGTTCCATACTTGGGTTGTTTGGCGGAAATCTACCCCTTATGTGTTTAGCTGATCCTTCCATATCTGTAAATCAAAGAAAATTTTCTGTATACGACAAAATAATTTAAACTTGAGTTAGCGAAAAATTTCACAGTCATAATTTTTTTTTCTGTTTGCGTGTTTCTTGGACCGTCTTTAGGCCTAGAGTTCGAACATGAGCTCTGATACCACATGTAACATCCCAATATTTTCATAAAAATTTAATAAAATTTAAATTGCCATAAAAAGCTAATATTTGTAAATTGCGGAAATAATAATAATTAATAAAGCAGTAATTAAAAATAAGACGCTTGGTAGGAAACAATTTAACTGCTGTGTCTTTTTTTCTTCTGATGGCGTATCATGTCGGCAACACATCATGAATCCAATTAATGATTATGTTCTTTATTTATATGCTGAAATGATTGAAAAATTTGATGCATTTGGAAACACAATTCTTCTCGACGAGTACTGACAGTTTAATTTTTCTAGATGATGATGAAAGGGGTCCCACAAGGTGCCCCGAGGCTTACTTAGCTACTTAGCTAAAGCATTGTACTCGTCCTCCATGCGCAGATTCGCAGGTAAGAGATAGCCATAAAATTCAGTGTTTAATAACCGTGATATCAATAAAAACTGCATATGATTTTCGACGCTACAGGTATGGTCTCCTTCCAATTCTGTAAGATGAACCTGACTGTCTCAAAGACTGCAGATATTGTCAATCTTAGGGTGTGCTTGTTATGAATATTTTCGATAGGTGTTTATGACTTTACGTGTGGTCATTCCATAAATGACTTACGGCTGTTAAAATAATTCTTTTATAATTTTTTACAGTGACAAGTTTAGGACAAGGGCACATGGTCCTAAGCATAATATAGAATGAGTGATAAGGTGGTTCTGGTCTCTATTACCCAAGCAATTAAAATGGTGATGCATTAAGCATTAATACTCTACCATGCAATGTATGTGATGGGTCCTTGGGTGGCAGCCATACCCTAAGGGTGTATTCATATAACTTATGGTGTGAACAAAGCTTTAAGAGCTTTACAATGATTCTGATGATGAACTTTATAGTAAAATTATATGTTGGGGCGAAGTCAATCCATGCCCTATGATTGATCGTGACCTTGGTGGATATTCATATGCTATGAGTGTGCTTGAAATTGATTAAATGGAATCATATAAGACCTTTATTATATGCTACTAATGGACGTTATACCTTGATACCATTTATATGTCGATGCTATTAATGTTGATCTATATGGCTGGCAGGTGGAATGATGGCACTGCAAAAGCCTGCATACAGAGTCGAGGGTGTAGTAAATGATTGAGTTTGCAACTAAATTGCCTGGCCACCGTGTTAAGGATATTGTTACGTGTAAGTTGTCATGGATGATTCGGTGTGTGATGAGGTTTGGCAAGCTGAGTTGTAACAGGACTCCTGCCCTGGTGTCAACTGAAATGGCAACTTCGTGGCTTGAGAGGTAGATGGGTGAGTTAATACCACATATACCACCCTCCATCGTGGCTTGATGAAAGTGGATCTTCGTCGTTGATCATTGTGCATTGGGATTGTGATGAACCCTAATGTAACTTATGGATTGTTGTAACATTTTCCTGGTCATTGTTTCGGTGGTAGGGTTTGGAAGGTGAGGCCAACCGATCTAGAGGAACTTAGGGTTTTGATGTTTTTCTAGCCTTCCTCAGGCTCGATCCTGAGACCGGCTCAACCTTCGGTCTGTGAGTGATTGTTATCCATGGAGGACAAGTCTGGAAATGATTTGTGTAGCAATCTATAAGTGGTATGAGTGCGTCTGTTGTGGCATTGTAGCGAGTAGCAAATCTGGGGTTTTGATCGAGTTGTAAGTTTCAAATGTATCACACAGAGTGGCCTTCGAGCTAGGTGCTTCTCCTTCATAGTGGATGGATGATGGCTTCGTCAAGCCTCTGTCACGACTCAGGTATCGTCACGTTGCAAGGGTTTTCAAATTATTCTTTGTTGCATGCATTACTATCTCATGATTCGATATTTAACTCAGTGTATGGTTGTTGGCAGGTAACTCTTGGCGAACAACAGGGTGCCAAAACAGTTGGTGAGGATAAGAACTATAGCAACTCCACTGGTAAGCTTCGGTGTTATCCCTCCCTCAGTGGTTCCCCTAGAATCAGACTTGATGAGCAGAGTGTTGGTAGCATGCCTTCATGGCAGTGGCTTTGTCTTGCCTGCAGCAATTGGGGAACGTTACTATTTTAAGTTTTGTTGATAGTGTAGATGATGTAAATGTTTAAAATGTATGGCCGGCCATTCCTTGCCTCGACGAGCTTGATAGGGTTGAAACCTCGTGTTTGCAAAGATTCTTACAGCTTTACGTTTTATGTCTGTCGTTTTGGTACTTCTGTGTTGATGGAAGAAGAGTTACATTGATTGTAATTTTGTTTCGGCATTAGCTGTGTGTGTAAATAGCATTGGGTTTCGAATGGAACATTCAGCAAAAGAATGCGTCAAACTAAAGGATGCAACCCGCGTTAATTTAAATGGAAATGATAATTATTTAGGGTTTAATGGCTATGTATGGTGTTTTCAAACTCTCGTTTTCGATTCTGTAAATGGAAGCCTATTTTAAGTTGTTTAATTAAATAGTGGCTATAAGCCGAAACCGATCTACCTGGATTTCATTGCATCTGTGCATACATGAATTAAGCCAAGAATGGAAAGGAATTGGTTTTGTTTGAAAACATAAGTGATAATGCTAAACCCTAGCTATCGATGGTAATGAAGGCTGCTAGTCTATAATGATGTTAAGGAAACAAGAATAATAACCTTTGATTCTATAGTTAGGTCATATAATGGTAATGAAACGTTTGATTTGGCAGTTGTTTAAATGTTTGTAAATAATAGTGTAATGAGGCAGGTCAACCCTGGTTTGGGTGTAGAGATACTGTAACATGTTTTGTCAAATCAATAATGCTATGTTCTTCTTGATTTTAATAACATGATATTCTATGATGTAAGTTTTTGCCCCATACAGTTAATAATACAGAATCAAGAAATATACAGTGTAATCATCAGTTAGTTTAGTTTTCCTATTAGTACAACAGTTTGTCTATTTTAATTCTATATTCCTGTATTCGTCCACTTTGGACCTCTGATGAAATCATAGAATAACACAATATCTTTCTTTCTTTCTTTCTGCACAAGATAATACAGTGAAGACAATATTTTCTATAAAATCGATCAGATTCTCAAAACAATAAGAAAATAGAAAAGTGGGAATATGGTTAAACAGAATGAATGATATTGTTTTCTTTGAAGAAATAATTAAAGACCAATAAACCCTAGTTGTTAACACAATGTCCACCTTCAGATGTCAGAAAAGAACCTATTACTATGCCTAGTTTCTGGTAGGTTGTTCAGCATACAGATTTCAATAGTAAAAACATTGCATGCAAGGATCTAATCTATAGCTGCTAAAATATAAGATGCATGAGGAACATAAGTCTGTGCATGGGTGGTCTTTTTGGTTTAGATATTTAGATTCATGCTAGGTTTCACTTTTAACTGGGCAGATTTAATGCTACTTCTCTGTACTGGAGTACGATGCAGCTCCATGCATGGGGAGAAATGCAAAGGAGTCATTTTATCAGTTCAGTAAATCTAAATTAATTAGGATCTAACATTTTACTGCTATTGATCATTAATAACATTTCTAAGCCATTTTCTGAGAGCATTCATATGATTGAAAAAGAAACACAAAAGAATAGAACCTGAGTGTAATGGGAGGAACAAATCACTCAAGAAGCCTGTTCCACCCAACCTGCTCCTAAGTAGCCAAGCTGTCTGCACTTAGGACCCCTGAGCCTATCCACTGATTGACCAAGAGGAAGGAAGTTATGAAGCTTAGGGTCTCTGCTTGTAGCAGCAAGAAAATATATATCCATCCTTACAGGCTTAGGAATCAATGGGACCAGCACCAACACCTATGGTCTGTCCTTCTCATAACATTGTAGACTTATACTTGCACTCTCCACAGCCTCCCCTATTCAAATCTCTCAGCCATCACCTAATGAGCATGAGGAATGTTTCTGCAGAAAACACTGTAAGAGCTCCCCACTCAATTCGAATTGTCCTTTATAGGCTGCCTAGGTATTTTTGTAATGAACTGGTCATTAGTGACCTACCTGCTCACCTCCCTCCACCTAGAGGGGTAAATGCCACAAAATTAGGGGGAGTTGTCCCATACCAACAACTAATGGTAAAGTGCAAATTCTGCCATCTGTCCCAATCCTTCCAGCAACTTCCATTCCTCCTAGTGGGCCAGTGGACACTCTTGTAACAGCTTTCTTGAGTGTTTGTCTCCCATTTTTATTTATTAAATAATAATAATGAGTCATTACATTCATCTTTGACCTAATTGGTCATAATTACAAAACTTGTAATTATAATTTAACACAAAATATTTTTGCATAAAGGATAATAGTAGAAAATAATTATTCTCAAAAATTGGGTAGGTGACATAGGACTAGGGTCAAATCCCATGGCCTTCTAAAAGCCAGATTTCATAAGTTATTCCTACAGGATACAAGTCTCTAAATAACAAACTTCCCCAGGTGAATCAGTAAGCCAAGAGCTTGTGAAAGCGTCCATTTTAAACCAGGCTAAACACATACATACAAACACTAGGGGTGCGAGAGGTAGGGTATGAATGAGTATGCCAGACTTACCATTACCCTAGCCATAGCACCATGAACCGTCGTAGCTCCTTTACCAAAGTTTCTATCACCTTCCATGAGAACAAGTACTATTAATTAGTAGAAACCCTATTGTTGTAAACCAAATGAAGGAAAGTCAAATTCCTGTGATTCATAGTTGTTCTTACCTGTTTGAGGAATGCCATCCACGCCATAGTCAAAGTTCCATAGACTCTGAGTGCGCTGACCACGAGCATTGCTTAGGTCAAGGCACCATCACAGCCACTCTACAAATGAGGTGCAAAACCAACAACAACCAGCAAGAAGTCAAAGACAGAGCGAGAAGACAATACCCCAAGTCAATCACCAAAACACTCATTGACAAGTTATTCCCCATTAAGCATTAAAGACATGAGTAAGAAGCGCACCAACCCAATGTTTAAGTGGATGTAGTGGTCTGGTTTTTGGCAGAGCACATGACAAGCTTCTGAACTAATTAATTTTCTGTACGGGTTTGTTTCTAGATAATAAATAAGAATATTATTTGATCATTTACTATTTTTCCTATTATCGTAGTTTGCATCAACATTCAAGAGGTAAAATAATATAAGTTTTCATTTACATGCATGTTTCAGTTCAGTGCATATACATGTTTTAGCATAATGTTTTATCATAAGTTTAAAATATGATTAATGTAATAATTAACAAGGAAAATACCTGTTTCCAGAAGTTTGAAGTTTGTAGATTGTCTCATAGCTTGCTGTAGATTTCCTTCTAGATTTTTGTCTTTAAAGCTTAGCAACCGATTGAATGAACCACCCTACCGACCAGCTCTTATCATGCTGGCCCTAGGAAACCGACGGGTTTCCTAGCCCCCGAGCCCACAAACCGATAATCCCGAGAGCATCATTCCTTACTATATTTCCATAGGTGCAGTTTTCCCTATGATTTTTCCACCTCCTCCTTGGAGTTGGAGTTTACCCCTTCCTCAGCTTCACCTCCAAAATCACAGTTCTCCCCAAAGAAAAACCTCCCTTCTTCTCCCTTCACCCATCCCTAAATACCTTTCCTTCCTCGAGAAGACTTGAGGCTTACTCCACCGCCCCAAATTCCCTCTCTCGAGCCCTTCAATCATTAAATTCCCTGACTTTAACATTTATACAAGTTTACAATATAATAATATATTTCTTCACTTAATGCACCGACAATTAATGCACTTACAGTAAATTTATTGTACTTTAATTATTCGATGGTAAGTATTTATTATGGTAGGATATATTACCTACGGGTTCTCTATTCGAGATCTATTTTAACAATTCTCCATTTATTCACCATATTTGCACTTAGTGTTTTTTGAATAAAATAATACAATAATATATGTTCTAGTTTGACTTTTCAGTTTGGGACAAGGCATGTCTTAATGGTTTTACCAATCCGACAAGATAACTTATCATGTAACTTAAACTTTAAGACTCATACTGAATAAATAAATAATATTTAATACCTATTCCTTCACATCACATCCATTCAAGAATGATTATCCTATTATGGCTAACTTTTGAAATGGAAATAATCACACAATATTAATTTATAAATCAATATTTTAAATCTTACTTATATTGCAATTGTTACGATAGGGGTATAAATGTTGCTGGAATATTATTAATTAAGTAATAATAATAATTAAATCACCATTTATTAATTAATAATAATAATTAAATCACCATTTATTAATTAATAATAATAATTAAATCACCATTTAACAATAATAAAAGGTGAATTAATCATAGTATTCTTAATTATTTGTTTATCACATGAGTACCCTATCATCAATATAGCATCCTTGTTCTTATAAACAAAGCACTTGTGAGGGCTTAAACAATTTTACTAATTAATTAGACATTATCATTACCCTATTCACAACAGTTCTCCTATGACAATATTAACTGACGACACTTGTCTTAATTTATTATTACAATGTTTTCATATAATTACTAATTCACTTATTTACACATTAACAACCTAACCATTCATTACCTAAGTTGATTGATGTATCCTTAACTGAGTTATCTATGACATTTATACTACTATTCAAGCATGACAAGTATGTTATACACTAGTAATATTGTACACGTACAAGGTGTGCATGCATGGCCAGTGTATGCACATGTCGGATATGTACTATAAACAAACCCCATTCCGCCTATGCATACCTGCTAACTAATAATAGTATTTACCCCCATGCAGAAGAGCAAGCATAATATATAGTATAATTACTTTAACATCCTCGGTTATTTAACAGTTAACCCTTTACGATTTAACATCATTGTCTTTATGTTTACATTAGTTTAATCAATCAAGTACAGGAAGGGTATCTACTCCCACTAACTAAAGATCAAGGAATATCCAACCCTCAACAGTACTAACTAACATATCCTCCCATCATAACCTACGTCCTCCATCCTCCCTATCCTTCCTCTGCTAGTACAAAAGTGGATGTCGGACTCACCGACCTGACCACATAGAACCTGAGAGCGATAGCGTCGGCTGAACAGCGGACCTATCCTCCCCTAGCAGGCATCCGACCATCTTCATCACAACAACATGGGGAGCGTGTCTCAGCACGGCCCTCCCACGACCTCGGGTATCATGGAAACCTAGGGTGGGAAACACATCCATCCCTCTCAACATATTGGGCCTACGCCCTTATCGACTCATACTTTGCTGCTATCGAGATTATCGGTTTGTGTCATCGTATCATCAATTTTGGTTGCTAAGCTTTTACTGCATGGAAAAGTTCTTATCCCATGTATTAGATCAAGTATCTCGCTATCCCATAGCCCTTGTATCCTGTAGGTTAGTATTTCGCAAAATACACATTTTATAACAAGCATTTCCATTCGATCGCCAATTTATCTATATCATCAACATCGTTTTATTTAACGCCACAATTTTAGCTCATCATAGGTATGCATGACATATAACAATTCAATCAATTTCATCATAGGATGGCATCCACGTATAACATCATATATTTCACATTCCATTAATGAAAATGTTAAAACATATATATCGTCATCATAAAAGAAACGAATCTCATGATAACCATAACCTATTAACTGCATGAACATAGTAAGATCATAATATCATAACATCATATTCATAGTGACAACATAACATAATAACGACATACACATGGTAGCAACATATAATCGGGTGTATCGTGTCATAAGTATAGTTTACCAAGTCTAGTTAAGTCCAACAGATAATAAGAAAATAAAGTTCAATATGTGTCACGGATAAACCTGTCTAGTCAAAATATGGGGCGTTACATACACCCACCCTTCAGGAAACTTCGTCCCGAAGTTATGGTCATAATAATGCAGGGAAAATCTTGATGCATAATCTCTTCATTCTTCCAAGTAGCAGATGTTGACCATACTTGTCCTACTTAGCTTTGACTTGACCGAATAAGTCGATATTATCTTATGGTTTTACTTCTTTTATCCCATGATATGTATTCTAGTAATTGAAGAAACATTTAGATTAATCTTTCTGTAGAATCTCAATACTATGTCTAGAATGCTTAAGGTTATAATCGAGTGCTATCCACCTTAGTATCCTACTTATTACCGGTTAGCAATATCCTTTAAGTTATAACATCTAGAGGGGTTTTACTCATCACAAAAGCTTATATTGATCCAACTTAACATGAAATAATCAATGATTTAAAATGGAGGTCTTTAGAATTCATACTTTGTATTCCCTCGACACGCAACTACCAAGGAACCTTAAGGTTGGCATACGTCTCTTAGGGGAAGAAGGTTCATTTCCTTTAAATCCTAAGGTCACACATTATTATTTCCTTATCGGTAATAAGCATTAACAAAACTTATTGTAACATTTATTAAAGTAGGAGGAATTTTATTGTTTACAAGGTTTTTATGACTATCTCTTATCAAAATACAAACGTTACCATGTTTATTTATTATTTTCTCCTTTTCAAACTAATATAATCTGTTGGGAAACCATTACTTCTTCAATTCCTTAAGGATTTCATAGCCATTTTGTTCCCACGCTCAGAATCGCAAAGGTAATTACTTGTATTTATCCTAGTATACCATTGTATTTTTGTACATCACCACTCTTCCTACACACACAAGCAACCTTCATTTACTTTGTAAAGGTCTTAATCTAATCCTACAAGTTGAACCAAACGTGTTTACTTAATATATTCAATCATATTACAACTTCATAGCCACTACTTTAATAGAGTTAAGCTGAGGATTGTGTTAAGATTCTTATGACTCTCTTATTATTACCCAATATCATCACTATATTAGGTATGATTAATCCAAAATTTTCTCAAAAAAAAAAAAAAAAAAAAAAAAAACCATATCACACCATTACTCCAATTCATTATTCCTCTTAACTTAATTATTCTAAAGCCATGTTCCCTCTTCATAAAATAGTATTTTAACGAACTCTGTATGCAATCTCCTTGTTTAAGTACATGGTGTTTTCCTTAATGTGATTCAAAAGGATACTTGGTCCTTGTATTAAGCAAATTTATTTCCATCCATTATCTTATCTAAAGAATATTTAATGTATTTTCTTAGTCTTAGCTCTTCTCTTTTTTTTTTTCTCTTTTTTTTTTTTTTTTTTTAAACAATTTCCACTATCATTCCTCAACATGATCACTGGAGTACAAAACTCGACAAGTCCACTCATAGTTGATTATAACTCAACCTAACCATCATGTCTATAGATAAAACCTAATTACGTAATATCGTAGACCACAAAATAATGAGGCATATTGTGAAGACATGTAGTTGCCTTCCGAAATTTAGGAACTAGTCACATAACGTATTCCTCATCTTACATCATAATTCATACTCAAAACTACATGGAAATAGTCGTAAGGAATCTCCTAAGTGATATATTGTCGTCAAAAGCAAATAACAAGTCTCTTTATTTTATTTATTTATTTATTTTTTTCAGTTTCTTTTTCTTATTTATTTATTTTAATCTATGTAGAATAAATGTTTTTTATTATATAAAAAAAATCTAAAATAAACAAATTGAATACATTAATGGATGCTTTGTAAGTTGAGGCAATGATCCCCGCTATAAGTTTCACCATTACATCATGCCCGTTCTCGTCTATTGAAAAGGACATCTATAACACGTGTAAATGAGGAAATTGAACACCATAGCCTACTCTCTTATCTTGGATATGAGGTCCATCTCTAACCCTCTTCTATTTACCATAATCAACCAATCAATTTATTTAAATTTTATTTTTGTTGTTTGTTTGTTATCCTTTTTACATGTTTGAACATTAATATAGGATTGATCTCGACCTCCCTATGTCCTAACCATGATGGTTACTGCTTCACGACTACACATCAAATCGTCGCAATTTAAGTCATAGCAAGTTGTAATTAAACACATTCTCAATTCTACGTTCATGAGGACAATCTCTTTCTCATACTAAGGGAGAAACTCTGTGGAAAGGCTATGGATACGCGATATAATTGATCACTATAACCAGTGTCACTAACGAAATTGCGAGGCAACATACGTTGTGGGTCGTTTTACAAAGGTCTATAGTTTCGGGGCGTTTTGATCAAGCCATTCTGAGACCACCTGGTACTAAATACACTAGCTAAAGTCTTACTCGGTAGATTGCCTAATCTCTACTAACTCTGTATTAATTTGACATGTACCTAACCCTATAAAATTGATTATAGAGTTCAATTTTAAGATTTAATTAATTAATTAATTAATCACTTAATTGTATGTCATTTATCTAAGATAATGTCAAATTAATTACCTTACCTTATATTTAAACCGTTAAAACAATATGTAACATTTTAGGTTAACATAAAGAAAAATCCACAATTTCAAATTTTTTTATATGGACATTAAATTTAAACATTTAGAATTGAATAAAATTCTAAATAACTAACTATCTAAAATTAAGCAATTGTAATTTAGGATATATAACAACTTTATGTCAATTTTGAACTCCATTTAATAATCAAAATTCAAAATAAATAATAATAAATTTTTTTTAATAATTTCAATTAATTATCTATTATTTTATTTATTTTATACCCTAAGCGTCTTACTCTACCCAACCTATCCACCTTACTTTACCCTTAAACCGGCAGCATCAAGGCCACCCGTCCTCACCAGGTCCTCCCACCGCCATGCACTACTAAAATAATATTAAAAAAAACAAACCCTAAAAGGTCGAACGGAATACCGCCGGCCATTTCCGTGCTTCATTCCTGAGGAGCTTAGCTCTGCAACTCGGCGAGCTTGCAAGGATTTGCTCATGTCTAAGGTGTCTGTTTTATCTCTTAGTTTGGAATGGTGGCTGCTGGGTACCCCCCCCTCCACTTTCTCTCAGCTTAGCGCGACTCTGTGGAGAGGCGGCTACACAGCCCTCCAGTCTCCCTTCTTCCTGTACGCGGCGTTGGAGGAAGAGATGTCAAGCAAGGAAATATTGGTATCCTTGGAGGTGTCACGAGCATGTTCCTGCCCAGCTCAGAAGGAAAGAGGCCCTGGCGCTCGGAGAATACGTGATACGAGGGTCTCTCTTGGCTTGGCGTTTATGCGTTGGCATTAGGTATTGGTAAGCTGGTGCTTCAAATCCCACCTGACTCTGCTTGATAATGGTGGTCGAGTTCTGTGTGTTTCTTGCCTTATCAGAGATCAAATCCCCATAGACACATTTTACAGTTAATTTTACCATTTCTGGCCCAACTGGTAGTTTATGGCTGAGTGGGATTGCTACGTGTGAAACATGCATGCCTCGTCAAGTATATCATCCTTCTATGGCGAATGATTGGGACCTGCGGCCTCTACCTATTTTCCCAAACCAACTCCAAGATTGTTTCTTAGGTTCTCCCCTACTAGAATCGAATTTTTCTTCTTAACTTTTAGAAGGATTTATACGAGTCCTCTAATGTCATCATTTCTATTTCCCGTGGCTTCGGCACCAAACCCTAAAATTGAAGTCGACGCCAAGCGAGCCTGGCGCACATGGCCAGCAGGGGGTACCAAAAACGTGGCAGCCCTCCGGGGTTAGCGTCTCCTGGCACTCTGATAATACATTTTACAAGATTGCCCTGGTAAATCTCTGGAAAGAGGAAGAGGCTGATTAAATGCTTATCCCACTCCCTTCCAGGTGCGAGGGGTGTAGAATGTACCGATACATAGGCAAGCTACAAGAGGATAACAATTCTTGAAATCGAGAATAACCAGGTGCCAAGATTTGTTGCATTTGGAACAATACGGTTTTGCACGTAAAATGTTCTAAATTTGAGAAGTATATAAAATCGTTTATTCCAGGAATATTTCTCAGGATTATTTGACTAGTATCTTGATTATTTAAAATGTATATGAACCTTCCTTAATGGGCTTTATTAATTTATGAGATGACCGCTTTAGATTTTGTTACCCTCTTTAAAGGAGGAAAAGTCAATGTTCACAGGATTCGTGTTCCTGATTTGAACTTGTATCAAGTTGTTCTAACTCATGCCTTTCATTTGATTTGTGTTTTTTTTTTTTTTCTTCTCTTCTGAGCCTCCTTCTTATTTTTGTCAGATTGTCACTGTTCCTTTTTCATTATTGTACTCCGTCAATTCGACACAACATTGTTTTGTCCGAGTCATAAGGGTGCTAGATGGGAGGAACTCTGAAATACCATAATGTCATTTTCAATCCCTTAATGATTTTTTTTTTGAAGCATCTCGTCTCTGGAATGATTTATTTGATCTGTTCTTCTTTTGAAATTGGACTGTAAGTTGCATTTAGAAAAAAAAATTAGGAGAGGATTTTACTTCTGGCAATTTGCACTCACAGTTTAAAACAACGAGAAATCTAAGCTAAAGGTGATGGCATGGTTCAACGGAGCTGATGCTTTATTTCATGATGAACATACATGCTTAAAATATATTATATGAAATGCATCCTCTGCTTAGCAGGTTAGACCTGGGTTGTGAATCAAACATTCCACTCACAATTGAGAGGAGAAAAATTCACAAGTCCTACAGAAAGGATGAATAATGGATGCACAGGTGATGATTCGTCTATGCCTCAAGAATCGTTTGGTTTTGGCACCTTTTGGAGGACGCACAGTGCACCTATGTTGTTCCCTTGTGGAGTGATTTGTTGATTTGGGGTTTGGCTTATAGATTTCGCTGATGTCCGTAGAATTCAATAGTCTATGTAGTGGAATTTGATGATAGTCCGTCTTAGAGATTTGGCTTTGAGCATTACCTTTTGGAGGAGGCAGAAGACAGTGATGGGGCATCTGATAAAATCTCTGCATGAATTTTACCATTATATTTCCGCACTTCTGTGGTTGACTTCATGAAAATTTTATTAACAGATGGGTCCAGCTGTCTATAATCCACCGAGGCTTACAGTTTTCTTTCCTGAAAATTTTATTAACAGATGGATTCAGCTGTGTAGAATCCACTGAGGCGTACAGTTTTCTTTCTTTAGAACATTATCTATGGGGATTACTGTGTTCAATGGATGATTAGTGGGGATCAGAAGATCAAGTGCTATTGGTCGCTTTATTGATTGACTTGCCTTTGTCTGTCACTGCTAGCGTCCGTAGCATCCAGACAGACAACTAGGTCGTTGTGTAGCCAGAGGAACAATTGCCCAATGAACTGAGATGGAAGAAAATTATCTACTAGCTGCATCGTTCTCCAGTTAGATGGCATTATAAATTCTCAATAAGAGACTTCAAATTCAATCATACAGTCATCTTCCCGTCAATTTTCCTTCCTTCGGCCCTACCTTTATTCTCTGTGTAAAAAAAAATAAAAGGGTTTATGCTGAGCTACCAATACAGGTACGGGTTTATTTGAAATGTAATGAGATTTGGGTTCAGATCATGGGGTCCCCATAAAATTAACCTAGATTTCATTTAAAATCTCATAAATTTGATTAAAGGTCAAAAATAGATGACAATGATTTCCTCACGCAATTTAAGACTGTACTTAGGAACCCTAAAGGCTCCTCCCCCATCCCCAAACTAAAAGCAATAAACATCAATTTCTTAATGAAATGAAATAGTGAGGACTTTTTTTCTTTTAATTTCACCCATTGGAACCATTCAATTGTTTTTTTTTTAGGAATCCCACCTAAGTAACTATAGAGAAAGATATATTTTGTTAACCCAAGTCAGCACAGATAGATAACTAAATTTGTTGGCCGTATCGGAGCGGCCAGAAGGCCCACTTCAATAGCCAAGAGGAACGAGCCCCCCCATTACCAACAACGCTCTGTTAAAAAGAAAAAAACTTCAGTCCGTAGTGGAGTGAGTGGATCCTTCCTACCCGCTGATCAATCTCTAAATTGATATTCTTTTAAACTGAGCGAATTTGCTCATTTTTTTTTTTTAATGGATTCCCATAGCTCAGTTAGCCATCCGCTTCAATAAATTTGAATCAAGAGAAGTCCTTTAGCTTGTCAGGAGTAAAGTTCGAAAAATAATTTGCCAAGATTTTGGAGACAATAATAGGAAATAGGACGGAAGGGGATAAATTGCTGGAAGCCCTAAATAATTTGCATTTGTTTAGTGGTAGATTAGCCTAGAAATTCTATTGTCAGGGTGAAGGTTTTCACACAGAAGGTTTTCACACAGAAGGCAGGGAGATCATCACGGTTTTCTTGATCTTTTCATTTTCATAGTATATATATATATATATAACTCTTTTATTTATTCTTGCTGATTCCTATTAGTCTTTTGTGTGCACCCTAATAGTTATATACAAGAATTAAAATATAATTATATATGCATTTTTCTTATGTTTATTCCTATTATCGTTGTGCAGGTACCTTGGAAGCTTACTATGGCTGAAGGTTAAGTAGGTAAATTAGCAAGTAGATTTTTTTTTTTTAACCATGACGAGATGAAGCATGAATAGGCTTTTAGGTTCAAGAGTCCAAACAAGTCGCTCTGATACCAAATGTAGTGGTCTGGTTTTTGGCAGAGCACATGACAAGCTTCTGAACTAATTAATTTTCTGTACGGGTTTGTTTCTAGATAATAAATAAGAATATTATTTGATCATTTACTATTTTTCCTATTATCGTAGTTTGTATCAACATTCAAGAGGTAAAATAATATAAGTTTTCATTTACATGCATGTTTCAGTTCAGTGCATATACATGTTTTAGCATAATGTTTTATCATAAGTTTAAAATATGATTAATGTAATAATTAACAAGGAAAATACCTGTTTCCAGAAGTTTGAAGTTTGTAGATTGTCTCATAGCTTGCTGTAGATTTCCTTCCAGATTTTTGTCTTTAAAGCTTAGCAATCGATTGAATGAACCACCCTACCGACCAGCTCTTATCATGCTGGCCCTAGGAAACCGACGGGTTTCCTAGCCCCCGAGCCCACAAACCGATAATCCCGAGAGCATCATTCCTTACTATATTTCCATAGGTGCAGTTTTCCCTATGATTTTTCCACCTCCTCCTTGGAGTTGGAGTTTACCCCTTCCTCAGCTTCACCTCCAAAATCACAGTTCTCCCCAAAGAAAAACCTCCCTTCTTCTCCCTTCACCCATCCCTAAATACCTTTCCTTCCTCGAGAAGACTTGAGGCTTACTCCACCGCCCCAAATTCCCTCTCTCGAGCCCTTCAATCATTAAATTCCCTGACTTTAACATTTATACAAGTTTACAATATAATAATATATTTCTTCACTTAATGCACCGACAATTAATGCACTTACAGTAAATTTATTGTACTTTAATTATTCGATGGTAAGTATTTATTATGGTAGGATATATTACCTACGGGTTCTCTATTCGAGATCTATTTTAACAATTCTCCATTTATTCACCATATTTGCACTTAGTGTTTTTTGAATAAAATAATACAATAATATATGTTCTAGTTTGACTTTTCAGTTTGGGACAAGGCATGTCTTAATGGTTTTACCAATCCGACAAGATAACTTATCATGTAACTTAAACTTTAAGACTCATACTGAATAAATAAATAATATTTAATACCTATTCCTTCACATCACATCCATTCAAGAATGATTATCCTATTATGGCTAACTTTTGAAATGGAAATAATCACACAATATTAATTTATAAATCAATATTTTAAATCTTACTTATATTGCAATTGTTACGATAGGGGTATAAATGTTGCTGGAATATTATTAATTAAGTAATAATAATAATTAAATCACCATTTATTAATTAATAATAATAATTAAATCACCATTTATTAATTAATAATAATAATTAAATCACCATTTAACAATAATAAAAGGTGAATTAATCATAGTATTCTTAATTATTTGTTTATCACATGAGTACCATATCATCAATATAGCATCCTTGTTCTTATAAACAAAGCACTTGTGAGGGCTTAAACAATTTTACTAATTAATTAGACACTATCATTACCCTATTCACAACAGTTCTCCTATGACAATGTTAACTGACGACACTTGTCTTAATTTATTATTACAATGTTTTCATATAATTACTAATTCACTTATTTACACATTAACAACCTAACCATTCATTACCTAAGTTGATTGATGTATCCTTAACTGAGTTATCTATGACATTTATACTACTATTCAAGCATGACAAGTATGTTATACACTAGTAATATTGTACACGTACGAGGTGTGCATGCATGGCCAGTGTATGCACATGTCGGATATGTACTATAAACAAACCCCATTCCGCCTATGCATACCTGCTAACTAATAATAGTATTTACCCCCATGCAGAAGAGCAAGCATAATATATAGTATAATTACTTTAACATCCTCGGTTATTTAACAGTTAACCCTTTACGATTTAACATCATTGTCTTTATGTTTACATTAGTTTAATCAATCAAGTACAGGAAGGGTATCTACTCCCATTAACTAAAGATCAAGGAATATCCAACCCTCAACAGTACTAACTAACATATCCTCCCATCATAACCTACGTCCTCCATCCTCCCTATCCTTCCTCTGCTAGTACAAAAGTGGATGTCGGACTCACCGACCTGACCACATAGAACCTGAGAGCGATAGCATCGTCTGAACAGCGGACCTATCCTCCCCTAGCAGGAATCCGACCATCGTCATCACAACAACATGGGGAGCGTGTCTCAGCACGGCCCTCCCACGACCTCGGGTATCATGGAAACCTAGGGTGGGAAACACATCCATCCCTCTCAACATACTGGGCCTACGCCCTTATCGACTCATACTTTGCTGCTATCGAGATTATCGGTTTGTGTCATCGTATCATCAATTTTGGTTGCTAAGCTTTTACTGCATGGAAAAGTTCTTATCCCATGTATTAGATCAAGTATCTCGCTATCCCATAGCCCTTGTATCCTGTAGGTTAGTATTTCGCAAAATACACATTTTATAACAAGCATTTCCATTCGATCGCCAATTTATCTATATCATCAACATATTTTTATTTCACGCCACAATTTTAGCTCATCACAGGTATGCATGACATATAACAATTCAATCAATTTCATCATAGGATGGCATCCACGTATAACATCATATATTTCACATTCCATTAATGAAAACGTTAAAACATATATATCGTCATCATAAAAGAAACGAATCTCATGATAACCATAACCTATTAACTGCATGAACATAGTAAGATCATAATATCATAACATCATATTCATAGTGACAACATAACATAATAACGACATACACATGGTAGCAACATATAATCGGGTGTATCGTGTCATAAGTATAGTTTACCAAGTCTAGTTAAGTCCAACAGATAATAAGAAAATAAAGTTCAATATGTGTCACGGATAAACCTGTCTAGTCAAAATATGGGGCGTTACAGTGGAGGTTCAATATTTTAGACCAAGACTATAGTGGAGTCATAGATTCTCAACTACTATTTGATTTAAGCAAAGGGCCTCATGGCCATAAACCTCTTTTAACAAACCTAAGGTTTATGAACCCCTGTAGTACCTAACATCTACTACCAATGGACTACCATCCCAAAGTTTAAACATAGTGACATGAAGGCCCTTGGTAGAATAAGAACTAACCCTCTAGGTTAGCGTGACCTTGGTGAATCTACCTGCAACCAAAAATGCAAAGTATGACGTTAGCGAAATGCTAAGTAAGTCCGGCAACCACAATCTTACCCACACCTCCCGGCAACCTTGCCGAGGTACGTAATTACCTTTCCTGGAGTATTATAGTAACCACCATATGAACAACATACTGTCATCAAAGGAGCTCATCACCTGAAGGTGCAGTAGACATTCTCAATTAAAATACATGAGTCTTAAAACAGTAAGTAGAGTTATATCCTACCTTCGAACCAGCATTTGCAACCGCAATGAAAACATGATCCCATTTTATTTCCACACTGCTTCCACAAATTCTAAACTTACATATAGAAGAGACCATGTAAAACAAAAAGGCTTAGGCTTACATTGTGCCATACAAGTATGATTGTTTTTAACATTTATACATTTAATGTATGCATTTTCTATTATAAACTAATGACTATTGCAGGAAGGAAAAATTTTAAATTTTTGTTATTTTTGGGATATTACAGAATCTCTCAGCCTCTTGGATAATTAAATCCCAAATCAAATGTTCGCACCCTTGCATAGCTGCTCTCCCTGTAATCTGCTGAGAAAACCTATTGTTGATTGCCACTAATTCCTTATATTTTTGCTGTAGCTCATTTGTCCCTTTTTCCCTTACCTCATTTTCTTCTTTCAATCTTTGATTTTCCTCTTTTAGCTCTTGTATCTCAATCCTTTAGGTTGATCTGGGACATGGCCTGCACAATGTTGTCTGTATTATCCTTCTCTTCATTCGAGCTTTCGCTTGCCTGTTGGGCACATATGTTTGACAAACTGCTTTTTAACTCTTCGATCCAACTTTTCAAACTCATCCTTTCTTTCTCCCAGCATCCTTCTTTCTCTACGAACCTTAGTAATTCGGCTTTATTATTGCTGATCTCCTTGCTTAAATCTTCTTTTTCTTGTATCATCTTTGTCTCTTCGGGAGCTTGTATTAACTGGGTGTTGGGAATATTCATTCTCTTCTGTAGGGTCTGGACCAAATTGTCTTTATCCTTTAAGATCTTATGGCTAGCTTTATTCTCTGATCTTTCATGTTTTAACTGGGCATCCATCTTATTTACATTGACCTCCAAATTAGAAATCCTCAATGATGCTTCCACTAGATTGTCATATAGACCTTCTCCGATTTGCCTGTGAAATTGAATCCTATCTCGCAAAGGTATCTTCTTCCAGTCTATCTTTGCTTCCATCATTATGTCTTTATCAGATATCATCAGATTGAAAGTGTGTGTCTGGATATCTCTACTCGTTATCAAATACGTTCCTGTTTTAGACAAATTCCTCAAAGTGGGCATTAGTTCAAAAAGTTTATGTGCAGAGGCCTACTTATTTTTCCCATGATACTTAAGCATGTCTTCTTGGGATTTAAATCTATCGTCATTCCCTCCTGTTGCATCTTGGAATTGGTATTCATGCACTTGGATAATTGGGGCTAGTGGCCCTTCTACCTACTCATCCATATCACTTATCTAGACGGTTAACTCATTTGGTGTTTCCAATTTGAGTCTTTCTTTTCAATTTCTTCCTCTTCTTCTGTTTCAATAACTTCCTGTGAATCTCTTTTCCCGCATACTTCCTGATTATTAAATAGCTAGTCTGTTTCCATAGGATCATCAGCCGTGATTAGGGATTGTATTTGTAAATTTATATCTTCAACCTCTTCGAGCTCAAACTGCAATAAATTTTGCCTCTTCGGCAGCCCTTCAGCTTCTTGGTGTTCCCACGCTTTCAGACCTTTTTTCTTCTTTGTTTCAGCTATGATATGCAAAGGATCATATGCAATCGCTATATCGTTTCTGAACCCCATATTTCTCAATAATCTTTCCACTTCACTAATAGCTTCTTTAAACTTTACAATGAAAGGGACGACTTGCCAAGGGAGCTTTATATCAGATCCTTTCTTATATTTCCCAAACTGCTCTTCTTCTGCAATCAACCTTTGCCTGATGAACTCAAGGGAAAAAACTCTCAAGGTCAAAAATGCTGGCAAAAAGTATGGTTCATGTACAAAACCGTACACCCTTATTATTGTACCATCTTTCAGCAAGAACCAGTTGCCAATGGCTAGTTCATCCTTCAACTACATCAGGGTCTGCATCTTTGGTAGTACTCTGGGTAGTTCTTCTTCAAACATAACTTTATACATAGCAGATAGAATATAATTCATGTAATTGAAAGTATTATATTCCAAATTCCCTGTAAAGAGTATCTGAGAGAACCTTAACTCTTCTGTGCTGCTATGCAGAATCATTTTGGTCAAATATGCCTAGAACCGAAAAGATCTAGTATTTTCAAATCAGATTAACTGTGCATGTATTTTTTCTACCAAAAATTCCTCAAACTTGAGGGATGGAACTAACTCACTTACTTCCTTCGGGGAACTAACACTAATCCTGAATAATAGACTTAGTTGTACTTCAGTTATCCATAAGTCTGAGTCTAAACCTAAAAACTGAGCTATCAAAGAGAAAACCAACTGGGTGCTATCATTAAAAAGGTTGACGTCCAGCGGGTAGGGAGTGTCCGCAATTTCTACATCGGGTTTTAAATAGGTATCTAGGAAAGCCTTACGAATTTCGGGGGAAATTTTCCTGTACAGGGTAACAACTAATTCTTCGGAGGAACTTTCGGGGGCTAGGGCTGGGTACTCTGGTACGGCAAGGGTATTTCGGATGACGACAACATCGTTAATGCGAACGATTTTGGACTTCTTGATGTTCATTCTCACTCGTTGGGGTTCTGAGTAATTCGATGAACACCAGGACACGAACACTGGAAAAGGAATTATTTTTTCTAAGCAGAAAAAGATGAAAAAGGACTAATGGACTCTATGGACATCTAACCCCTATTCGAGTAGAGCTTTCAGCCTTCTTTTAACCTCTGGTATAGGGCGCCGAAGGCCTAGGTCAAACACATCACCGTCCTTGTCTTCTGGGGTTACTATGGCCTTAGAACTAGTAGAGACCTGTTCGTCTACCATTTTATGATTATAAAAAACACTACACACTGCAAACAAAAGAGTTTGGGACCCTACCTGTCACGGGAAGCTTGAGAGCGACCTTTCACCTGTCGTCCTTTTCGGCTTCAGCACTTCCAAAAGCTTCCAACTCCGACAGGTCCAAGAAAGAAATGTTTATTTTCCACATGCAGCATTATATATATAAAACTTTTCCAAATAACTTCTGCTCACCTTCGCCAGCTGTCCTTCTTTTTCGTCCATTGATCTTCTGAGTGTTGCTTCCAGGTCATTGATCTGATTCTTTATTTAACCCTTTTGATTTGACATCTCTTCTTCTCCGCCGTAGGATCTTCTATGGGATTTAAATATTATCCATTCGTCTTACTTATCCACATATAAGGATATGGTGGTATTGCGACCCGACTTCCAGTTTTGGGTTACCACTTAATCCCCTTCGTGAGGTGTTTAGGTGGCGACAGCTGGTAGATGGTACATACTCTCACAACCACCTTCTCTGCTTATCTGGAGTGCTCCTTTACCTTGCGACGATCGACAAGGAGCGTTGATCTTGACTTTAACATATCTACGGTGGGGAGCCATCCAGGTGTCTAGCTTTCGGTACTCTCGCAGGTGGAGCCTACTATGTTACCGACCTTGCACCTCTTACATCCTCCAGCCGTAGATCTGACGTTTTTTGCTGAAAACCATTGATCTGCCCGGATCTTTCTGTTAAGGTGACAACAAATATTATGGACCGTCAAATCTTTGGCTTTGCAATCCCTACCGTTGATCTTATACCTTATTTCTCTATTGCAATGGTATCGCAAGCCCTCTGGTTGTTTTCTCTTACCACCGGAACGCTCATGCGAGGGCTTTTCTGTCTTGGCGGTTTGCCTCTCGTGACCACTTTCTTGTGGTTCCTTTCGCACAACTTTATTATGTGAGGGTGATTTGTGGGCCGTGGATCTCTTTCGTGCTTCGATTCAACGGTTGGAACCTATTCGAGCTTTATCTTCCACTTTATTTCTTTTCAGACTATAGGTTATCTGTATTTTTACCCATTTTTTATTATTCGGGCTACCTCCTTAGGATTAAAGTGTCCAAAACCTCCATCTTTCTCATTGTTTCCTTTCTAACTGAGTTGCTTTCTTGGTTCTAGCAACCTGGACTTGAGTAGGGAGGGGTTTTGACCATCTTTTCACGGAGCCTATCAGTGGGAAATAGTCCCTCTCTTAGGATTTTGTGCAAAAATTTATAGGTGCCAACAACTGGCTCCAGCCGGGGATGCTATCCTCCCTGTGAGGAAGCAAAGAACTCTGTAGACTAAGTGCCTAATCCATTGGGAGGTTCAAACTTCAGAGTCAACAACTTCTTCTGATTTCTTAGAACTACAACTGCATCTTCCGCATATCTGGGCTGCTCACACATGAAAAGAAAAAGGAACCATGGCTAGCCTTCTAGACCTCATCTTCTTTTCTTTAGGGTTTCAAGGCATTTAGGTTGTGATGTACCTGCAATAATTAATTAATGCAAATACACGAGATATTAGAAATAATAGAACAGAATCGCTTTTATATTGATCACGGGCCACTTCGAGGGGGCAACCTCCTTTGAGCAAGCTCAATACAATTAACTTCACGGTGCCTTCAATGACCTCAACACACACTTATATACTAAGTCTATGCCCAATACCATGAGTCAAAACCATGGAACATATAATACTACGGGACGACTTACAAAGCATATGCGTCCAATACTATGGGTCAATACTATGGGATAATATAAACTACGGATCATCAAATACTACGGGACGACTTACAAAGCATATGCGTCCAATAACAATATAGTAACATAGTAAAGAGAAGGGTTTACATAGGTTCCTAACATCCCCTCTCCCTTAGAAAAAGCTTTGTCCTCAAAGATTTGGTTGGAGAAATTGCTGCAGAAGCTGAAGGAGTGGTTCCCCGGTAGCATCCTCGGGTTGCATTTCAGGCCACTGACGCCTTTGGAGTGTCAAGGAGGATTGCTTGGAAGGCTGTAGATGAAGAAGAACCCTGTCAGCTGCGTGGAAAATGCGCTCAGAATGGTGCTGATCGGCTTGTTGATTCAGGCGAATTCTGGCCATGTGAAGATTGTCCTGCAAAATGAGAAGAATCTGATTGCGGTTTCGAAGAACCAAGTCAATTTCCTGAACTGGGGAGCTGCTAAGGGTGTATGGAAGAAGAACTGGCAGTGTTTGTCCATAGACCGCTTCATATGGTGTTCTGTGAGATGTGGTATTGTACCACTAGAGCGCTACTAGGAAATCCATATAAATAGTTGGCCAAAGTTGTTTAGGGATGGGCAAGGGTTTGAGCAATCCTGAAAGGAGTGTCGTTTCACCCTTGTTGACTTGGAAAGTATCATCGTCAGCCACCATCTGTTGAATTGTCATTTTTAGTCCCTGCCAAAAGAAGTTACATTGTTCTTAGTCATACCTATTGCAGAACCCAGAGTGCCCTGTTGATGAATAAGCATGGAGTTCATAGAAGAGAGAGACCTGTTGAACATATTGCACCCAATTTGGAACAAGCAGAGAAAGAGTTGTAAGAGAAACCGGGTCATCAATTGTGCAAGAAGAAGCATCTTCCACCATATTGTCCTTACCCTTCTTGTAAGTGATCACATAGGGATAAACCATGAGGTGGATAACCCATTTCAGGTGTGTTGGGGAGGAGACCCATTGTTCCAGAAAAGTTTCCAGACTCGAGAGATCAGTCTTGATGCAGAAATAATTCCCTAATAGGTATGGCTGCCACTCCTGTATTGCATGCAAAATAACCATCATTTCCTACTGAGAGGTAGATGTGGCTAAATTCTTACCGAAAAGGTCTTTTGAAGGTAGCAAGTGCATTGGTTCAGCAAAGATACCTGCATATCTATCCAAGGAAGTAGTGGAGACTGTTGATGGGTGCATCTGAATGGAATTGAGCTGAGCGATGACACCATGTGAATTCTTCTTAAGGATTTTTTCCAGGCGATGTGAACTGATGATGCAGAGAGACCCTGGTTGTAATCCCATAAATTTGTGTTGTGCCCCATTGACTTTAAACTGCATCCAAAGTTCAGCAAAATCCCATAAGATGGGGCCAAGTGTGTGTAACCATTGAACGCCCAAAACCAAATCACATCCGCTTAAGGGCAAGGAAAACATGTCAGAGCGTAGGTTATAATCTTCCATAGAGATACGCACATTGTGACACTTCCCCTTGCAAGGTAAGGTGCCCCCATTGGCAACCATGACTTCAAAGATGGAGCAAGGATGGACAAAACAATCAGTCTGTTTGACAATCCGAGGGTCAATGAAGTTATGAGTGCTACCAGAATCAATGAGTATGGTAAGAGGGAGCTTCTTGAATTATCCCCTGACCCGCATTGTTTGTGGGGTGGTGACGCCAGTTACAGCATGGAGAGAGATCTCAGGTGGGTTGTCCTGAAATGGGGTGTCAACAGGCAGGTATTGAATGTCGATCTGATCATCCACTATATCTGTAGCTGCTTCACCAAGTTCTAAGGGAGGCAGAGAATCCACATCCAAGAGATAGATCTTTTGTTGAACACATCTATGTCCCCGAGTGAATTTCTCATCACAATTATAGCAAAGCCCTTTTTCTCGGCGTGCCTGCATTTCTATTTCAGACAAATGCTTGATAGGAGTTGGTTGAGGAGAAGGCGTGATGGGAGGTCATTGGGAACCCATATTTCTAAAGGGAACAAGGGTGGGTTTGGAGTGTTGTTGAGATGCAATCTTGTCCTCAGCCAGCTTAGCCAACCCTAGGAATTCCATCATTGTGTTGGGACAAAACATTTTGACCTCTGAGCGAATTTCATCCTTGAGACCACTTATAAAACAACTCCTGTAGAATTCATCAGACAATCCTTCTGTGTGCTTGGCCAATTTCTCAAATTCTGTCTGATACTCTCGCACTGTGCCAATTTGGTGAAGTTTAGTGAGTGCTCCTGTGAAATCATCGAAAGCACTAGGGCCAAATCGTGGCAAAATGAGTTGGCAAAAATCTGTCCAGTTTGGCTCGGGATGAGCTTTGATGTACCAATGGTACCATTGAAGGGCTTCCTGTTCCAAATGAAAGGATGCAAGTGGAACTTTCTGGACATCAAAAGTATTATGCAGACTGAAATATTGTTCTACTCGGTATATCCATCCAGTCGAATCAGTACCATTAAAGTGAGGAAAATCAAGCTTCGGCCCACGAAAATTGTTGGAAGAAGAGAACCCGGTGGCTGCAAAAGATTTTGGCTGTCGGTTATTGTTCATGGCTGAATGCTGAAGATGGAGGTTGAGAAATTTTTCATCCAGAACTTGGAGTTTGGTTTGGATGGCTGCAAGTGTTTCCTCCATGGTGTTTTTTCATGCATGGGTGACAACCATAACCAGGGTTTTTTTATTTTTTTTCCAGACTGGAGCGGCTACTGCTCGAAAGGGATCTGGAACAACGCCGAATGGATTGAAAATGGCTGAATCTGGAATGGCTTGCAAATGGATCTGAAACGGCGCAGCAGTGATCAACAATAGTTCAACTGAAAGTAGATATGGACCCCAGGTATGTGCGGCTTCCTAACAGTTCAGGGGTTTCACTCGGCCACCAATGCTGTCTGACGGCTTGCGTATTGGGGCAGTACCCCTCACTCCACGGCTCAGGTAAAACTGATAACCGCTTTGCCACAAACGATAGCTCTTGGTTTACCTCACGGGTGGGAACTAGTCAATCAGGTAGGGGTCGTTGCCCTTTTCGCTAGTAGGTCCTCTCAATGGGCCAGCTACTTCGAGGTTCCTGTGGTACTCCTTACAATGAGTTTTAGGGCTTATGCCCAAGTACTTCCCACAGTTAAGCGGGTAGGGATGATTCCCAAATCCGAACCTGCAACAGATGCAAAAAAAAAATTTGGCATAAATTTCCAGAACTGGAACAACCACTCTGCTTCTACCCTTGAAAGTGGAATAGAAATCTGGGCACTCGGTCAAAAGATTTTCTCGCCGCAATTTCCGCGACCGTCACCGAAATTCTGAAAAATTGCTGATTTTAAATCCATGATATCTCCACTTTTAGAACTCCAAATGAGATGATTTTTTTTTTGAAACTGCATATATTTGAAACAGGAATTCAAATATGCAATCGGTTTCTTTTGATTTTGTGCAGAAAGTTTCAGAAATTGACCTGAAAGTCGCCGCCCAAAAAAGAAAAAAAAAAATTCCCACTTGTGCCAAGGAAAGTGCTCTGATACCAGATGTGATGTACCTGCAATAATTAATTAATGCAAATACACGAGATATCAGAAATAATAGAACAGAATCGCTTTTATATTGATCACGGGCCACTTCGAGGGGGCAACCTCCTTTGAGCAAGCTCAATACAATTAACTTCACGATGCCTTCAATGACCTCAACACACACTTATATACTAAGTCTATGCCCAATACCATGATTCAAAACCATGGGACATATAATACGACGGGACGACTTACAAAGCATATGCGTCCAATACTATGGGTCAATACTATGGGCTAATATAAACTACGGATCATCAAATACTACGGGACGACTTACAAAGCATATGCGTCCAATAACAATATACTAACATAGTAAAGAGAAGGGTTTACATAGGTTCCTAACATAGGTTTTCCATTAGGGATTTTAAAACAACTGTAAAAAAAATGAAAAATATATAAAGAGGCTATGGTTCATGGAATACCTTTTTCCCTTAGGACATGTAGTGTTTTAAGAATCTCCCGTTGACTGGACCTCCCACCAGGCATATCTGTCTTGATGTTCCACGATAAAAGAATTTATTCCTCGGACTGCTGCCATAATATACTGCCCCATCCACATATGGTCAAGCTTTCCATGTTTTTCTTCTTTAGGGGCGTTCGATTTCAGAACTATGTCATTAACCTGAAAATAATCCTCCTTGGCCTTTTTGTCAAAGGCTTCCTTCATTTTTTCTTGATGGCTTTCCACTTTGTCATATGCCTTATTCCTTAGTTCATTTAGCTCGACTATCTGATTTACTCTTCTTTGCATATGATTTGGTTCTTCTTCTATTCCCTGTAATAACCTCATGACAGGAAAACCTAGGGATGCTGGGAAAATTACCTCAGCTCCATACACCAACTGAAATGGCGACATCCCGATGGCTCTTTTCATGCTGATTCTGTTAGCCCACAGAGCATACTTTAGCTTTGTGTGCCAAGACCTCTTGTTATCTTCTAAAAAAAAATTTATGATTCTTACCAGGCTTTTGTTTGAATACTCTGCTAGTCTGTTTCCTTGGGGGTAATAAGCCATGGAATGATTTAGGATGATATGGTATTTATGGCAGAAATTAATCATCTTTTTGGAATAGAATGCTGGAGCATTATTAGTCACAATTCTTTTGGGGCATCCGAATCTGGACAGGATGTTATCTTCTGGAAAATCCATGATTACTTTTACAGTCGCTCGCCTGGTAGGTATGGCTTCTATCCATTTGGTAAAATAATCAGTAGCCATCAAGATCCATCTGTGCTGCCCAGAGGAGTTTGGGTTTATTTCTCCAATGAAATCTAAACCCCATTGTTGAAAAGGTGCTTCAACTATAATAGGATGTAGAGGGAGGGAAACAACCTTTCTTTTTCCATCGAAAATATGACATTGGTGACAAACCACAGTCTCTTTGTAAACATTGGAAAACATAGTGGGCCAGTAAAACCCTACTCTCAGGATTTTATTTACTGTTGCTTTCCATGAGTGATGTCCCCTGCAGTCTCCTTTGTGGAATTCTTCTTTTATGTGTTTAGCCTCTTCTTCAACCAAATAGTTTAGCAGCACCCCTCCAAGGTCTTTCCAATACAGGTATTGGTTCATGATACAGTATTTGGAAGCTTTTAGTTTCACAGATCTGGCTCTGCTTTTACTTAACCCTGCAGGTGCCTGTAAATTTTGTAGTACAAAAACAATGTCAGTATACCAAGGAGACTCAGAGAATTCAGGTTTCACCTATATGTTTGCATCCAGTTGGTTTGGTTGATTCTCTAGAAAATTTAGCTGCAAGGAGTCACAATTTTCTTTGGTCATTAATTTCGCTAACCCCTGGCCTTTCACCAGTTTAGTGGGTTTTATTTCCAAATCATATTCTAGTAACACTGCAATCCACTTGGCCCTTCTGCCTTCAGGATCAGACTGGGTCAAAATACTTTTCATAGCACTATTTGGGACATAAGCAATGATGTGTGAGTGTATAATATAAACCCTGAAATCTTTCAGAGATTTTATGAGAGCATAAGCCTGCTTCTCCATGATATCGTATTTTAGTTCCCCTTCTCTCAGTACTCTGCTGAAAAAAGCAATCGGTTGTTCAACATTTTGGTCATTCTTCTGCAACAACACCCCAGCTATTGTATGTTCAGATGCATATGAGAAAAATAGGAAATCCTTTGTAAAGTTTGGGCTAGCCAATACTGGAGCTTCGGTGATGGCTGTCTTGATCCCTTTAAAAGAATCTCTGGCTTCTTCGGTCCACTTTATTTGGTTGTCTTTTCTTAGCATATTTGTAATACTCCTCATTATTTCGGCAAAACGTGGTATGAATCTCCTTAAAAAACCGACTTGGCCAATGAAAGACTGTATTTCCTTTTTGCTTCTAGGCTCCTCTACTTTTTGAATAGCACTGACCCTCTCAGGATAAATTTTTATCCCATCTTTGGTGATGATATGTCCTAAAAGCTTAGCTTCATCCAGAGCGAAAAAATGATCTTTTGGGATTCAAGGAAATGCCATATTTCCTACATTTTATGAAAACTCTTTCTAAATGCTTGAGATGTTCTTCATCTGACTTTGAAAAAACCATTATATCGTCCATGTAGACCACCACAAATTTATCTTTTTCTTCAACAAATACAATATCCATAGCTCTTTGGAAAGTGGCTCCAGTGTTCATCAAACCAAATGGCATCTTAGCATACATGAAGGTTCCCCAAGGAGTTGTGAAAGAAGTTTTTTCCTGGTCCTCTCAGCATACCTTTATCTGATTATACCCTGAGAAACCATCCATGGTGGAAATTCTTTCGGCTCCTACCACTTGCTGCAAAATGTGCTCCATTTTAGGTAAAGGGAAATTGTACTTCATTGATGCTCTGTTCAGGTTCCTGAAATCAATACAGATTCTGATTTCTCCACTTTTCTTTCTGATTGGGACCAGATTTGCTATCCATTGTGAGAACCTTAAGGTAACAATTATTTTTGCATTGAAAATCTTTTTGACTTCTTTCTCTATGATATCTGTTAGCTTAGGATTGACTCTTCTTAATTTTTGCTTAAAAGGTTTCTCACTTGGCTTGAGTGGAATGGTGTGCTGTATGATTGATGTATCATACTCCTTCAAGTCTTCATAGGTCTAGGTGAAAGCATCAGTGTATCTTTTCATCAACTCTACATAGCGTTTCTTTTGTCAGCTTGTAGTCTTTTAGATAGCTTCACCATTCGAGGATCTTTCTCTGTACCCAAGTTTTGATCTTCTACTAATTCTGAGGCAGGTTCAAATTTTGGATTTTTGGCTGCATCATCTTGATCAAAGAGCTTTTCCAGGGGTATTAGACCTTTAGGGATGTAATTATTCTTCAAGTGAATAATATCCTTACCACCCATCATGTTTTTCCACCCTGGTTTTGAAGCTTCTTCTTCATCATTTTCTCCTTCTACAAGGTTTTCCAGGTTCTCATTTTCAGTATCAATATGCACATTTGCAAACTCATCAAAGAGTTCCAAAAATATCCTGAGCTGTAAGTCATCTTCAGATACCTGCCAATACTCAGAATTATTAGGAGTAGAGAGTCTGTTTATTATCTCGACCTCATACTTAGCCTGGGAGAAGATCGGAGTCTTAAATCCTCCAGCAGTTGTTGCTAAAGAGTCTACTACATCATTTTCATGTCTGGGTATTACTCTAATCTTGTGTTCTGTGAAAAAATTCCCAAAGAAATCCCAAGCTTCATTTCTATATGCCCTCATTCTTGGGTGTTTGGCTTGGTAACTATCATTTATCTGGTTCACTACCAACTCAGAGTCTCCAAACACTTCTATCTTCTTAGCTCCCAAGTCTTTTAGAGCCCGCATTCCCAACAGTAATGTTTCGTATTCAACAACATTATTAGTGCATTCAAAAGTTAGCTTGTATGAAAGTGCCCTAGGCTCCTTGTTGGGAGGAATGATCCAAACCCCTGCTCCAGCACCATTCTTGCTCACAGAACCATCAAAATACATTTTCCACCAGCCTTCCTCATTTTTTTCTCTTTCAGAAGCTTCATATCTGGCTGCAAACTCCTTATCTTCATCAACTTCCCTATATGAGGGAGGGTTAGGATCACAATAAAGACCATCAACAACAAAAATGTAGTAGCCCATGTCTGTATCAACTACATATATAGGGTGATTCTTAGGTTTGCTTTTGTTGCTGACGACATATTCCATCCTGTTTTCCCTATACAATCTCTTATTTGATCCAAACACGAGAATTGTGGCATAAGATAAGTCCATCTGCATAGTTCCCTTCAACTTTGAAACCGAAGATCTTGAGAAAAGCATCCCAGACTTTGCAGGCACATCAGCTACCACCACATCCAACATGACACTTTTAGCAGTGAGTTGGGTTAGAGTTACTACCATATTCTTAATCAGTCCCAAACATGGTACCTTTCTAGAATCAAAGGAGTAAAGATATTGGTATGGTCTTGTCACTTCTAATCCTAGCTCTTTCAGCACAGATGAGATGCCCTATAGTCTATTAAGGCATTGTGCAAGATCTGATAATCGACATTTAGGCTTAAGTAGAAAGGAGGGACTTCTTCATCGCCTGGTTCTTCCAACTTAGATCCAAAGATTATGGTAGGAGCATCATCAGACAACTCTAGAATATCATGCTGGTGTTCATCTTTTCCTTTAACCATCTTCGTTATCTCTTCCCTGTATTCATTATTTTTCAATAACTCATTAAGAGGGATGGGTATCTTTACTTTTGACAGTTCATCTCTGAGGCTAAAAGTAGGGGCAGGTTTGATTACCTCTGTGATTTCTGGTGGTTTAACCTCCTTAGAAGGTTGACCATCTTCTTCTTTATTTTCAGGCCTTTTGTTTGCAATAGATTTTTGCTGTTTCTCTTTCGGTTCTTCTGCAGCTTGTTGGGTAACTAGAGGTTGGTTCAAAGGAAGCTTTCCTTTACTCATGATAAATTCTCTGCTTCTTAATTTTAGATTTCTTTGAAGATCATCCAAAGCATTTTGATAACCCATTAGGTATTGTTCGGATTCTAACTCAGGTTTGTTACTAGTACTTCCTTTGTTAAAGAAGTCATGCTCCCTTTCAGTCAAGTATATTTCATGGTCTAGGGAGTCAACAAAATGAATCTGGGCTTCGGTGGGCTCTTCAGCTATGTCATTGTCTACCATATTTTTAGCAAAAGGAGGGCGCATCAACTGTTCTTCAAGATTTCTTTGATTTCTTGCAGGGGGTGGTGGTCTCCTAAATTTTGGGTTTCGGCTCTGGTTTTCAGGATTTTCTCGGGTATGAGGTTTGGTATCTATAGTCAATTTATCCATCAACTTTTCCTTCAGCCTCTATTTTACCCTTTATCTTCCCTAAGGCCATCATGTTTGCCTCAACTTCTAGGGCATCCTTTAGCAAGACAAGCATGGAGGCAAATTTTCTTTCTCTTAATGTACATGAGAAATATCCATCAAAAGCGTCTGCAAAGTGGAGTTTCACAGCGCCTGCTGAGGGTTTTAGATCATCTGGAATAGAATTATATGCCCTCATAAACCTAGCAGAAAATTCGTGCACAGACTCAAAACCTCCTTTCTTGATGTGATTGTACTCGGACAAGACTAGGGCAGGACTTCCTATCATTTCCCATCTTTCTAAGAACAGGGTCTTGAACTCTGCAAAATCATTTATGGAGGCATTTGGCAGCAACCTGTACCATTTTTAGGTTCTCCAAATAAACTTTGGGCAAATAACCTCATTTTTGCATCGTCATAATCGACTTCCTCTAGGTCAATAAAATCTTCAAACCTGTCTACATGTTGTCTGGCAGAACAATTTCCCTCTCCATCATAGGAAACGATCCTTTGTGCGTAGTTTTGGGGTAAGTCATGTAAAACGGTTGGTAGGGCTAGAGGTGCAAATCTGGTAGCCATGATTATAGGCAAATTTTGTGAAAGGGGTGGGATATGCTGGGAATAAGGTTTAGATTTTTTAGCTTTGATAGTATCTAGTAAATTACGTCAGATAGGATCTAACAAGTAAGATTCAAGATTATTAAGAACTCCTTCACCTAAGATTAGACAATATTCGGATCTTGATTTGGGTAAAGGTTTCCCAATGTCAATCTTTATATTTAATTCTTGAAAAACAGTGGATTCTGTTTCAGACACAACTCTTTCACTGTTTAAAGTATTAACTTTATCTTTTTCATCTTTTCGTCTCAGAAGAATTTTTGGATTATCAACAATTAACAGAGTTTCAGGAATAGGGTTACCTCTGGTATGGATCTTTCTTGAGGCCAGGATGCCTTGTCGATATCTTCTTCATGTTAAATTTTGAGCATTAATTCACAATACACTAGGATCTTTACTGACAGAATAACATATACAGTATATCAATGCATAACAATCACAATAAGCATGACAAGCATCACAAGAATCAAAAGCATGAGAGACAAGAGACACAGAGTTTCCATGGGGAAAACCCTAAGGTGAAAAACCCCACAACTTCCTCAGAGATAGAGAGAGCAATGGCTCAACCAAAGTACAACAAAAATACACTTGAGATAGTCTCCTTGAGCAGATGATCCTCCTCCTCACTAGTGTGCCACTTTCTGAGAGAGAGAAGTGTGTCTTTCTAAATGATCAAAATAGAGATCTCCCGATCTCTATTTATACAAACCTGTTTGCCCAATTACACTATGGGTCCGACTTGTCTATCTAGATACATCCACAATATAATATATATTTCAGGGCCAACCCCACACATGGTGGTCTAATAATCGTTCAGCAAGTACACACACTTGCGACACTTGTGAATCCACATGACGACACGTCCTTATAGAGGAATAACACATATCTAATAAGGGTACAATAAATATCTATGAAATACATAGATGAAATACATTCCAATGTTACATATACATCAACACTCCCTCTTAACAAGGAAGGTATTTCTTGACACAGATCTGCTAGACAAGCCTTCTTCTCGGGATCATCGTCATCATCATCATCATTGCTGCTGCTATCCCACCCAATCTCTGACTCTACTCGTCATAGGAAGTTCTACAGAGCTAGTCCTTTTTCATACTGGATGTAGGCCCACCACCTGCAGGTCTTCGTCATCACTAGCCATACTGTGGAAATCTCAGGACTTATTACATGCATGACAAAACCTTAAAAGAGTCTCTTGACTAGCAAGAACCCTAAAGAGCATCTGAGGCCTTTTTCATCTTGTCTAGATCTCCAGGACTTATTACATGTGACCCCACCACAAAACCTCGAAAGAGAATCCCAGGACTGATTATGAGCACAAGGCTCAACCTATCAGATCTCCCAGGGCACAAATTACATGTGGTCACCACAAAACCTCGAAAGAGCATCCCAGGACTGATTACGAGCACAAGGCTCAACCTATCGGATCTCCCAGGGCACAAATTACATGTGGTCATGGCAAAACCTCGAAAGAGCATCCCAGGACTGATTACAAGCACATGGCTCAACCTATCGGATCTCCGAGGGCACAAATTACATGCCATAGGACAAAACCTTGAAAGAGCATCTACCAGATATCCCAGGGCACAAATTACATGCCATAGGCAAAACCTCGAAAGACTATCTGCAGATCTCCCAGGGCACAAATTATATTTCCTCCTAAGCAAAACCTCAAAAGAGCATTTGCCAGATATCCCAGGGTACAATTACATGCCATACACAAAACCTCAAAAGACTATCAACAAATCTCCCAGGGCACAAATTACATGCTTATCTACACAAACTATTCCATGGTCACAAAGTATCAACCTGATACTCACCATACATCATCTTGATGTACACATGATCATCCTGATCATCATCACTGCAACATCCTGCTGCATGTCATCTGGAGCAACATCCTAAATCTCGTCATCCATCATCATCCTGATCATACAATGCATCTACTTGATGCATACCAAGTATATACCTGATACATATCATCATACAAGATCCACCTGATCACACAGTGTATCCACCTGGTACAAATATAAATACATGATACATATCTACATGATCTACCTGATCATACAATGTATCCACCTGATACATATATAGATACATAGTCCAAGCATCCAACATGATGCATATACAAAATACATACACATGATCCAACCGATCATATCCAGCATCAACATGATGCGTACGTACATATAAATGATCCAACTGATCATATCCAGCATCCAACATGATGCATACATACATATACATATAAATGATCCAACTGATCATATCCAACATCCAACATGATGCATACATACATATATAAATGATCCAACTGATCATACAAAGAAGAAACCAGACATCATCCTGATGCTCATCATCTAGCGCTTACATCCACAGCCATGTGAAGGATCCTCCTTCCAACATGCTTGGAATGGCTTCAGCAAATGTGACCATCACTTCTTCCTCGAAGTATCATCAATCTGAAGAATGCCGAGCCTCTCCCTAAAGTACTCGAACTTCACCCGGGCTAGTGGCTTCGTCAGCACATCTGCAATCTGCTTGTCCGTCACAACATAGAGGAGCTTCACAACTCCTCTCTGCACCATATCCCTGATATAGTGATATTTGATCTCTATGTGTTTCAACCTTTCATGAAACACTGGGTTCTCGAACAGCTTCACACAACTCTAGTTATCACAAAAGATACCAGTAGCATCCAATGGGAGATCAAATAACTCAGACAGTAGCTTCTATAGCCATACTGCCTCACAACTAGCTGAACATGCTACAACATACTCTGCCTCAGCTGTACTCAGTGCTACGTAGGACTGCTTCCTGCTAAACCAAGAGATCACACCTGATCCCATACTGAAACAACACCCAGATGTGCTCTTCCTATCTACAGCACTTCCAGCCCAATCTGAATCAACATAACCCTGCAGGTTAAACTTTTGATTTGCTTCATACTTGAGGCCCTTCAGGTACCTCAGAACATGCTTTACAGCAACCAGGTGAACACTCCTCGAATCCGTCAAGAACTGGCTTAATGTGCTCACCGCAAAGCAAATATCTGGTCTTGTGTTCATCAAGTACATCAAGGACCCGATCATCTGACGATACATAGAGACATCAACCAGCTCAGATGAAGCATCACATAGAAGCTTCAGATTCGATGCCATAGGTGTGGCCATGGCCTTGCAATCCATCATCTTGAATCTCTTTAGGATATCCACTGTGTACTTCCCTTGACCAAGGAAGATCCCACCTGTATTCTGCCACACCTCCTAACGTAGGAAATAATGCATCATTCCCAAATATTTCATATCGAACTCAGCAGCAAGCTTCCTCTTAGTATCTGCATTCAATCTGTCATCTCCTGTTACAAATAATTCATCCACATACAGGATTAGAATCACAGGATTCCCTTGCTCAACCTTGTAGTAAAGGTTGGAATCTGCTTTACTCTTGGTAAAGCCCAAACTAGATAGGAAACTATCCATCCTACCAAACCAAGTTCTGGTAGCTTGCTTCAAGCCATACAAGGCTTTCTTCAATCTGCACACATACGACTCCCTGTCATGTATTTCGAAACCGAGTGGCTGCTCAACATATACTTCCTCTTCAACTACACCATTCAAGAAGGCAGTCTTGAAATCCATCTGGTGTATTTTCCACTTCATTGTTGCAGCCAGGGAAAGTACTATTCTGATGGAAGTATACCTGGCTACAGGTGCAAAAGTTTCTTCATAATCTATTCCCTCTTTCTGAGAGAAGCCATGAGCTACGAATCTTGCTTTGTATTTTTCTACACCGCCATCTGCAGCATGCTTGATTTTGTAGATCCATTTGGAAGTCACAACAGACTTCTCTTTAGGTCTTGGGACAACATCCCAAACATCATTCTTCATTATTGATTGGTATTCCTCAACCATGGCATCCTTCCATTCTTTCTTTTCTGCTGCTTCTTCATAACTGGAAGGTTCTTTGTTCATAATGTCATAGAGTAAAGCAACATAGCTGCTATGTGATCTGGTTCTCTTCTTTGGTCTGTGTTCTTCTTCTGGAATGCCAAATATTTATGCATCTTGAATGAGCTCTCTAGCCCATGCAGGTTTCCTCTTGTGAGAGTTATCCTCATGGGGTGGATCTACAGGTTCTTGCGGATCTTCAAAGTCACAAACAAATTCTGGAATTGCTTCAGTCATGGTAGTGTCTTGAAATCTAGTTTCCTTAGGTTCTTCATAAACTTCGATAGGTGCCTTCCTTGATTTGATGAATGTTGAATTTTCATCAAATGTTACATCCCTGCTGACATCAATCTTATTGAACCCTGGAAAGTATATTCTGTAAGTCTTCGAGCTTTCACTGTAACCCACAAAGATACCATTCTTTCCTAAAGGATCTAGTTTGGTCCTCTTTTCCTTTGGGACGTGAGTGTATACTGGACAACCAAACATTCTAAGATGGATGACTTCAGGTTTCTTACCAGAAAATACCTCTTCTGGAGTTTTGTTGTCCAATATCTTGTGGGGTGTTCTATTTTGAACATATACAGTTGTTCTAGCTACTTCTGCCCATAGATGCATAGGTAGATCCTGGTCATGTAGCATTGCCCTTGCTACTTCCATGATTGTTCTATTCTTCTTTTCTGCAATTCCATTCTGTTGAGGATTATAAGGAGCAGTCAACTCCCTCTTAATCCCTGAATCACTACAAAGCTTCTTGAAGTCACCTGAGGTGAATTCTCCACCATTGTCGGATCTGAATGTTTTGATCTTCTTGTCAGTTTGATTCTCCATCAAGGTTTTGAATTCCTTGAACTTATCAAATACCTCATCTTTGTTCTTCAAAAAGTATACCCAAGTCTTCCTAGAGAAGTCATCAATAAAAAAAGACACAGTAAACATACCCACTCAGAGAAATGGATGACATAGGACCACATAAATCTGAGTGGATGATTTCCAGGATATCTTTTTCCTTGCTTTCACTGCTTGGGAAATCCTTCTTAATGTTCTTACCTTTTGCACATCCTTTGCAGACACCTTCATGTTTGGTCTTGATTTCAGGAAGACCCTCTACAGCCTTGCTTGCAATTGGAAGTGCCCTATAGTGCATATGAGCAAGTATTTTATGCCAAAGCTCACTTGGCTCCATGGATTCATGTACCACGGCATGTTCAGGTTGTCCCTTCAATTTATATAAACCTCCCTCTTGCTCTCCAATCACTACTGCATCATCTATGGTCTTTCCCTTTGGCCACATTAGGACCTGGCCATCCACAAATGCAACCCTCATACCTTTTTCATCCAATGCATAGATGGAGAGTAAGTTCTTCTTGAGCCCAGGTACATAAAGGACTTCTTTCATCTTCAAAGATTTTCCAGAATCTAGGTTGTAGGAGGCTTCACCACTTCCTTTGATTGGGTATTGATAATCATCCCCAAGTTTCACTTTATGGGGTGATTCATGTTCAGACAGATTTACAAAAAATTCTTTAAACCCAGTCATGTGTTTGGAAGCCCCACTGTCAATCAACCAATCATTACAACCATGGGAGATAGTACATGTGAGAGCGAAAATTAGAACATACTCTTCTTCACTTGATGAGTCATCATCACTATCACTTTCTGCCCTAGCCGTCTTCTTTGGGGGTTCATCATCTTCGGTAGCATGAGCATGATATCTTCTTTTGTTATTCTTCATTTTGTTGTTGAATTTTTTGTTGTCTTTCTTCTTCTTGGGACAATCTGAAGCAAAGTGTCCCTTCTCATTGCAATTGAAGCATCTGAGATCCTTCTTATCTTTATGATAATGGTGGTGTGAGAATTTCCTGTTATGAGATGATTCCTTCTTGGACTTGCCTTTCCTGGCATGTGCTGTGAGAGCTTGATCTTGATTTCCCATCTTTTCTTCTCGGGCCACAAGCCTATCTTCTTCTTGAGAGCATTCTTCCCGCAATTTGTCGAAGGAGATCAACTTCTTCCTTGCACAAATTCCTTGAATAAAGGAATCCCATGACCTGGGTAGGCCATTTAGAGTCGTCATCACCACTTCACCATTCTCCACCATTTCATCCACTACTTCTAGTTGTTCCTTGATCTGGGAGACCCTTGAAAAATAATATTGAATGGTTTCTCCATTCTGAAACTTTACTCCTTTCAATTGGTTCCACAGGGTCATCTTCCAATTTATGTTCTTCCCTTCAAATAGCTTGGTCAAAGAGTCAAACATCTCCTTGGTTGTCTTTAGAGAAGACACATGGGGTATGAGATGGTCTTTGATAGAAGAAGCAATGATTCTCTTTACCTTGACCAAGTTCTTCTTATGCAATACCTTAGCCTCTTCATTCGTTGGGATAGGGATGTCTTCTTTTACATATGAGTCCAACTCATTCTCTTCCAGGATTAATCCAATCCTATACTTCCAAGCTTGGAAGTTATAAGCTCCTTCAAGCTTAGCCTCAAGCTTGGTGTGGTGAGACATCCTAAAGAGTAATTCAAATGGAAATAGAAAATATTTAGGTCTTACCACTTGAAATGCTGAAAACTGGATCTGGTCCCGGATTAGGGTTGGTCGAAAAAACCCTAAAAATTCAAAATGTGAATTTCAACTTTCTGAAAGGATAGAAAGATGCGCCTTGATGAGCTGATCAGCCTAGTGTATTCAGAATTTGAGATCAGCAAATTTTTACCCTTCATATTTTCCTTTTTGTCCTCCGGGGTTCACTAGGGAGAGCCCTGAATTAGGGTTTGAGTTTCCCGGAGATCTACCCAGCCAAAAATCTCAATCCAAAGCTCTAAACTTCGATTTGTGCAAGGAGCGTCCAGCTATGTCTTCAAATTTCAAAAATTTCTATTTTTGTGGAAACCCTAATTTTTATGGCCAAATCTAAAAATGCTCAGAATTGAATTCTGATTAGATAGATAGATTCTCCTTGATGAGTAGAGTCAATCTACTATACTTCTTTTCCAAAAACTGTGGAGAGAAACCCAATAAACAAGAAACTCAAGTTTCCGTCACTGCAAAATGTCTTCTTCTTAGGTTAGCTATGATACCATGTTAAATTTTGAGAATTAATTCACAATACTCTAGGATCTTTACTGAGAGAATAACATATACAGTATATCAATGCATAAAAATCAAAATAAGCATGACAAGCATCACAAGAATCAAAAGCATGAGAGACAAGAGACACAGAGTTTCCATGGGGAAAACCCTAAGGTGAAAAACCCCACAACTTCCTCAGAGATAGAGAGAGCAATTGCTCAACCAAAGTACAACCAAAATACACTTGAGATAGTCTCCTAGAGCAAATGATCCTCCTCCTCACTAGTGCGACACTTTCTGAGTGAGAGAAGTGTATCTTTCCGAACGATCAAAATAGAGATCTTCCAATCTCTATTTATACTAACCTATTTGCCCAGTTACACTATGGGTCCGACTTGTCTATCTAGATATATCCACAATATAATATATATTCTAGTGCCGACCCCACACATGGTGGTCTAATAAACCATCAGCAATTACACACACTTGTGACACTTGTCAATCCACATGACGACACTTCCTTATAGAGGAATAACACATCTCTAATAAGGGTACAATAAATATATATGAAATACATTCTGAAGTTACATATACATCAACACTTCAGAATTAGGATTCAGCTTCGGAGATCTTCCCCAGTGGAGCGCTTTCGTGAATATGAATCTTTATGAGTGGAGTCGTCAGGGAAAAAATTGTGCAACCCTTGAAAAATATGGAAATCTCTGTTTTCCCACAGGGATATCAGTTTTCTTCGAATCTTTGTCATTCTTGCAAGGAAAACAAGAAAACTTGCGGTCCCCAGCAATGGCGTCAATTTGTTAACACCCAAATTGACCCCCAGGTCCTAAGGAAGGGTAATTCGGGGTAACCACTAACCAATCTTTGGACTGATGTTACTAACCCAACACAGTCTAAGAGGGCTCTCTCAATAAACTAATGAAAAACTAGAAATAATCAAGGTCGTCAATCATGAAAAAGGGCACCAGCATTCCTTCCTCAAGATGTTCTATTTAAACATATGTAGAAGGTCAGATCTTTGTAAGACAAATTTTACTCTTGTAAACCATTGGTTGGAGAACAATAGGGATCTATATTGGGAAATGGAGTCGATTCAAGTATAACATAAACGTTATCATCAAATGCTTAGCAGATACATTCACACAAAGGCAAGGTAGCAACCAGCTAGTAGTCAAAGTGATTTAATTGGTGAAAAGGAAGAAAGATGAACAATCCATCGATATAAGGCATACACAGATGAATCCTATACCAACTTTAGTAGAAATGATTTGTGAAATACTTGGTAAGAAATGAACAAGGCATAATCTCTATGAATCTCATTCAAATGCTACACTGAAGCAAGTACGAAGGAACGTTAACAATATGGATTAACAAAGGAAAGAAACACATATCACATTGAAAAGGAGAAACAGAATACCAAACCAATTACACAGGAATCTCTGAAAAACGCATGTAAGCTTCTGACAATTTTATTCAAGGAATATCTCAAAATAACAACAGTGGACAAAATATGTATGTAGAGCTCCGTTTTTTCGACAGAGCCCAAAGTCATCTTCTATGTTACTTTTCTATGTATTGAACTTATTCAGGTATATGTGAGTAAATTTCTAATAAAAATTCTATGCTTCTAAATGAAATTTAGTATACTGTTTTGTCTTTAACAATCATACATTCGTATTTAAAAATAAACTAACATATCAATATTTTCCTTCAACAATTTGTTTTCAGCATGAGAATATGTTTCACAATAATAAATCAGTAAATAGCAAGGTATATGTATGTTTCAGAGTATGTTTCAGCATAATAATCAAATCAAATAAATAACGAGGAAATTACCTGATGCTGATGCTAGTAGTTTCAGCATAAGAATCAAATAAAATAAATAACGAGGAAATTACCTGATGCTAATGCTAGTAGACCGTAGGTTGTAGTAGGTTATGTTTATATTCTCTTAGTTAGCCAAGACAATGTGTCCACCCTACCGACCAGCTATTATCTTGCTGGCCCTTGGAAATACAAGGATTTCCAAGCCCCCGAGCTCACAAACTGATAATCCCGAGAGCAGTATTTACTAGGTTCTCAAAACCTTTCTCTATTCTCAAACCTTTCTCTCCACTTAGAGCTATCCCCTTGTTACCTTCAACTTTCTCCCAATATCATTTCTTCCACAAAATCCAACCCCTTCTCCTCCCTTCACTCTCCCCTATATACATTTCCTTCCTCGAGAAGACTTTGGGCTTACTCCACTGCACCAAACTCTCTCTCTCGAGCCCCTCAAACATTTACTCCCCTCACTTAGTTCATTCATACACGTTACATTATAAAAATATACTTTCACACTCAATGTACCGAATAATCAATTATACTTACAGTAAATTTATTGGATTTTGACTGTTGGTTGTAAGTATTTATTACGGTGGGAATCATTACCCAAATGTTATCTATTCGGGACAAAGTTTATTAATTACTAGTCTATTCACCACCTTTGTATTTAGTGTTATTAGTGTAAATAATAAAATAATATATAAATAGTTGACCCTTTCAACTTGGACAAGGTGTGTCTTAATGGTTTACCTCATCCGTCAAGATAACTTATCTTGAAATTTAAATTCTAAGATTCGTATAGAATAAATAAATAGTATTAAACCATTTTCCATCACATCACATCCATTCAAGAATTGTTATCCTATTATGTCTAACTCAGTAATGGAAATAATCACACTCTAATAATTTATTAATCAATATTTAAATTTTACCTATATTGCAATTGTTACGACATGGATAGTAATATTATTAAAATAACATTAATTAAGTAATAATATTAATTAAATCACCACAAAGTAATAATAAATGGTGAATTTAATAAAAATGTTTTTTTTTAAATCATTTGTTTATCACATGAGTACCCTAACATCAACATAGTATCCTCGTTCTTCTAAACAAAGCACCCTTAAGGGCTTAGACAATCTTACTAATTAATTAGACAGTACCATTACCTTATTTACAACAATTCTCAGATGACAATGTTTAACTGACGACACTTGTCTCAATTGTTTATCACAATGTTTACCAACAAGTAATACATAGCTTAATTGACTTGTTTTACACATCTTAAATAACTTTATATCCATTATCTGAATTTGATCAATGCATGATTAACATAATTACTTATGACAACTTATACATTTATTCAATATGTTAAGTGTTTGTATATCGATACTAGTGTACATGTGCAAAGTGTGCATGCATGGCCAGCGTATGCACAGATCAGAAATGCACTATAGACAAACCCCATCCCACCTATGCATACCTGCTAACTAATAGTAGTATTTACCCCCATGTAGAAGAACAAGCATAATATATATAGTACAATTACTTTAACATCCTCAGTTATTTAACACTTAATTCTTTACAATTTCACATCATTATCTTTATGTTTACATTAGTTTAATCAATCATGTACAAGGAAGGGTACCTACTACCACTTACTCGGAATCAAGGAATAACCAACCCTCAACAGTACTAACTAACACATCCTCCCGTCATAACCTACGTCCTGCATCCTCACTATCCTTCCTCTGCTAGTACAAAAGTGGATGTCAGACTCAGCGACCTGACCACATAGAACTTGAGAGTGATAGCGTCAGCTGAACAACGGACCTATCCTCCCCTAGCAGGCATCCAACCATCGTCATCACAACAACATGGGGAGCGTGTCTCAGCACGGCCCTCCCACGACCTCGGGTCTCATGGAAACATAGGTTGGGAAACACATCCATCCCTCTCAACATACTGAGCCTACGCCCTTATCGACTCATACCTTACTCCTATCGAGATTATCAATTTGTGTTATCGTATCATCATTTTTGGCTACTAAGGTTTACTGTATGAACAAGTTTTTTTTGTGTCCCATATATCAGATCAAGTAACTGGCTATCCCATAACCCTCGTGTCCTGTAGGTTAGTATTTCGCAAAATACAAATTTATAGAAATCATTTCCCATTGATCGCCAATTGATCCATGTTATGAAAAATCATTTTGTTTCATGTAACCTTTTTAGTTCATCATAGATGCGTATGACATATAACACTTCAATAATTCATATAAGAAGATGATATCCACGTACCGAATCATATATTTCACATCTTATTAATGAAAACATATAAACATATACTGTAATCATAAAATAAAGAAATCATATGATAATCATGACATCGTAACCGCATGACATAGTAACATCATAATCATAGCGAGATAATAAAACAAAGTAACATCATATAATGAGGTCCATCATATCATAATATAGTTTACTCAGTCGAGCTGAGTTCAACAGAATATATAAGAAAATAAAGTATGGTGTGTCTAACTGATAAATATGCCTAATCAAAATATGGGCGTTACGTACACCCACCCTTCGGGAAACTTCATCCCAAAGTTATGGTCAAAATAGTAAGGGAAAATGTTGATGCATGGTCTCTGCATCCTCCCAGGTAGCAAACCCTGGGCTATACTTGTCCCATTGGACCTTAACTTGGTCCACATGGGGACTACGGAGCTGTCGAACCCTACGATCAAGTATACGTAATGGTTCAACCCTGAAGGTTCCCTCGTCCAAGACCTGCAATTCCTTCCAACGAATTTTGTGAGTCTCATCAGCTATGTAATGTCATAATACAGAAACATGAAATACATTACGAGTTTTATGCAAATGGGGTGGTAGCGCAAGACGATAAGCAACTGGTCTGATTTTCTCAAGAATCTCAAATGGACCTATAAAGCAAGGTGACAACTTGGTACCATTCCCAAACCGAATGGTACTTTTATTTGGTCTGATGCGAATAAATACACGATCCCCTACTCCATAACTTCTATCTAATCTGTGTGCATTAGCGTAACTCTTTTTCCTATCCTGCGCTTCCTTAAACCGCTGCCTAATCTGTAACACTTGTTCCTCCATTTCCTAAATCAATTCAGGCCCAATTAAAACTCGATCATCTAACCTATCCCAACTGAGTGGTGTCCTGCACAGCCTCCCATACAATGCTTGATATGGCGGCATACCAATGGAGATGTGACGACTATTGTTGTATGCAAACTCCACTAAAGGAAGATATTTCTCCCACTGTGTCTGTTGATCCATAACATACATCCTAAGCATGTCCTCCATCACTTGATTCACCCTCTCTGTCTCTCCATCTGTCTCGAGGTGATAAGCTGAGCTTAAGTTAACTGTGTCCCTAATGCTGACTGCATGCTTGTCCAAAATCTGGAGGTGAACTTAGGGTCTATGTCAGAGATTATATTTTTAGGAACTCCATGAAGACGTACAATCTCATTTATGAATACCCTTGCCACATCTGTCACATCATAGGTGTCTCTAACTGGAATGAAGTGAGCGCTTTTGGTCAATTTGTTGACTACCACCAAAATAGCATTATGTCTCATAGATGTGAGTGGTAATCCTACAATGAAGTCCACGGAAATGACTTCCCATTTAGTCATAGGAATATCATGCGGTTGTAAGAGACCGACCGGGTGACGATGATCTGCCTTAACTTGTTGACACTCAAGGCACTTTGAAACAAAACCCACTACATCCATCTTCATACCTGGCCAGAAGAAGAGTTTCTTCATGTCAGTATACATCTTCTTCACCCCTGGGTGCGCACAATAATGTGATCTATGGGCCTCTCTAAGGATTGTTTCCCTGATATCACCTTCCTTAAGAACATACATCCTTCCCTGATACCGCAACAATCCATCTTCCTCAAGATGGTACCCATCATACTTCAATTCTTGTTCTTTCCCATTATGAATAGCTGAGGTTACTTTTAGATACCAACTATCACCCAATAGTTGTCCTAGTACTATATCCCTTAAGTCAACCTTCAAGGGAATTAAGGAGAAAAGTATCGGTCTTCGGCTTAGAGCATCTGCCACCACATTCTCCTTTCCTTTGATGTAAGAGATACCAAAGTCATACTCACTCATGAACTCACTCCATCCCTTTGCCTAGCATTCAAATCCCTTTGGGTAAAGATGTACTAAAAGCTATGATGGTCTGTTTTAAGGGTGAAGCTTCTACCAACTAGGTAGTGCCTCCATAATTTTAGTGCCAACATTACTACTGCCAATTCTAGATCATGCATGGCATACTGCTCCTCATGAGGTTTCAACTTTCGAGATGCATAAGCTATTACTGCACCTTCCTGCATCAACACTGCTCCTAGTCCTTGCTTCGAGGCGTCGGTGCATACCATGAAATCTTTATCCATGTCTGGTACCCACAAGATCGGTGCACTTGTCAACAATTTCTTTAACTCTGTAAAAGCGGCCTCGCATTCATCGGTCCATTCATACCGGATTCCCTTGTGTTGCAAGGTGGTAATAGGTTTTTCAATTTTAGAAAATCCTTCCACAAACCTCCGGTAATAGCCTACTAACCCCATGAAGCTACGCACCTCATAAGCATTCTTTGGAATTGGCCAATCTTCAATGGCCTTTACCCTTTTCAGGTCTACAGAGATCCCTTCACCTGAGATGATGTGCCCCAAGTAGTCAATCTCTTTTTGGAAGAAGGAACACTTTGACAATTCACCATAAAGTTTATGTTCCCTTAAGCATGTCAAGACTAACCGCAAGTGTTCCTCATGCTCCTTCTCATTCTTAGAATAGATAAGAATATCATCTAAGAAGACCTAAACAAATCGGTCCAAGTATTTTCGGAAGACACCATTCATGAGGCTCATGAAAACAGCTGGAGCATTGGTAAAACCAAATGGTACCACTACAAACTTGTAATTCCCAAATCGAGTTCGAAAGGCAGTCTTAGGAATGTCACCTTCCTTGATCCTCAACTGGTGATACCCTGATCGTAAATCAATCTTTGAGAAGACTGACGCACCTTTCATTTGATCAAAGAGGTCATCAATTCTTGGTATGGGATACCTGTTCTTCACTGTGGCTTTGTTCAAATCTCTGTAATCTATGCACAGTCGCAAAGATCCATCCTTCTTCTTAACGAAGATCACTGGTGCTCCCCACGGCGAGATACTAGGTCTAATCAGTCCCAAATCTAGCAATTCTTTTAACTGGATCTGTAACTCACGGAGCTCTGGAGTTGTCATTCTATAAGGAGTTTTTGAGATAGGCTCCGCACCAGGTTTTAGTTTGATTCTGAAATCAAGCTCTCTTTCTGGAGGTAGTCTTGGCAATTCCTTTGGAAATACATCCTTGAACTCAGAAAGTACTGGGTAAGAATTCAAGGAATGTCCTTTACTATCGCTCATGGCCTCCACTATGAACAACTTGCATCCATGTCTTAGGCACTGCTTAGCTTTCACCATAGAGATGAAACGAAGGGATACCTTCCTCTTCAAGCCTTGGATTTGAATTGTCCTTCCCTTGTCATCGAGGCACAACACCTTCTTTGCATAGCAGTCTAAGAAAGCTCCATGGCCTTCTAACCAATCCATGCCAATAATGAGGTCATAAGTCCCCAAATTGGTGACATAAGCATCCAACTTAGTGGTGCACACTCCTAAGTCAACCTCACAACTCCTCACTTTAAGACCTACTGTTTGCTTAGCTCCTGAAGCCATTTCAACCAGTTTGAAATCATCGTGCTCGTAGGCTACCAACCCACATTTATATAATGCAAATGGTGAAATAAAACTATCAGTTTCTCCCGAATCAAACAAAATTTTAAGTTTGACATTGTTTACTTTACCAGTGGATTCTACTATGGTAGACTGATGTTCTGCTTGGTGGTTATGAACCATTGCATGAATCCGATGACTGTTACCCAAACTATCCATGGGTGCTTTTCCTTCCGTGTTCCTACTGCTTGACTGACCCTTGGGACAGTCTCACTGGAAATGAGGACCTCCGCATCCCCAACAAGAGAGATTGGGAGGGGCTTGCATGTTGCTCGGAGGAATCCTCTGAGATGAGTTCCTTTCCCTGGGTCCTCTAAAACCCCTCGATCCTCTATAGGAACTTCCTTGTGTACGTCCCTGGCTTTGGTGGGTTGCAGACGATGCCTGAGAGACTGAGTTAACTGAATTATTACCCCTCGGTGTGAACCTATTATCGTAAGGAGGAGGTCTAGATTGTCCTCCCCTAAAGTAACGACGTGAGGCCTTACCTGAAACATACTGATTGGTTCCTGTCAACTTACTACCCCCTTTTCCATCTAACATATCAGCTGCATAACGAGCATACTCAACTACCATGGCAACTGAAGTTTGCTTCCACATCCGCACAGCATCCCTAATCTTGTAGTTAAGTCCATACACAAAACGCTCTACCTGACAATCATCTGCATCTAGGTAAGGAACATATTTTACTAGTTCCATAAACTGAGATTCATACTCCTCCACCGTCTTGTCTCCCTGTACTAAGGCATGGAGTGCACCTGCTTGTTCTTCCTTGTAATAATTTGGAAAATACTTCTTGTGGAACCTCTCCTCGAACAGTTCCCAAGAAGTCGTAAGAGGAGTAAGGTGCAACTGCTTCTCGAGATCTGACCACCAATTCAAAGCATCACCTTTAAGCTGAAAGACGGCCATCCTAGACTTGGAACTAGATGTGTACTCATTCAACGCGAAGCATCTCTTCATGCCTTCCAGCCATACTTCGGCATGCTTACTGGTTCGTCCTCCTGAAAACTCTGGAAACTTTATCTTTTGCAACTCCCTCGATATGTCCTAAAGCGGTTCCTGTCTTGGTCCATGTGCCCTTTCACAGTTCTCTCGACTCACTTGAGTGGTTTCCACCTCGATGGCCCTTTCCGACTGCCTGTTCATTGTGGTCATAATAGCCTCCAAAGACCTCATTATGATCTGCATTTTTGGTGTTGAGGTTGGTCGTGGCGGTGTTGGCGGCAATGACTGTGGTGGAGGCGCTGGTGATGGTGGTCGACCTTGACCCCGACCTTTACCTCTGCGCATTGTTACCATGATTGATCCTGATGCTGGAGTAAAACATCCCATTGTTAGTTTCTAAGGAGCGTGTTAGTTGATTTTCAAATAGATGCATTTCAGAAAATAAGCTATAGTTCACTGCGTTTTGATGAGGCCATCTTGTACTAAGTCTACTAAATAACTCTTCATAAATTTATGCATTGGATTCCATGTAATTTTCATAAGGTTCAATCTAAATTGACATTTGAAATAAAATTTCTATTGGTGCTAGCATTTATTTAAGTTTTAAAGTTTAGGCTTTAATCTAATTTAATCTCATAATTATAATCCATATTAACATTATATTTTTAACTTTTAATGTAATCAAGATTAACCTTGTAATTAAAATTTATGATTAACTTTTCAATAAAAATTTTATGATAAATTTTATACTTTTAATATTAAATATTATATATATATATATATTGTTAAATTTTTAAATTTTATTTAAATTAATAGAATAATCAGAAAATAAATAAAATCAAATAACCGAAATAAGGAAAATCTATACTATAGGGTTTTTATAGCAATTAGTTTTTTTTGTTTTTAAATTTCATTTATCCTTTAAACCCTATCACCCTACGCGGCCTCTCCGCGGGTCCAGCTCCATGCACGGGGTATACGTGTGAGGCCCACGGTGCCTCTCACCGCCATGAGAAGGAGTACTCTCCATGCAACCCACCGCCATGAGAAAGCGGGGAAACCCTAAATTGGGTCAATCCCCAAGGCGCAGCCATTTTTGCCTCTCTTTCTGAGTTCTAGCTCTGCAACTCTATGCTAGTTTGCTTAGGGTATTTTTTTTTTAGGCAGGAAGAAGCTTTCTATCCATGGTGCAATGGTAGAAGAAATGGCACAAGCCTGAGGAGGTGGTTTACAGGTATTTCCCAATCTGTGTGGCATCGCCGGCTGCGTGTTTGGGAGTAATTGCTGGTTGTAAAAAAAAAATGATATTTTTCGACGTTGCAGAGAGTCTCCTGTTCTGTTGTTATTTTATCAAATTTTGTTGGTTATTAAAACACTAATTCCAGCTCTTAAGCTGCTTAGTCAACTGTGTAAATTTCTATAGGTGGTGCCAGTACCCTTGCTTCCCTTCTTTATGCCATATGCTAGCTGCTATTCGATGAAGTTTCAGTTTTCTTCTTTTGCCGCTAACCTTTCGACTTCGTCTTTGTTGTAATCTCCTTAAAAGAGGCCCTTACATAGTTTTAAAGTGTATGGCCTTCAGGGTCCCTGCAAAGGCATGACCATTAATATGCTCATACTGAGACAATCCATAAGACACCGTGCTGTTTATTGAGATTCGATTATAGGCACTGCACCATCTCATGCTATATAGTCCAGTATTTAGTTTGTTTTCCTTTCAAAACATTTTTTTTTTGCCGAGACAGTTATAATAGACTTAAAAATGGTTATCGCCTATTATTAATGTCTGTAAAACAATCTATTTATAATGTCCTGCGATGTATGCCAGCGGTTGGGGAAGCCAACCTCAACTGGAGCAATAAAAAAAAACCACGGGTTATGAAAAAAAACTACGATTGCTTCCTTGGAATTGCTGGTTGGTGAACACGCTAGCTGCAAGGAATGACATGGCTAGATCGCATGTCTGGTATTTATTCGTGTTTGGGTGAAGGGTAGGAGTACCAATCTAACGCTCCTTGCTTACAGCTTGCTATTAGCCGTAGATTGTTATGGCTATCGTAGGAGTTTAATGCCCAGCCCACTGATTGTTGTTTTGAAATTGGCTTTGTTTTACAGCTTAGTGGTATTCATTTCTGGCTTTTGCATTTAGACTTTACAGCGATGGCTTATGATACAGAACGACATCATAGTATGGCTTTTGAAAAAAAAAATGATGTTGTGCAGCTCAAAAATAGCGCATCACCCCCCCCCCCATTCGATTCGATTCAGGTACAAGCTCCATTACTGGTGAGTAAATTAGTTATCGGTCTATTCACCAATAAAGTTTACCTATACCACTTCACTCCTCCATCATCATGCAGAGGTGAAAGCAAGGCTAAATTCATTAGGTAATAATAATTATGGATTGTCTGAATGACTTGATATACGTTCAGGGGTCATTTCGTTCGGTGTAATTCGACTCCTTACTCACAGAAATGGCCAGACAATCCCATTTAGGTTAAAACAGGCGATGAGATGTGATGAATTTTTTTTTTTTTCTCTGTTATATTATCTTTATGTTTGAACTCAACGTGAGAGGGCGTTGCCATATCTCTATCCACCCTTGAATGATATATTTGTTATTCTAAATTCAGTGTGAGCTAGATTATGAGGGGTGCAGCCCAGCTCTCTACAAATAACTTTGTGACAATAAACAAGAACATGAGCTCTCAACAGAGGGGGCGCATCCCCATAAACTCTGCAAATAACTTTTATAAAAAGCTATTAAGTTTTCAAGCTCAGTGTAAGCTAAGAAGTGAGGGAGGGCGTAGACTAGACTCTGTTGCAAAAATAAAAATAAAAAAAAATTGGCTGAGTGAGCCAAGGGCACAACTCTTATGAGAAGCTTAGTCTCATTATTGTCCGCCATCTAGGGCGCAACCTTGAATTGTCTTGATGAAATTACCTTGAACCTTAACTCACATGTAAAACTCATATTTAAACGTTTGAGTGATCTAAGCCATCTAGGGTAGAGCCCTTGGGTAACTTAGAGTTTTTAGTCGAGGGTGGATTATGACTGTGATGAATAATCTTAGACTGTTTCACTAAATAAGAAAATAGAGATAATTTTCATTAGAGTGTGGTCTTCCAATTTGAACCAGTAGTTTAAATTTGACATATGTGTTTGTGCTCGTGATTCTCAAAATTTGATTGTGGGTAGTAGATAATTAATTCATTGTTTCTACTGGTATGTTAAGTTCAACTTATCTTACTCATTTTATGTTTCATGCAGGTAGTCTACAAGTTGACACACGGTCTAGATGCTATAGATAGATTTTTTTTTTGCAAACACGTTTGGTGTTGTTAAGTCTACCTTTGTTTCCTTCTCACATGGAAAGGCCATGAGGTCAAAGTGTTTGAGCCGGTGCTCTGATACCAAGTGTAGTGCTCTGTTTTTTCGACAGAGCCCAAAGTCATCTTCTATGTTACTTTTCTATGTATTAAACTTATTTAGGTATATGTGAGTAAATTTCTAATAAAAATTCTATGCTTTTAAATGAAATTTAGTATACTGTTTTGTCTTTAACAATCATACATTCGTATTTAAAAATAAACTAACATATCAATATTTTCCTTCAACAATTTGTTTTCAGCATGAGAATATGTTTCACAGTAATAAATCAGTAAATAGCAAGGTATATGTATGTTTCAGAGTACGTTTCAGCATAATAATCAAATAAAACAAATAACGAGGAAATTACCTGATGCTGATGCTAGTAGTTTCAGCATAATAATCAAATCAAATAAATAACGAGGAAATTACCTGATGCTGATGCTAGTAGACCGTAGGTTGTAGCAGGTTATGTTTATATTCTCTTAGTTAGCCAAGACGATGTGTCCACCCTATCGACTAGCTATTATCTTGCTGGCCCTTGAAAATCAAAGGATTTCCAAGCCCCCAAGCTCACAAACTAATAATCCCGAGAGCAGTATTTACTAGGTTCTCAAAACTTTTCTCTATTCTCAAACCTTTCTCTCCACTTAGAGCTATCCCTTTTTTACCTTCAACTTTCTCCCAATATCATTTCTTTCACAAAATCCAACCCCTTATCCTCCCTTCACTCTCCCATATATACATTTCCTTCCTCAAGAAGACTTTGGGCTTACTCCACCGCCCCAAACTCCGTCTCTTGAGCCCCTCAAACATTTACTCCCCTCACTTAGTTCATTCATACATGTTACATCATAAAAATATATTTTCACACTCAATGTACCGAATAATAAATTATACTTATAGTAAATTTATTGGATTTTGATTGTTGGTTGTAAATATTTATTACGGTGGGAATCATTACCCAAAGGTTATCTATTCACAACAAAGTTTATTAATTACTAGTCTACTCACCACCTTTGTACCTAGTGTTATTAGTGTAAATAATAAAATAATATATAAATAGTTGACCCTTTCAACTTGGACAAGGTGTGTCTTAATGGTTTACCTCATCCGTCAAGATAACTTATCTTGAAATTTAAATTCTAAGATTCGTATTGAATAAATAAATAGTATTAAACCATTTTCCATCACATCACATCCATTCAAGAATTGTTATCCTATTATGTCTAACTTAGTAATGGAAATAATCACACTCTAATCATTTATTAATCAATATTTAAATTTTACCTATATTGCAATTGTTATGACATGGCTAGTAATATTATTAAAATAACATTAATTAAGTAATAATATTAATTAAATCACCACAAAGTAATAATAAATGGTGAATTTAATAAAAATGTTTTTTTTTTAAATCATTTGTTTATCACATGAGTACCCTAACATCAACATAGTATCCTTGTTCTTCTAAACAAAGCACCCTTAAGGGCTTAAACAATCTTACTAATTAATTAGACAGTACCATTACCTTATTTACAACAATTCTCAGATGACAATGTTTAACTGACGACACTTGTCTCAATTGTTTATCACAATGTTTACCAACAAGTAATACATAGCTTAATTGACTTGTTTTACACATCTTAAATAACTTTATATCCATTATCTAAATTTGATCAATGCATGATTAACATAATTACTTATGACAACTTATACATTTATTCAATATGTTAAGTGTTTGTATATCGATACTAGTGTACATGTGCAAAGTGTGCATGCATGGCCAGCGTATGCACAGATCAGAAATGTACTATAGATAAACCCCATCCCGCCTATGCATACCTGCTAACTAATAGTAGTATTTACCCCCATGTAGAAGAACAAGCATAATATATATAGTACAATTACTTTAACATCCTCAGTTATTTAACAGTTAATTCTTTACAATTTCACATCATTATCTTTATGTTTACATTAGTTTAATCAATCATGTACAAGGAAGGGTACCTACTACCACTAACTCGGAATCAAGGAATAACCAACCCTCAAGAGTACTAACTAACACATCCTCCCATCATAACCTATGTCCTGCATCCTCCCTATCCTTCCTCTGCTAGTACAAAAGTGGATGTCGGACTCACCGACCTGACCACATAGAACTTGAAAGCAATAGCGTAGGCTGAACAGGGGACCTATCCTCCCCTAGTAGGCATCCGACCATCGTCATCACAACAACATGGGGAGCGTGTCTCAGCACGGCCCTCCCACGACCTCGGGTCTGATGGAAACATAGGGTGGGAAACAGATCCATCCCTCTCAACATACTGGGCCTACGCCCTTATCGACTCATACCTTACTGCTATCGAGATTATCAGTTTGTGTTATCGTATCATCATTTTTGGATGCTAAGGTTTACTGTATGAACAAGTTTTTTTTGTGTCCCATATATCAGATCGAGTAACTGGCTATCCCATAGCCCTTGTGTCCTGTAGGTTAGTATTTCGCAAAATACAAATTTATAGAAAGCATTTCCCATTGATCGCCAATTGATCCATGTTATCAAAAATCATTTTATTTCAAGTAACCTTTTTAGTTCATCATAGATGCGTATGACATATAACACTTCAATAATTCATATAAGAAGATGGTATCCACGTATCGAATCATATATTTCACATCTTATTAATGAAAACATATAAACATATACTGTAATCGTAAAATAAAGAAATCATATGATAATCATGACATCGTAACCGCATGACATAGTAACATCATAATCATAGCAAAATAATAAAACAAATTAACATCATATAATGAGGTCCATCATATCGTAATATAGTTTACTCAGTCAAGCTGAGCTCAACAGAATATATAAGAAAATAAAGTATGGTGTGTCTAACTGATAAATATGCCTAATCAAAATATGGGCGTTACAATGTAGAGCTTCAAAAGTTCTCCCCCCCTTTTCATTTGAAATTACATGGAACTTATAATGGCCTAGAGCCTCATACTCGGCCCATTTGAAACAGAAATTAGTTACAAATTCAGTGACACCTCATCACAGTTCAGATGTCACTATCACAAAATAGGAAATATAACAAGATAAGCTCAATCGCTTTCTTGCATTTGCCGGTATGCCGTTAAACAATATAAAAAATATTAAAGTATATGTCCAATGGTGAAACTTCATTACATAACGGGAAACCCACTACCACGTCCTACAAAGTCAAAATCCTAGATATATCTTAAGATTTTCTATCAAAAAATAAATTTGTATTTAAAAATGCACAGTTCTGAGCTTTAAGCGATAGTATCTACCAGCAGAGCATGATAGGTATATTTCATCTTCCCGTATTTCTCTACAGGCGCCCAAAGTTCAAATGTTGGGATGTCATAACTTGTCATCTCTTTCTCCAGGAATCTGATGTTAAGTTGATCAACAGAAGACATAGGTGGGAGCCCTTCTCCACTAGAAATGAATCTGCACAGCATCTCGAAATCTTCGTCCAGCTTGTCTATTAGGATTTTTCCTAAAAGCGGCTGGCTGAGATGTTTGAACTTGGAATGATCCATCCGTTTGTTGGTCATCAACCTTTTATGCTCACTTTGGGGAATCAACCTTTGCTTTTCATCCCAAAATGCAGGAAATCCCTTTTCTACTAATCCTTCAAACTGTCCTTTCTATTCTATTAGTTGTTCATTCATTTCACTAGCTTTGGCTTCCACAGCTTCGACCAATGCATATTTCCTGAGGATTCATTTTGCCACTGCAATGGTCATGACATTGTCTTTGATGTTCAAATCTATGACATCTTTATCTGTCAAACTATTTAAAAATATTATAGCATTATATGCAGTCTCTTTTGGCCTTTTGTGCAGTTTTTCCTTCATGGCAGTGCAACTCCTAAAGATGTCAGTGCCTATCTTCTCCTTCATTCTCATGAGATCTAGATAAGGTCTGAATCTCTCAGCCTCCTGGATAATTAAATCCCAAATCAAATGTTTGCACCCTTGCATATCTACTCTCCCTGTAATCTGCTAAGAAAACCTGTTGTTGATTGCCACTAATTCCTTATATTTTTGCTGTAGCTCATTTGTCCCTTTTTCCCTTACCTCATTTTCTTCTTTCAATCTTTGATTTTCCTCTTTTATCTCTCATATCTCACCATCCTTTAGGTTGATCTGGGACATGTCCTGCACAATGTTGTTTGTATTATCCTTCTCTTCATTCAAGCTTTTGCTTTCCTGTTGTGCACATATGTTTGACAAACTGCTTTTTAACTCTTCGATCCGACTTTTCAAACTCATCCTTTCTTTCTCCCAGCATCCTTGTTTCTCTGCGAACCTTAGCAATTCAGCATTATTATTGCTAATCTCCCTGTTTAAATCTTCTTTTTCTTGTACCATCTTTGTCTCTTCGGGAGCTTGTATTAACTGGGTGTTGGGAATCTTCATTCTCTTCTGTAGGGTCTGGATCAAATTGTCTTTATCCTTTAATAGCTTATGGATTGCTTTGCCTCCGCCATCATTTTCAATTAAATCAAACTGCAGCTTTTTGATATGCTGCTGATGTGCTTTATTTTATGGTCTTTCATGTTTTAACTGGGCATCCATCTTATTTACATTGACCTCCAAATTAGAAATCCTCAAGGCCGATTCCACTAGATCATCATATAGACCTTCTCCGATTTGTCTGTGAAATTGAATCCTATCTGGAAAAGGTATCTTCTTAGAGTCTATCTTTGCTTCCATCATTCTATCTTTATCAGATATCGTCAGATTGAAAGTGTGTGTCCAGATATCTCTACTCGTTATCAAAGACGTTCCTGTTTTAGACAAATTCCTCACAGTGGGCATTAGTTCAAAAGTTTTTCGTGCAAAGGCCTGCTTATTTTTCCAATGATACTTAAACATGTCTTATTGGGATTTAAATCTGCCATCCTCATTCCCTCCTATTGCATCTTGGAATTGGTATTCATGGATTTGGATAACTGGGGCTGATGGCCCTTCTTCCTGCTCATCCATATCACTTATCTGGACGGTTAACTCATGTGGTGTTTCCAATTTGAGTCTTTTCTTTTCAATTTCTTCCTCTTCTTATGTTTCAATAACTTCTTGTGAATATCTTTTCCCGCATACTTCCTGATTATTAAACAGCTGGTCTGTTTCCATAGGATCATCAGCCGTGATTAGGGCTTGTATTTGTAAATCTATATCTTTAGCCTCTTCGGGCTCATACTGCAATAAAGTTTGCCTCTCCGGCAACCCTTCAACTTCTTGGTGTTTCCATGCTTTCAAACCATTTTTCTTCTTTCTTTCAGCTATGATATGCAAAGGATCATATGCAATCGCTATATTATTTATGAACCCCATATTTCTCAATAATCTTTCCACTTCACTAACAGCTTCTTTAAACTTTACAATGAAAGGGCCCACTTGCCAATGGAGCTTTATATCAGAGCCTTTCTTATATTGCCCAAACTGCTCTTCTTTTGCAATCAACCTCTGCCGGATGAACTCAGGGGAAAAAACTCTCAAGGTCAAAAATTCTGGCAAAAAGTATGGTTGATGTACAAAACCGTACACCCTTATTACTGTAGCATCTTTCAGCAAGAGCCAGTCGCCAACGGCTAGTTCATCCTTCAACTGCATCAGGGTCTGCATCTTTGGTAGTACTCTGGGTAGTTCTTCTTCAAACATAACTTTATACATAGCAGATAGAATATAATTCATGTAATTGAAAGTATTTTCTTCCAAATTCCCTGTAAAGAGTATCTGAGAGAACCTTAACTCTTCTCTACTGCTATGCAGAATCATTTTGGTCAAATATGCCTCAAATGGAAAAAATATGGTATTTTCAAAACAACTTAACTATGCATGTATTTTTTCTGCCAAAAATTCCACAAACTTGAGGGATGGAACTGACTCACTTCCCGCCTCAGGGAGCTAACACTAATCCTGAATAACAGGCTTAGTTGTACTTCAGTTATCCATAAGCTTGAGTCTAAACCTAAAAACTGAGCTATCAGAGAGAAAACCAACTAGGTGTTGTCATTAAAAAGGTTGACGTCCAGCGGGTAGGGAGTGTCTGCAATTTCTACATTGGGTTTTAAACAGGTATCCAGGAAAGCCTTACGGATTTTGGGGGAAATTTTCTTGTATAGGGTAACGACTGATTCTTCAGAGGAAATTTCGGGGGCTAGGGATGGGGACTCTGGTACGGAAAGGGTATTTTGGACGACGGGAGCATCGATATTGTAGACGATTTTGGACTTCTTGGCATTCATTATCACTCGTTGGGGTTCTGAGTAATTCAATGAACACCATGACATGAACTTCGGGAAAAGAATTATTTGTTCGAAGCAGAAAAAGATGAAAAAGCACTGGTGGACTCTATGGACATCTAACCCCTTTTCGAGCAGAGCTTTCAACCTTCTTTTAACCTCTGGTATAGGGAGCCGAAGGCTTAGGTTAAACACATCACCGTCCTTGTCTTATAGGGTTACTCTGGCCTTAGAACTAGTAGAGACCTCTTCATATCCCATTCTATGATTATAAAACACACTACATGCTGTAAACAAAGGAGTTTGGGACCCTACCTGTCACGGGAAGCTTGAGAGCGACCTTTCACCTGTCGTCCTTTTCGGCTTCTACACTTCCAGAAGCTTCCAACTCGGATAGGTCCAAGAAAGAAATGTTTATTTTCCACATGTCGCTTTATATATATAAAACTTTCCCGAATAACTTCTGCTCACCTTTGCCAGCTATCCCTCTTTTCCGTCCGTTGATCTACTTGGCGTTGCTTTCGGGCCGTTGATATGATTCTTTATTTAACCCTTTTGATTTGACATATCTTCTTCTTTGCCGTAGGATCTTCTATGGACTTTAAATCTTATCCATTTGTCTTACTTAGCCACATATAATGATACGGCGGTATCGCGACCCGACTTCTGGTTTTCGGTTAACACTTAATCCCCTTCACGAGGTGTACAAGTGGCGACACCTGGCAGATGGTACATACTCTCGCAACCACCTTCTCTACTTACTTGCGGTGCTCCTTTACCTTGCAATGATCGATGAGGACCGTTGATCTTGACTTTAACATATCTATGGCAGGGAGCCATCCAGGTGTCTAGATTTTGGTACCCTCATAGGTGGAACCTACTATGTTACCAACCTTGCATCTCTTACATCCGCCAGCTGTAGATCTAACCTCTTTTACTGAGAGCCATTGATCTTCCCGGATCTTTCTACTGAGGTGACAACATATCTTCTCCACCATCAGATCTCTGGCTTTGCAATCGACGCCGTTGATCTTATACCTTATTTCTCCGCTGCGATGGTATCGCAAGCCCTCTTGTGGTTTTCACTTACTACTGAAACACTCATGCGAGGGCTCCTCTGACTGCCATCTGTCTTGGTGGTTTACCTCTCGCCACCACTTTCTTGTGGTTCCTTTCACGCAACTTTATTATGCAAGGATGATTTGTGGGCTATGGATCTCTTTCATACTTCGGATCAATGGTTGGAACCTGTCCGAGCTTTATCTTCCACTTTATTTCTTTTCGGACTATAGGTTATCTGTATTTTTACCCATTTTTTATTATTCGGGCTACCTCCTTAGGCTTAAAGTGTCCAAAACCTCCATCTTTCTCATTGTTTCCTTTCTAACTGAGTTGCTTTCTTGGTTCTAGCAACCTGGACCTGAGTATGGAGGGGTTTTGACCATCTTTTCACGGAGCCTATCAGTGAGAAATAGTCCCTCTCTTAGGATTTTGTGCAAAAATTTATAAGTGCCAACACATTCTGCAATAAATAAGTAGATAAAATGTTCCACCAATGGCATGTTCCTTATATGATTTCCTTCTCCCATCTCTACTTCAACCCTATGGAGTGAAGGAGAAATAATTTTCTGTGTGGGATATAATCTTCATAAATATACACGATCTAGATATTGTTGTAAAGGAAACAAAACTAATGTTAAAAAATGATTTTTAAAAGATTAAATATAGACAGTGCATTCAAGAAATGTAACGGCTGGATTTTGTTCAAGATTTCATCATGTAACTCTAATTGTATGCCATATATCATGTCACTTAACCAAATTCTAGAGATTGAATGGATAACATGATTATGTTATCTAAAGAGGCCATGTGTTCTCTATTTAGAAGAAGAAATTAGCCATGGAGAAATTATTCCATATATCATGTCACTTAACCAAATTCTGGAGATTGAATGGATAACATGATTATGTTACCTAAAGAGGCCATGTGTTCTCTATTTAGAAGAAGAAATTAGCCATGGAGAAAGCACATGGAATTAGGGTTTAATATAATCATTGGGCACTAGTGTATTAAAGAACCATTTATTTTGGTTTGGGTTAGTGATTGACACTATATCTAAAAAAATTATAAATTGATGCACCTGCAAGGATTACACTTAACTGCACATCATGTTAGAAATGTGTCAACTTAAAGAAATAGCACCTAAGATTGGGAGACGGAGTCCATTGAGGATAAAATGTAATTATAATCTCACACATTTCCAGTTCTATGACTGCACATGAAGAATAGGAATCATATATCCATCAGCGCACAAACTTCATAGAGATGCCCAAGAAATCAAGTCGCTGAGATTGAGGGCGCTTTATGAACATGAAGATCTTGTTTCTTGAATATCACTGAGACTTCTTCATTTGTTTCCATATGAATGTCAAATAAATTGTTGAAATGCAGATGATGCTACCTTCTACCCGATCGAAGAATCTGCCGACATGAAGAAGGCCAATAGTAAGGGTAAATTTTGTTTACTTTTATGTGCAGATTTCATGGAGGTTGATATGGACAACAACTAAGAAACACTACAACATGTTGAATATAACGCTTCAATTAGCTAAATGTGGTTGTAACTAAACAATTGTGTTACCATTATGCTATGCAAGTAGTTTTGTAATGCAATAAATAGATGCCCCATCAATGTAATTGTGCACCCTGCAATAATAAAATTAAAATGTTTGTTTAGTTTTTCTGTTTTCATTTCAATCTTTGTGCCCATGTTTTTTAACACAATAACCTTGCAAATTTGTTGCTTAAATCAAACCGCGGAAGCCTGAAACAATTTGATTACCAAAATAAATTGGAATTTTCAAAAGTTTCACATGGACTATTTTACCTCAAGTATATTTTAGATTGTTACCGAAAATTTTAAATGAATCTTTCACGAGTTCCTAAGAGGCCCAAAAGTATCGTCACCGTGATTTCTCCATTCGCCATCGAATTGCAGAGCTCGATAAGGGAGAATACCAGATCGATAAAGAGGGAGAATACGCAATTTTGAGTAGTTGCCAGATCCTAAAAGCTGAAAAAAATCCCGAAAGCAGAAAAACAGAGTTGTTAGCAGAAAAACAGCTTTGTTAAAAACAGAGAATAATTTGTGAGAAAAGCGTTATGGATAACAAACCAGCCCAGCTCGTGTAGCCGACTTGCAACAGATGATGGAGCGTTCCATTCCGTTGGGTCTTCGTCTCCGCCAGTTAGCAAGAAGATATGGAAACCCTTTCCAATTCATTTTCTTAGCTTCATCTTCTCCACAGTGTTTCTGTTGTAAAACGTGGCCGATCCACTAGGCCATCGATTAGCAAATTAGCAAAAAGAACCGTGCATTTAGAAAACGACTTTTCGGTAGGTTGCTCATCACAATAAATCTGGGTCATTCAATATATGTGCTTGACGAATCTCTTAGAAGGTATATGCCAAAGAGGTGAATCTCGACCATCCATCATTAATCAAGGATTAAAAGGCTGCTATAGCCTCCCACTACAATTCTCATTGTAGGGCCTATCAGCGAATAAATAATACATTATGAGAAAGAAAACATCCATGTTTTTTTTAAATCTTTCATAATACAAAACTTTATATTTATTTATCAACCATGAATTGTATATTATGTATTAGAGGTAAATGTTGTGTCCATTCAAGCTCAGTGTTCAATTGGGATATATGTAAGTAAGTAGGTGATCTCTCAAAAATTCCTCATATAACTAGCACAACCACTTAACTTGTGGGAGGTGAACACTCATAAATCACAAATTAAGTGTCATGAACAAGTTATATGTTTATTGTTTTGCATGCAATCACGGGTTGTCTATTAACTTATTTAGTTAAATGGATTGTCTCTCACTACCTATTATCCATTCATGAGCTATGAATTATCCACACATTAACTACCAATTATTTTTTATATTTTTTTTTATAATTATTTATTATTATTAAATTTTTTTAGACAATCATTTTTTTATTATAAAACTTTGAAGAAAATTTGATATTTATTGTTGCATTATAGGTGATAAAACTAATGATAAAATTTGGAAATAACCTTGGGAAGGAATACACTAAGGGAAAAATATCAAGGTCCTAAAACAAGCAAAACAAAGTTGGATGGAGCCCGATTGAGTGATGTCGAGACATTGTTGGGCACTATGGCCTGCATGACTTCCATGCAAGTGTTGCATTGGTGATAGTAGGATAGAGAATAATTCAAATCTGAAATCCATTTATTCCTATTATCCCCAACTTGAAGACCAAGGCCTTGACCCAACCAAAACTAAGACCATGAAACTGACTTGGACTGAACCTAGGTGACTAGAAACTAATGACTGATACTCTTTAATTGACATAATAACTGAGTGTATGGATGAAACACTCATTCGATTGAAACTTATGATACTCTTTAATAGCGCAAGAATGATAATGACTATGAGTCCTACACCTTTCTTTGACTCGAATTGGAGTTTGAGAAGTCTACTTGGAGCAACCCCCATTTTGATTAAAGGAGGTTTAATTATAATGTTGGTGGCTGTAGGGTCAATGTTTGGGCATATGTATCTAACGAAATAGGGGGTGTTTTTAATGACAAGTTTGACAATGGCTGTGGTGGTAGACAAAGGGGACGCGGTCGACAAGATGAGGTCATTCACTCTGGTTTCAAGAGGGCATTCAATATATGAACATCAAACCCTAGATGGAATTCACTCCAGTTTCATTGTCCGGCCTGTAAATTATTTCCCATGTTTTGAAGGGATTGTAGTAGGAAGAAAGGATTTCTTTTACTATTCTTCTTCAAGTGGGGGTTTCTTTTCCAATGGAACAATTTATTATGAATAAACTAAAATCCATGGATCAAATGGCCTTACTTAAGACAATGGCTGGCCCCTATTTGTCTATGTATGTCTATTAGCTACGTCGGTCTCCTCTAGAATGTAATGGCCATCTCCTCTGGGCACACTGATCGCCTCTGCTCCTCACACGATGTGCTCTTGAAATTCCTCAAACTGTCTCCTCTAGGTGCACCGTTCTCCTCTATTCCTCTCACACTGTGCTTTTGAAATGCCTAAAACTCACTATGTTTTAGATGCTCTTAGCTCTTGAAATGCCTCAAGCTCACTCTGTTCTAGATGCTCCAAGATCTCTCAATTATTCTCCCTCTACCATGGCTCTTGGCATGCGCTCTCGACCAATAGTGCTTTGAAGGGTGATTTCATTGCCTCAACTATCAAGGCATGTTATTCTTTATGAGAGAATAATGGTTTAGACCAAGGTTGTGTTGGCATATGTCTAAATGGTTGGGCATTTGCATGTTTCAATATTATTATTATTGATGGATGGAAATACATATGACCAATTAACCATTTAAACTTCCAAGTTCCCACAATGATATTTCTAGACAACTTATTTCTATGTAATGTTTGGGCTTACCTTTTTATGTAGATAGACAAGAGATGACGTTACATTAGTATCTTCTTTAATTTAATACATGTTTTTCTATTTGAAGGGTGCTTTGCAATTTTATCTTCCAATAGTTTAGTCAAGAAAGAACATCTAATCCCCATATTAATTATGTCTTATGGGTACGCTACCTACCTAATAATAGCCTCACATATTTTATCCATGTTAATTATATCCTATGAGTACATACCTACCTAATAATAGTTTCACTTTTATTGGAAGGAATCTCAAGCTATAAGAAGAGAACTAGATATGGCTTATTCTTACTAAATTTAAGAGCATAAGCTATAATGATGCTTCCCAGCTAGATTTCATAAATGTTGTTTATAGTAAAATAGTCAACATACACTCATCTGGCTCACCCTCCATCACCCAACAATAAACAATTTTCGCAACATTACCTCCCACTAAAACCATTAAACATTATCATAAGAATTGAACATAATTAGTAGGAGGAGGTGTGTGTGTGTTTTAAGGAAAAAAATATAGGATCCCTCATCCTATCTAAGATACCCAGATAGAAGGTGGATCAACCATAAAAAAATATTAATTGCTGGTAACCTCAAACAGAATCAATAAAATTTGAACATGTCACATATATTCTCCCTACTAAAAATACCTTGGATATATGGCTCAACTTATTGAGATAGCCCTAGGGTCTTCTTATATATATATATATATATATTCTCATTTTGCTCCCATCTTTTCATTATTCATATTTTTTATTCCATCCATTGTTTTTTTTGTATTTATCCCAAACCCTAGCTGGATGGATGGAGAACTTTTCATGATATATTTACTTTGTGCTCAACATGTCTTTCTCTTCAGTGAGAGTATTGAAATTTTCCATTCTCATTTACATTTTATTTTATCTATATTTTTTAGATTATATTTATTTTAGTTTGAATTTAATAATGATTTTGGTGGTTTCATTCTTATAACGAGCCAAGGGACCACGATGATAAAAACCATATCTACTACTCTCATACCATCCAAGGTCGTTAAATATCAATGGATTGATGTTATCTTCGTAGCCATGACCACATTTCTATAGAGAAATTATGTACCCTTATGGCCTATCATCTTCATGATATTGTTGTGATTCTAAGTGGTTTCAGCCTCATGGATATGCATAATAATGATTTATAGCACAAATGTGTGTCCACTCATAACAATAACTTCAAGCTTGGATTATTCTTCTATTCTTACTACGCACCTAATCCCAAGAGCGCTCCATATGACCATCTTTACATATTCTATGCCTAACACTTGGTTCTCATTGTCGTTTTGGTTTAGAGAAAAGTATTCCCTACCACTATTGAAGATTTTTTTAAGCTGGTTAAATTTCATACTTATCTAGTTGCACACCATCTTCGTTATCTTGTGGGTACTATTATTTTTTTTTGTTCAATGGCACATTGTTAACATTGACCTCTCTTGTCATTTCAACAATGATGATATAATATAATATATAACTTTAAACTTTTTGAAAAAGTTAAAATTTGCTTTAAAATTATAAATATAAATTCAATATTCTCTCAAAAAAATAAAAAAAAATTGTGATATATATATATATATATATATATATATATATATATATATATCCTCGATAATATTTAAAGGTATATTTTTAAAATTATAAAAATATTAAAAAAAATTATCAAAGAGAGAGACACATCCCAAATCTCATTTAAACATGTTGTAATAAGAAAATTTTCAAAGAGTATTCTTCACCCAATAATTTACGTGCCTAAGCCCACGAGCACTCCATATCACCATCATGTCAATAGAATCCAACGACTGAGATCATCTCAATGGTAAATCGACTGATGTTGTCATGCTTTCCAAAAAGGTAGGGGGCCTAACAGGTCATCCCAGACTCCGGGCTGGTGACTTCTAGTGGATTCAAAGCACCCAGGGCCCCCACCATACCTTTTGTACTATGCATCAATTAACATTAGTGAGGCATGCCCTTATAAAAACATGAAACCTCAAACTATTTTCCAATGTGGATAAATCCCAAAGACAAATTAATCGCCATCGTCGATCTCTTTGATCGGACGGTTGTTGAGTCTCTATGTGCAACCCTTCAAATTTCACTCACCTTCAAGATCTTTTGATTCCCTCTTGAATCACATTCTTCCTGCAGCTAATCCAAATCACTTTCATCATCATTCTCTTCCTCCTCAACTGCAACGTTAGTGTAATCATCAAACTGCTCCCCCTGTTCTTGTGCCAGCACCTTGTGATAGTATATCCATATCAATGCCTCCATTATATATGATTTTGACATTCAACTGACACTCTCCTAACCATTTAGAAAGATCATTAATCACTTCTGACGAATTTGGCTTCTCAATATGAAAGCTAACTTTCTGGGCTCGTTTCTTTATTTTAGGCTGAGGGAATCTAGAAGCCTCTTCCACCACAATGGCTCAATCAGTTCCTACTTATCAACCACCACAACCTTCATATTCGTGTGAGCAGATAGCAGGCATGATAGGTGATACCCAATGTTGGAGGCTACTTTCCTTTCCTAATCGCCAAGCTTGTTCACAACCATGGAAAGGAGCTTGCATTTTTGTAAAGAGGGAACCAACATTGTTGAAATAGTATGGATCTCCAAAGGTTTAACACTGGCCATCACTCACTAAATTACCCAGCTGGTGATGGAAGGTGACTCTCAAATCATTATATTCCTATTGCAACACTTGAAAAATGGTACCCCAGTAAAACAGTTGGCCAAAAATTGGTGACTAGGGGATGGCTTATATCACATGGCCACCATTCTTCTACTCATTTCAATGATCATACCCTCTCATGTTAGATGTGAAGCCAACAAAATCCACTCCCTACTAATTGCTTCTAATAATTGTTGCTAGTGCTTACCCTTCCCTTTATTCTCAGAACACTAAGAGGGATGGTGACCAAAATTGTGGCACTTAAATCACTTCACATGGCTCATTACTTGAAAATACCTCATTACTTGGGTAAACCTATTAATATTTGATTGAGGCTTCCCAAAACATGCTAGGAATGTGCCATTATTATTGTTTGTTCTGACATTAAAACTAAGATACTACTGAGGGGTTTACTATTGGATCTAGCTATAAATATATGGCCCAATAGTTTCTTCCTTAAATTTGCTACATATCTTCCTGAAGAATTATCCTTTTCAATACATCAAACACCAACATAATATTTTGACAAATCAAGGGCATATGTTGATACTAGGAGCATTTTGTATCTCTCCTTTAGGGAGTGGTATAATAGAGATTGTAGAATAAATCTACTGTTGTAAATGCCAAAACATTCACACATAACAATATTTGCTTTCTTGATGGTTTGATATCACTCCGTATTAATTTATGGCATGTCAACTTCATAAATATGAAAATTATTCCTATCAAACTCGACCTCCTTTTTTGCAATTCCTTCTTAGGAAGGAAACATCTATGCTTTGATACAATATAAACCGAACACTCTATAGTGACTAGGGTTGTTCAGCACTAGGAATGCTTCCTCTTCAGCAGATGGATTGCAACTTATGGATCAAAGTTAAATTCATTAATTAATGTGTTGATCTAGACATTTTTCTCCTTAGCCCATTTTCTTATATCATCATTTCTCTATTATTCCTAGAGTTGGGTCCAAGAATATGCATAGAGTGCTCATAAATAATGCATAGGATACCCACATAGAATACTGGAACAATAAATTTGTTTGCAAGAGAAGTTGTAAGGGTTAAAATAGTCACAATTTCACTTCAATGAATAGATATTAGAACATCTACCTCAACCACTAAATATCATCAAATAGGTACCCTGAATAAGTATATAAAATGTAAATACATGTTGTGATCAATGATTGGCTCGAGTCGTACATAGTTAAGCATATGAAATCTAGTTGGTCTTAGTCACCAAAATTTTATTTTGTAATCAAGTTGGACTGGAGCTGATTTCAACATATTTTATCACAAATATGTACCATGCGATATCATTAATCAAACTCTTGTTTAGGACTGTGATCATTACTGGAAATTACAATTCTAAGAGAAGTAAAATACCCTTGAACTAACCTCTATACCGGGCATAATTCTTACATCTGATGTTTGCATTCTTGAAACAACAAATAAGACCCATTTGCTTTCCCAAGGTGACCTAACTCTATATACACTAGCCCCCTAGTCCAATTAAGGGAAAATATTTGGCCAATTTTCCATAGTTCTCAACAAAGTCCATGTTCAATAATGGAATTGTCATAGTGAGTGATTTATTTGATGAGGTCTCTCATACCTAGAAATCAAAGGAGTATTTGAAAAAAAAATTGGTTTGCTAATTTAGATAAACCCATAATTGAGCATCTTCAAGAGTTGGTCACTGATGACATATTCCCTAAATTAGGTATCCAAACCCATGGGTCGTGGTGGTAGATTGTAGGTAGAATTGTTTCAAGGATTTTAAGAAGTTTAATCTTGTGGATGGATCTTTATGACTTAATGATAGATTTGTGTTTGGGGATAAATTGAACGATTTGTGGAGGGTGGTCTCTAATCAATATAACTGTTTTTTTCAACTTCACTCTATTTGGAAAATTTTCATTAAGTCAACAAGGATATCTTTGTCTAGTCCTTAATGCCCATTTAGTCCAAGTGCACTATATACATGCCTAGGCTTGGATAGAGGTTGTTAAGGAAAACCAATAATCTATTTGAGATCTTGAGAGAGTACCACTCTTAGGCTTGGTCAAGTTACATGATAATATGATTTAAATAACATATATAACCAAACCAACATATAAAATGTACCATTTATTGAAATTAAAAATATGTTGATCTTTTCATTCACTCTTTATTGTATTTTTTGCAACTCATATTAATTTAAATATCTCATAAATTTTAAGGTTTAAATGCTTGTATCTATTTCTCAAACATTCTTCGTAGAAAATGGACATTGGGAATTGTAAGAGAAGCACAAATTGTACCCCTCATAAGCCAAGTATTCATTTTTTAGTGGTTTTGTAGCAATTTAGCGGCCCATTTATGGGGCATGATCCCAAAATGCAATGACTTAAAGTTTAATCCCTATATTTTAACCCCAAACCCCAACTTGGGCTATGAGAGATATCATTGTTATTCAGAAACCTCAAATTTAAGATTGTATGCTCCTTATTGGAGAAATAGTCATTTTTTAGAGGGGATATGTAGTGGTTTGGAACCATGATCCCTAAAATTATTAGTTTGCATCTAATCCATTTGTTTTTTTCCTTAATACATGGTTTAGGCCATGATGTGTATCGTTGTTGTGGGATAACCTCGAATTTAGGTGCATATAGCCTTCTTAGGGTATGAATTTTTTTGTAAGACATGTTCAATGGTATGGGATATTAATCAGGTTTAGGTTAATGCTAACACAGTTTATTAAGCAATTATTAATCAATGTAACACAATTACCATTATTCTTTGATTTAGTTTCCTCTTTTAATGCATGAGTAATTTAACGATTTTTAATCTAACTGTCTCTTTCTATTTCTGGAGGGTTTTACTAAATTTAATAATTACAATATGTAATCCTTTTAGCAGTTATGGTAACATTTTAATAGCTTCTTCTATCTTCTTCGTGTGATCACTCTTCACCATAATCCTTTGTCATTTTATAGAAATCTTGACAATGTGAAATCTTTGTTTGTATAGGGTTTTACTAAACATGGCGAGCCTCCCGTTTTATCATTTTCTTGATATCTTATAATTTTTTTAGGCTTTTGTTAAACACACTTACTGCCAACTAAAATAACTAGCTGTTAAACCGACGATCACCCACATGACCATTGTGCCAATAGTTTTTAAAAAAAATCAATGGACGAGATCATTTTCTTGATAAATCGACGAATGCTGTTATTTTTCCAAAAGGGTGGGGAGCCTGATAAATCGTCCCAGGCTCGAGGCTGGTGACTTCTCGTGGATTCCAAGCACCTGGATCCCCCACCAAACCCTTTGCACTATGCATTGAATAGAAATAGTGAGGGTGGGATTTATAAATACATGGAACACAAACACTGTTGTCAATGTGGGATAAATCCCAATCACTAAATTGATCACCACCGTCGATCACTACGATCGGACGATTGTTGAGTCTTTCGCAATGGAGTCTTCATCTTCTCTTCTTCTTGCATCGATCAACCACTCCTCCATCTCGCTTCCCCTGCTGCTCCCTCGGTTCATGTGCTAGCCTCGCCACCAACTTCTTGGAACTCATGATCCTGACTTTCAAATGAAAATAGGAAGTTGTGTGGTAAAGCATACAATGCGCTTCCTCTATCGAGTAAAGATCTTGAAAACTTTCACAAGGAATTAGTCTTTCTGGATTATACTTTATAACCTTGAGCATTCAAAACGAGTCACTCCAAACCCATCTGTCAAAATCTCTATAATATTCCCAATTATGTTGCTTTACCTAATTCACCCAAATTGAAGTGAAATGGCTCCAAACAAGACAGATGATTCATTCTCAGGCTCGAAATCTGTGTCATTTTGATTATTCTCTATAATTGATGGCCGAGAAGAACTGTCACTAGGAACAATTTCCCTTCCATAGTTTTATGATTCTTGGCTTACCCCAGATTTAGGCTTTCATCAATAAATTCACAAAGTCCTCATTTGTACAAAGGAATTGCTTCTCACTCACTGTTTTTGCATATGATAATTCATATCTCAAAATCCTTTCAGAATGAGAATGTTTTATGTTCTTGATCTTTCAGAGACAATTACAAATGCATAGCAAATGCAATTACAAAAGACACATCTTAGCATTCCTCTGCCTATCCAAAAATTCACCGATACCAGCTTGTTTGAAATAAAAATTCACATCCTCACGTTATCTGATGGCATTGATTCCAATCTTCCTTCTCCTTGGATTGATAAGCTGGGTAGAGTTAGAGGTGTTTCTTCTTATTTGTATATGATGAGTAGACTTGGTGTAAGACAACACATTTCCAGTTCAAATGAATGCGTCCTTGCTAAAATGGAGAACCACAATCTTAAGAACTAGTTAACGATCTTATGCATGCATTTAGAACTTGATTCAGACTTGGAGGATGAGCGAATGTTTAAAACATTTCACCCCTTTGTTCTCCGATGAAAATGAGTCTGCTGCAATTTCTTATTCTAGGCGTTTTTGCACGGGTTTATTCTTAAGAAGACCAAACACTGTTTTCAAGGTTTTGTCATTCAAGAAAGGTAGTGTATCTTTGGAAACATCCTCCAATGAAACCACAAAGTGCTCATACTTGTGATTTAGACAATCTTCCCAATACCAAAACAGAGGAAGTGAATTTCCATCCTTTGATTCTTAGTTGTCGCCATTCCTTGAATAGTGTCAAGTATATGCCAGCTTAGGTTCATCTACTTCATCACTGCCATATTGATCATGTGGGTGAACACCAGCATCATCAATAAATTCTTCATATTCACCAACGAATTTGATCATCAAATTCGTCTTTTCAGCTGTAGTCCTCGGATAGATCTTTCCAACGAGCTATCATTCACCCCAACCGGAGATTGTATGCAGAAGTTACGACCCTAGGAAGTTGATGTACTAACTTACCCAAATGGGGCCCACATGACTTTTGGTGCTTCGTCTCCTAGGGTTAGGTTTTTGGATGTCTAGGGATTTTGACATTCCTGTTTATTGTAAAAGGCCCTGAGAGCCTCATGGTAACCATCTTGTAATGAATGAGCGCAGCCGTCACATCTCTTCTCAGAGATAAGCCACCACTATTCCAGCAAGATTGTTTTCTGCTGCATTTTACAGTTTTAGCTTATTTCCTTATTGAATAGAAAACCAGTTTTACGGTACTCTGTTATTTTGTGTTAAGCATCTGGTAATAATCTGTATTCATTTCGTTTTGCTCATAAAATCCGGATCAGTGAGGTTAGTGAAGTCACCAGATGAGACGACGACACAGGTTGTGGATGTAAATCCAGAGGAGCACTGCAACAATGGGAAAGATAGAAAAAACAATGGAATTGGCAAGAGAGAGGCCTCGGAAGGCAGTCGTCAAGAATAAATAAAGGACAAACCAAATCCATAAAAGCGATGTCTTGATTTCAAGGACTCAAAGTAGCCTCAACCATGATGGTCAGCCTGTGTTTACCTGGTTTGAATTGGTCTACTCATTTGGCATTTGCTCCAAATTATGAATATATAGTGTCTATAAGATCCTTAGATGATGTCAACATTTTATTGGTGTTATATCGCCCTTATGCATGGCTTAGTGTAGTAGATTTCAGTTTAGCAAAATCAGCAATGACTCGTGGAGGTTTTGTTGACTATAAGTCTCGGTGTTTCTCTGTCTAGGAGGCCCAGTGCAAACTTATTTTTGTGTGACCAATCACATATGGTTTCTCTGTTGACTACAATCCTAGGTGTTTCTCCATATGGGAGGCCCAATGTAGACTTATTTTTGTCTCCAAGCTTGACTGTTTCTCCCAGCGAGAGGGTCAATGGAAACTTGGCATGTATCTCTTTGTAAATTTTATGTAATATTAATGTAAATACTAAATTAAAAAAAAAAAAAAAATCATATCTAAATTAACTTATTCGACAATATATTTGTCAAATTTATAAAAAAATCATACAAACTTATTAAAATTTTATATATGCATGAAATTCATTCTTCAAAAACTAGCAACAACCAAATTAATAATTTTTCTTATAGTATGTACCAAATTTAATCCTATTGGCACATTAATATTATTAATGTGATTGTTTCTAGTAAACCATAAAAACATAGACATATCCACAAAATATTAATAAAATATTATTATTTAAATATTTATAATATAATATCTAATTAAAAATATTTTGATTTAATTATAAGATTATATTATAATACATACATAACATATATGAATATGTAATAATATTTCAAATTAATTAAAATATATTTAATACATAGCAATACTGATATATAAAGTAAGTATTGAATATTAAATATATTAAGAGTATTAATAAAATAATATTTTTTAATTATGATATTATAATAATTAAACATTGGATTTTAATTAAAATAATATAAAATATGCTCTCAATGTGATGGTATTCATTGTTTAGAAAATGGTAGCATCTAAATTATATATTGTAGCAGGGATTACACATAATGAGTTTTTATCTCCATGATTCCAGTCTAATCAATGAAATGAAATGAATGCTAATGCTACTGCTACTCGAACAGTGCAGTGAAATGAGCTCCGAGATCGTTTGAGATTGTCTTAAAAGGAACAATCTATGCATTAAAAATATACCAATTTAAATGTCTGAACGCATCGACATACACATAATCACGATCAACACGTGAACTAACCTGCGGATTTTGAAGCAGTATTTCATCACTGTTCCAAATGGCTTTAATACTGTCATTAAGATCGGACCAAGCAGAAATAAATGGCCAGCCAAACTTAAAACTGTTACATAATACAAAAATCTTGTTCAAATTGTCAGGCCTTAAGTTTGCCTCCAATACATTCACAGCGAGATGGAATTCACAATGTGGAAGGTAAAATAGGGTGGGTCTGTCCACTGTTCATCTGCACTCTTCATTCACAGAAAGAAAATTACAGTCGAGGGCATTTAGAACTAATTTCTCCACTGAAGACGTTATAGCTGGATCGTACACCATGATATCACTCACCCACGGAAATTTCTCTATCAATAAACTAATGAAAAGCAAGAAATAATCAAGGTCGTCAATCATGAAAAAGGGCACCAGCATTCATTCCTCAAGATGTTCTATTTAAACATATGCAGAAGGTCAGATTTCTGTAAGACAAATTTTACTCTTGTAAACCATTGGTTGGAGAACAATAGGGATCTATATTGGGCAATGGAGTCGATTCAAGTATAACTTAAACATTATCATCAAATTCCTGGCAGATACATTCACACAGAGGAAAGGTAGCAACCAGCTAGTAGTCAAAGTGATTTAATTGGTGAAAAGGAAGAAAGATGAACAATCCATCAATATAAGGCATACACACATGAATCCTATACCAACTTTAGCAGAAATAATTTGTGAAATACTTGGTAAGAAATGAACAAGGCATAATCTCTATGAATCTCATTCAGATGCTACACTAAACCAAGTACGAAGGAATGTTAACAATATGGATTAACAAAGGAAAGAAACACATATCACATAGAAAAGGAGAAAAAGACTACCAGACCAATTACACAGGAATCTCTGAAAAACGCATGTAAGATTTTGACAATTTTATTCAAGGAATATATCAAAATAACAACAGTGGAAAAAATATGTAGAGCTTCAAAAGTTCTCTTCCCCCTTTTCATTTGAAATTACATGGAACTTATAATGGCCTAGAGCCTCATACTTGGCCCAATTGAAACATAAATTAGTTACAAATTCAGTGACACCTCATCACAGTTCAGATGTCACTATCATAAAACAGAAAATATAACAAGATAAGCTCAATCACTTTCTTGCATTTTCTGGTATGCCATTAAACAATATAAAAAATATTAAAGTATATGTCCAATGGTGAAACTTTATTACATAACGGGAAACCCACTACTATGTCCTGGAAAATCAAAATCCTAGATATATCCTAAGCTTTTCTATCAAAAAATAAATTGGTATTTAAAAATGCACAATTCTGAGCTTTAAGGGATAGCATCTGCGAGCAGAGCATGATAGGTATATTTCATCTTCCCGTATTTTTCTACAGGTGCCCAAAGTTCAGATGCTGGGATGTCATAACTTGTCATCTCTTTCTCCACGACTCTGATGTTAAGTTGATCAACAGAAGACATAGGTGGGAGCCCTTCTCCAATAGAAATCAATCTATACAGCATCTCGAAATCTTTGTCTAGCTTGTCTATTAGGATTTTTCTTGAAATCGGTTGGCTTAGATGTTCGAATTTGGAATGTTCCATCTGTTTGTTGGTCATCAACCTTTTATGCTCACTTTGGGGAATCAACCTTTGCTTTTCATCCCAAAATTCCGAAAATACCTTTTCTACTAATCCTTCAAACTGTCCTTTGAATTCTGTCAGTTGTTCATTCATTTCACTCGCTTTGGTTTCCACAGCTTCGACCAATGCATATTTCCCAAGGATTCGTTTCTCCGCTGCAATGGTCATGACTATGTCTCTGATGTTCAAATCTATGACGTCTTTATCTGTCAAACTATTTAAAAATATTATAGCATTATATGCAGTCTCTTTTGGCCTTTTGTGTAGTTTTTCCTTCATGGTAGTGCAACTCCTAAAGACATCAGTGCTGATCTTCTCCTTCGGTGTCATGAGATCTAGATAAGGTTTGAATCTCTTAGCCTCTTGGATAATTAAATCCCAAATCAAATGTTTGCACCCTTGCATAACTGGTTTCCCTATAATCTGCTGAGAAAACCTGTTGTTGATTGCCACTAATTCCTTATATTTTTGCTGTAACTCATTTGTCCCTTTTTCCCTTACCTCATTTTCTTCTTTCAATCTTTGATTTTCCTCTTTTAGATCTCGTATCTCACCATCCTTTAGGTTTATCTGGGACATGGACTACACAATGTTGTCTATATTATCCTTCTCTTCATTCGAGATTTCGCTTTCCTGTTGTGCACATATGTTTGAAAAACTGCTTTTTAACTCTTCGATCCGGCTTTTCAAACTCATCCTTTCTTTCTCCCAGCATCCTTCTTTCTCTATGAACCTTAGCAATTCGGCTTTATTATTGCTGATCTCCCTGCTTAAATCTTCTTTTTCTTGTATCAGCTTTGTCTCTTCGAGAGCTTGTATTAAATGGGTGTTGGGAATCTTCATTCTCTTTTGTAGGGTCTGGATCAAATTGTCTTTATCAATTAAGAGCTTATGGCTTGCTTTGCCTCTGCCATCATTTTCAATTAAATCAAACTGCAGCTTTTTGATATGCTGTTGAAGTGCTTTATTCTCTGATATTTCATGTTTTAACTGGGCATCCATCTTATTTACATTGACCTCCAAATTATAAATCCTCAACGCAACTTCCACTAGATCGTCATATAGACCTTCACCAATTTGCTTGTGAAATTGAATCCTATCTGGCAAAGGTATCTTCTTCCAGTCTATCTTTGCTTCCGTCATTCTATCTTTATCAGATAACGTCAGATTGAAAGTGTGTGTCTAGATATCTCTACTTGTTATCAAAGACATTCGTGTTTTAGAAAAATTCCTCATAGTGGGCATTAGTTCAAAAAGTTTATGTGCAGAGGCCTACTTATTTTTCCCGTGATACTTAAACATGTCTTCTTGGGATTTCAATCTATCGTCCTCATTCCCTCCTGTTGCATCTTGGAATTGGTTTTCATGGATTTGGATAACTGGGGCTGATGGCCCTTCTTCCTGCTCATCCATATCACTTATCTGGATAGTTAACTCATCTGGTGTTTCCAATTTGAGTCTTTTCTTTTCAATTTCTTCCTCTTCTTCTATTTCAATATCTTCCTATGAATCTCTTTTCCCGCATACTTCCTGATTATTAAACAGCTGGTCTGTTTCCATAGGATCATCAGCCGTGATTAGGGCTTGTATTTGTAAATCTATATCTTCAGCCTCTTCGCGCTCATACTGCAACAAATTTCCCCTCTTCGGCAGCCCTTCAGCTTCTTGGTGTTCCCATGCTTTCAAACCATTTTTTTTCTTTCTTTCAGCTATGATATGCAGAGGATCATATGCAATCGCTATATCCTTTCTGAACCCCATATTTCTCAATAATCTTTCCACTTCACTAACAGCTTCTTTAAACTTTACAATGAAGGGCCGACTTGCCAAGGGATCTTTATATCAGAGCCTTTCTTATATTTCCCAAACTACTCTTCTTCTGCAATCAACCTCTGTCGGATGAACTCAAGGGAAAAAACTCTCAAGGTCAAAAATGCTGGAAAAAAGTATGGTTCATGTACAAAACCATACACCCTTATTACTGTAGCATCTTTCAGCAAGAACCAGTCGCCAACGACTAGTTCATCCTTCAACTGCATCAGGGTCTGCATCTCTGGTAGTACTTTGGGTAGTTCTTCTTCAAACATAACTTTATACATAGCAAAGAGAATATAATTCATGTAATTGAAAGCATTATCTTCCAAATTACCTGTAAAGAGTATCTAAGAGAACCTTAACTCTTCTATGCTACTATGCAGAATCATTTGGTCAAATATGCCTGGAACCGAAAAGATCTGGTATTTTCAAAATGACTTAACTGTGCATGTATTTTTTGTGCCAAAAATTCCTCAAACTTGAGGGATGGAACTGACTCACTTCCCGCCTCTGGGGAACTAACACTAATCCTGAATAACAGGCCTAGTTGTACTTCAGTTATCCATAAGTCTGAGTCTAAACCTAAAAACTGAGCTATCAAAAAGAAAACTAACTGGGTGTTGTCATTAAAAGGGTTGACATCAAGCGAGTAGGGAATGTCCGCAATTTCTACATCGGGTTTTAAACAGGTATCAAGGAAAGCCTTACAGATTGCGGGGGAAATTTTCCTGTACAGGGTAACGACTGATTCTTCGAAAGAACTTTCAGGGGCTAGGGCTGGGGACTCTAGTATGGCAAGGGTATTTCATACGACGGTAGCGTCGATACTGCAGACGATTTTGGACTTCTTGGCATCCATTATCACTCGTTGGGGTTTTGAGTAATTCAATGAACACCATGACACGAACTCTGGGAAAGGCATTACTTGTTCTAAGCAGAAAAAGATGAAAAATGACTGGTGGACTCTATGGACATCTAACCCCTGTTCGAGTAGAGCTTTTAGCCTTGTTTTAACCTCTGGTATAGGGACCGAATGCTTGGGTCAAACACATCACCGTCCTTGTCTTCTAGGGTTACTGTGGCCTTAGAACTAGTAGAGACCTGTTCATCTTCCATTCTATGATTATAAAACACACTACACGCTCCAAACAAAGGCGTTTGGGACCCTACCTGTCACGAGAAGCTTGAGAGCAACCTTTCACCTATTGTCCTTTTCAGCTTCAACACTTCCAGAAGCTTCCAACTCCGACAGGTCCAAGAAAGAAATGTTTATTTTCCACATGACGCATTATATATAAAAAAAAATTTCGAATAACTTCTGCTCAGCTTCTCCAGCTGTCCCTCTTTTCCTTCCATTGATCTGCTGGGCATTACTTCTGGGCCATTGATCTGATTCTTTAATTAACCCTTTTTATTTGACATCTCTTCTTCTCCGCCATAGGATGTTCTATGGGATTTAAATCTTAGCCATCCGTCTTACCTATCCACATATAAGGATACAGTGGTATCGCGACCCGACTTCCGGTTTTGGGTCACCACTTAATCCCCTTCGCAAGTTGTTTAGGTGGCGACACCTGGCAGATGGTACATACTCTCACAACCACCTTCTCTACTTATCTGGGGTGCTCCTTTACGTTGCGATGATCGACGACGAGTATTGATCTTGACTTTAACATATCTATGGTGGGGAGCCATCCAGGTGTCTAGCTTTTGGTACTCTCGTAGGTGGAGCCTACTATGTTACCGACCTTGCATCTCTTACATCCGCCAGCCATATATCTGACCTCTTTTACTGAGAGCCATTGATCTGCCCGAATATTTCTACTGAGGTGACAACAAATATTCTGCACCATAAGATATATGGCTTGACAATCCGCGCCATTGATCTTATACCTTATTTCTCCGCTGCGATGGTATCTCACGCCCTCTGGTGGTTTTCTCTACCGTTGGAACGCTCATGCGAGGGCTCCTCCGACTGCCATCTGTCTTGGCGGTCTACCTCTCGCAACCACTTTCTTGTGGTTCGTTTTGTGCAACTTTATTATGCAAGGGTGATTTTTGGGCCGTGGATCTCTTTCGAACTTTGGGTCAACGGTTGGAACCTGTCCAAGATTTATCTTCCACTTTATTTCTTTTCGGACTATAGGTTATCTGTATTTTTACACATTTTTTATTATTCGGGCTACCTCCTTAGGCTTAAAGTGTCCAAAACCTCCATCTTTCTCACTGTTTCCTTTCTAACTGAGTTGCTTTCTTGGTTCTAGCAACCTAGACCTAAGTAGGAAGGCGTTTTGACCATCTTTTCACGGAGCCTATCAGTGGGAAATAGTTCCTTTCTTAGGATTTTGTGCAAAAATTTATAGGTGCCAACAACTGGCTCCAGTTGAGGATGTTATCGTCTCTGCGAGGTAGCAAAGAACTCCGTAGACTAATTTCCTAATCCATTGGGTAGTTCAAACTTCAGAGTCAACAACTTCTTCTGATTTCTTAGAACTGCAACTGCATCTGCTGCATATCAGGGCTGCTCACACATGAAAAGAAAAAGGAACCATGGCTAGCCTTCTAGACCTCATCTTCTTTTCTCTAGGGTTTCAAGGCTTTCAAGTTTGTCGTTAGGGATTTTAAAACAGCTATAAAACCAAATGAAAAATATATACAGAGGCTATGGTTCATGGAATACCTGCTTCCCTTAGGATAGGTAGTGTTTTAAGACAAAAGAATTTATTCCTCGGACTACTGCAATAATATACACCCCCATCCACATATGGTCAAAATTTCCATGTTTTTCTTCTTTAGGGGCGTTCCATTTCGGAACTAGGTCATTAAGCTGAAAATAATCCTCCTTGGCCTTTTTGTCGAAGGCTTCCTTCATTTTTTCTTGATGGCTTTCCACTCTGTCATATGCCTTATTCCTTAGTTGATTTAGCTCGACTATCTGATTTACTCTTCTTTGCATATGATTTGGCTCTTCTTCTATTCCCTGTAATAACCTCATGGCAGATGAACCTAGGGATGCTGGGAAAATTACCTCAGCTCCATACACCAACTAAAATGGCGACATCCCGATGACTCTTTTCATGTTGATTCTGTCAGCCCACATAGCATACTTTAGCTTTGTGTGCCAAGACCTCTTGTTATCTTCTAACAATTTTTTTATGATTCTTACCAGGATTTTGTTTGAAGACTCTACTAGTCCGTTTCCTTGGGGGTTATAAGCCATGCAATGATTTAGGCTGATATGGTATTTATGGCAAAAATTAATCATCTTTTTGGAGCAGAAAGCTGGAGCATTATCAGTCACAATTCTTTTGGGGCATCTGAATCTGGATAGGATGTTATCTTCTAGAAAATCCATGATTACTCCTTCAGTCACTCGCCTAGTAGGTATGGCTTCTATCCATTTGGTAAAATAATCAGTAGCCGTCAAGATCCATCTGTGCTGCCCAGAGGAGTTTGGGTTTATTCTTCCAATGAAATATAAACCCCACTGTTGAAAAGATGCTTCAACTATAATAGGATGTAGAGGGAGGGAAACAACCTTTATTTTTCTATCAAAAATCTAACATTAGTGACAAACCACAATCTCTTTGTAAACATTGGAAAACATAGTGGGCCAGTAAAACCCTGCTCTCAGGATTTTATTTACTGTCACTTTCTAGGAGTGATGTCCCCCGCAGTCCCCTTTGGGGAATTCTTCTTTTATGTGTTTAGCCTCTTATTCAACCAAATAGTTTAGCAGCACCCGTCCAAGGTCATTCCAATACAGGTATTGATTCATGATACAGTATTTGGAAGCTTTTCGTTTCACAGATCTGGCTCTGCTTCTACTTAACCCTGCAGGTGCCTGTAAATTTTGTAGTACAAAAACAATGTCAGTATACCAAGGAGACTCAGAGAATTCAGGTTTCACCTGTATGTTTGCATCCAGTTGGTTTGGTTGATTCTCCAGAAAATTTAGCTGCAAGGAGTCACAATTTTCTTCGATCATTAATTTTGCTAACCCCTGGCCTTTCACCAGTTTAGTGGGTTTTATTTCCAAATCATATTCCAGTAACACTGCAATCCACTTGGCCCTTCTGCCTTCAAGATCAGACTGGGTCAAAATACTTTTCACAGCACTATTTGGGACATAAGTAATGATGTGTGAGTGTATAATATAAACCCTAAAATATTTCAGATATTTTATGAGAGCATAAGCCTACTTCTCTATGATATCATATTTCAGTTCCCCTTCTCTCAGTACTCTGCTGAAAAAAGCAATCGGTTGTTAAGCATTTTGGTCATTCTTCTGCAACAGCACCCCAGCTATTGTATGTTCAAATGCATATGAGAAAACTACGAAATCCTTACTAAAGTTTGGGCTAGCCAATACTGGAGCTTCGGTGATGGCTGTCTTGATCCCTTTAAAAGAATCTTTGGCTTCTTCGGTCCACTTTATTTGGTTCTCTTTTCTTAGCATATTTGTAATACTCCTCATTATTTCGGCAAAACTTGGTATGAATCTCCTTAAAAAACCCACTTGGCCAATGAAAGACTGTATTTCCTTTTTGCTTCTAGGCTCTCCTACTTTCTGAATAGCGCTGACCCTCTCAGGATCAATTTTTATCCCATATTTGGTGATGATATGTCCTAAAATCTTAGCTTCATCCAAAGCGAAAAAGGATTTTTTGGGATTCAAGGAAATGCCATATTTCCTACATTTTATGAAAACTCTTTCTAAATGCTTGAGATGTTCTTCATCTGACTTTGAAAAAACTGTTATATCGTCCATGTAGACCACCACAAATTTATCTTTTTCTTCAGCAAATGCAATATCCATAGCTCTTTGGAAAGTGGCTCTAGCGTTCATCAAACCAAATGGCATCTTAGCATACATGAAGGTTCCCCAAGGAGTTGTGAAAGCAGTTTTTTCCTGGTCTTTTGGGCATACCTTTATCTTATTATACCCTGAGAAACCATCCATGGTGGATATTCTTTTGGCTCCTACAACTTGCTGCAAAATGTGCTCCATTTTAGGTAAAGGGTAATTGTTCTTCATTGATGCTCTATTCAGGTTCCTGAAATCAATACAGATTCTGATTTTTCCACTTTTCTTTCTGACTGGGACCAGATTTGCTATCCATTGTGAGAACCTTAAGGTAACAATTATCTTTGCATTGAAAAGCTTTTTGACTTCTTTCTCTATGATATCTGTTAGCTTAGGATTGATTCTTCTTAATTTTTGCTTAAAAGGTTTCTCACCTGGCTTGAGTGGAATGGTATGCTGTATGATTGATGTATCATACTCCTTCAAGTCTTCATAGGTCCAGGCGAAAGCATCAGTGTGTCTTTTCATCAACTCTACATAGCATTTATTTTTGTTAGCTTGTAGTCTTTTAGACAGCTTCACCATTGCAGGATCTTTCTCTGTACCCAAGTTTTGACCTTCTATTGATTCTCGAGCGGGTTAAAATATTTATTTTTGGCTGCATCATCTTGATCAAAGAGCTTTTCCAGGGGTATCAGACCTTTAGGGATGTAATTATTCTTCAATTGAATAATATCCTTACCACCGATCATGTTTTTCCACCCTGGTTTTGAAGCTTCTTCTTTAGCATTTTCTCCTTCTACAAGGTTTTCCAGGTTCTCATTTTTAGTATCAATGTGCACATTTGCAAACTCATCAGAGAGTTCCAAAAATCTCCTGAGCTGTAAGTCATCTTCAAATACCTGTCAATACTCAGAATTATCAGGAATAGAGGGTATGTTTATTATCTCGACCTCATACTTAGCCTGGGAGAAGATCGGAGTCTTAAATCCTCCAGCAATAGTTGACAAAGAGTCTACTACATCATTTTCATGTCTGGGTATTACTCTAATCTTGTGTTCTGTGAAAAAATTCCCAAAGAAATCCCAAGCTTCATTTCTATATGCCCTCATTCTTGGGAGTTTGGCTTGGTAACTATCATTTATCTAGTTCACTACCAACTCAGAGTCTCCAAACACTTCTATCTTCTTAGCTCCCAAGTCTTTTAGAGCCCGCAATCCCAACAGTAATGCTTCGTATTCGGAAACATTATTATTGGATTCAAATTTTAGCTTGTATGAAAGTGCCCTAGACTCCTTGTTGGGAGGAATGATCCAAACCCCTGCTCCAGCACCATTCTTGCTCACAGAACCATCAAAATACATTTTCCACCAGCCTTCCTCATTTTTTTCTCTTTTAGAAGCTTCATATATGGCTACAAACTCCCTATCTTCATCAACTTGCCTATATGAGGGAGGGTTAGGATCACAATGAGGACAATCAACAAAAAAAATGGAGCATCCCATGTCTGTATCAAATGCATATATAGGGTGATTCTTAGGTTTGCTTTTGCTGCTGACGACATATTCCATCCTGTTTTCCCTATACAATCTCATATTTGCTCCAAACACGGGAATTGTGGCATAAGATAAGTCCATCTGCATAGTTCCCTTCAACTTTGAAACCCAAGATCTTAACAAAAGCATCCCAAACTTTGCAGGCACATCAGCTACCACCACATCAATCATGACACTTTTAGCAGGGAGTTGGGTTAGAGTTACTACCATATTCTTAATCAATCCCAAACATGGTACCTTTCTAGAATCAAAGGAGTAAAGATCTTGGTATGGCCTTGTCACTTCTAATCCTATCTCTTTCAGCACATATTTTGGCATTAGGTTATGAGATGGGCCAGAGTCTATTAAGGCATTGTGCAAGATCTGATCATGGACATTTAGGCTTAAATAGAAAGGAGGGACTTCTTCATCGCCTGGTTCTTCCAACTTAGATCCAAAGATTATGGTAGGAGCATCATCAGACAACTCTAGAATATCATGCTGGTGTTCATCTTTTCCTTTAACCATTTTCGTTATCTCTTCCCTGTATTCATTATTTTTCAGTAACTCATTAAGAGGAATGGATATCTTTACTTTTGACAGTTCAGCTCTGAGGCTAAAAGTAGGGGCAGGTTTGATTACCTCTGTGATTTTTGGTGGTTTAACCTCCTTTGAAGGCTGACCATCTTCTTCTTTACTTTCAAGCCTTTTGTTTGCAATAGCTTTTTGTTGTTTCTCTTTCAGTTCTTCTGCAGCATGGTGGGTGACTGGAGGTGGGTGACTTCTCTACTTCTTAATTTTAGATTTCTTTTAAGATCATCCACAGCATTTTGATAACCCATTAGGTATTGTTCGGATTCTAACTTAGGTTTGTTACTAGTACTTCCTTTGTTAAAGAATTCATGCTCCCTTTCAGTCAAGTATATTTCATGGCCTAGGGAGTCAACAAAATGAATCTGGGCTTTGGTGGGCTCTTCAGCTATTTCATTTTCTACCATATTTTCAGCACAAGGAGGGCACATCGGTTGTTCTTCAAGATCTCTTTGATTTCTTGCAGGGGGCGGTGGTCTCCTAAAGTTTGGGTTCCGGTTCTGGTTTTCACGATTTTCTCGGGCAAGAGGTTTGGTATCTATGGTCAATCTATCCATCAAATTTTCCATGGATTTCATCATGGTATCAAATTTTGCATCGTTAGAAGCAGATGAGGTAGAAGTTTGGGTCTCCTGCTTTTTTCTTTCAGCCTCTGTTTTACCCTTTATCTTCCCTGAGGCCATCATGTTTGCCTCAACTTATAGGGCATCCTTTAGCAAGACAGGAAGGGAGGCATATTTTCTTTCTCTTAATGTACATGAGAAATCTCCATCAAAAGCGTCTGCAAAGTGGAGTTTCACAGCGCCTGCTGAGGGTTTTAGATCATCTGGAATAGAATTATATGCCCTCATAAACCTAGAAGAAAATTTGTGCACAGACTCAAAACCTCCTTTCTTGATGTTATTGTACGGGGACAAGACTAGGGTAGGACTTCCTATCATTTCCCATCTTTCTAAGAATAGGGTCTTGAGATCTGCAAAATCATTTATGGAGGCATTTGGTAGCAACCTGTACCATTTTTTAGGTTCTCCAAATAAAATTTGGGAAAATAACCTCATTTTTGCATCATCATAATCGACTTCCTCTAGGTCAATAAAATCTTCAAACCTGTCTACATGTTGTCTGGTAGAAAAATTTCCCTCTCCATCATAGGAAATGATCCTTTGTGCGTAGTATTGGGGTAAGTCATGTAAAACAACTGGTAGAGCTAGAGGTGCAAATCTGGCAACCATGATTACAGGCGGATTTTTTGAAAGGGGTGGGATATACTGGGAACAGGGTTTAGCTTTTTTAGCTTTGATAGGATCTAGTAAATTACATCAGATAGGATCTAACAAGTAAGATTCAGGATTATTAAGAACTCCTTCACCTAAGATTAGACAAGATTCGGATCTTGATTTGGGTAAAGGTTTCCCAATGTCAACTCTATATTTAATTCTTGAAAAATAGGGGATTCTGCTTCGAACACAACTCTTTCTTTTTTTAAAGTATTAACTTTATCTTTTTCAGCTTTTCGTCTAAGCAGACTTTCCGGATTCTCAACAATTAACAGAGTTAAAGAAATAGAGTTACCTCTGGTATGGATCTTTCTTGAGGCCAGGATGCCTTGTAAAGATCTTCTTTAGAATTAGGATTCAGCTTCGGAGGTCTTCCCCAGTGGAGCGCTTTATTGAATATGAATCTTTATGAGTGGAGTCGCCAGGGCAAAAATTGTACAACCCTTGAAAAATATGGAAATATCTGTTTGCCCACAGGGATCTCTCTTTTCTTTGAATCTTTGTCATTCTTGTAAGGAAAACAAGAAATCTTGCAGTCCCTAGCAACGATGCCAATTTGTTAACACCCAAATTGACCCCCAGGTCGTAAGGAAGGTTAATTCGGGGTAACCACTAACCAATATTTGGACTAATGTTACTGACCCAACATAGTCTGAGAGGGCTCTCTCAATAAACTAATGAAAAAATGGAAATAATCAAGGTCGTCAATCATGAAAAAGGGCACCAACATTCATTCCTCAAGATGTTCTATTTAAACATATGCAGAAGGTCAGATTTCTGTAACACAAATTTTACTCTTCGAAACCATTGGTTGGAGAACAATAGGGATCTATATTGGGAAATGGAGTCGATTCAAGTATAACATAAACATTATCATCAAATGCTTAGAAGATACATTCACACACAGGCAAGGTAGCAACCAGCTAGTAGTCAAAGTGATTTAATTGGTGAAAAGGAAGAAAGATGAACAATCCATCGATATAAGGCATACACAGATGAATCCTGTACCAACTTTAGCAGAAGTCATTTGTGAAATACGTGGTAAGAATTGAACAAGGCATAATGTCTATGAATCTCATTCAAATGATACACTCAACCAAGTATGAAGGAATGTTAACAATATGGATAAACAAAGGAGAGAAACACATATCACATAGAAAACGAGAAACATACTACTAGACCAATTACACAGGAATCTCTGAAAAACGCATGTAAGCTTCTGACAATTTTATTCAAGGAATATCTCAAAATAACAACAGTGGACAAAATATGTATAGCTTCAAAAGTTCTTTCCCCCCTTTTCATTTGAAATTACATGGAACTTATAATGGCCTAGAGCCTCATACTCGTCCCATTTGAAACATAAATTAGTTACAAATTCAGTGACACCTCATCACAGTTCAGATGTCACTATCATAAAACAGGAAATATAGCAAGATAAGCTCAATGGCTTTCTTGCATTTCCCGGTATGCCGTTAAACAATATAAAAAATATTAAAGTATATGTCCAATGGTGAAACTTCATTACATAATGGGAAACCCACTACCATGTCCTAGAAAATCAAAATCCTAGATATATCCTAAGCTTTTCTATCAAAAATAAATTGGTCTTTAAAAATGCACAGTTCTAAGCTTTAAGGGATAGCATCTGCCAGCGGAGAATGATAGGTATATTTCATCTTCTCGTATTTCTCTACAGGCGCCCAAAGTTCAGATGCTGGGATGTCATAACTTGTCATCTCTTTCTCCACGACTCTGATGTTAAGTTGATCAACAGAAGACATAGGTGGGAGCCCTTCTCCAATAGAAATCAATCTGTACAACATCTCGAAATCTTTGTCCATCTTGTCTATTAGGATTTTTCCTGAAAGCGGTTGGCTCAGATGTTTGAACTTGGAATGATCCATCTGTTTGCTGGTCATCAACCTTTTATGCTCACTTTGGGGAATCAACCTTTCCTTTTCATCCCAAAATGCCGGAAATCCCTTTTCTACTAATCCTTCAAACTGTCCTTTGAATTCTGTCAGTTGTTCATTCATTTCACTGGCTTTGGCTTCCATAGCTTCGACCAATGCATATTTCCCGAGGATTCGTTTCACCACTGCAATGGTCTTGACTCTGTCTTTGATGTTCAAATCTATGACGTCTTTATCTTTCAAACTGTTTAAATAGCTTATAGCATTATATGCAGTCTCTTTTGGCCTTTTGTGCATTTTTTCCTTCATGGCAGTGCAACTCCTAAAGACGTCAGTGACTATCGTCTCCTTCGTTCTCATGAGATCTAGATAAGGTCTGAATCTCTCAGCCTCCTGGATAATTAAATCCCAAATCAAATGTTTGCACTGTCACGTACCCTAAATTTCGTAAAATTTTAAACTTTTCTAAGTGCCTAAAATGCCACTAAAATATATGCGGAAATATAAAGTGTGGGTTTACTTTCTTAAATTATTGCTTACAAATAATTAAAACTTTGCAATGTTTATTACTGTTTAAAAATGCCATTATAATAATCAAGGAAAAGATCCCTCAATGAAATTCATGTATTTTAAGTACTATCTCCCGTCATTTTTGCATGAATAGATAGATGTTTTACTTTTAACTAAAATCAATGCTTAACTTAACATGTCAACCATTTCTTAAATATTGCGGGAAACACAAACTTCATTATGTCTTAATATACATCCTTTAAGAAACATATACTTCTTTGAATAAAATAATCTCAATGGTAACAACACAATCATAATCATAAGAGAAGCATTATATCAACAACCAACCCTCTATATGAACCGTATACATCAAAGTAATCATAAACATTTTTAAGGACAGAAACAAGTACTCATACATAAGACACATTGAGAAACACCATAAGAAAACATAGGAGACCAAGAGTAATGTGGTTCACCCGTACACGGGCTAGTCCACAAACGTGTGTGCATATTTTATTATAATTATCGAAACAAGTGAAGTGTTACAAAATGGCAAACTCAGTTGTTTGCAAAATTCTATCATTCTTGATGCTTCTCTCCTAGAGAGCATTTTCTCTTCCAAGATATTTGAAGCTAAACTATGGTTCTACCTATTAGTACAAGAAATAACATTTTCCTAAATAGTCTTTTTCCAACATTCAAGTATGTACAACCTTGTTATAAGCCCTTCTTTTACCAACATTCAAGCATGTACAACCTTGTTATAAGCCCTTCTTTTACCAACATTCAAGCATGTAAAACCTTGTTATAAGCCCTTCTTTTACCAACATTCAAGCATGTACAACCTTGTTATAAGCCCTTCTTTTAAGTCCTGAGTGAATATTAATAAAGATTCTTCATTTTAATAAACTATAAAGTGGTAATAGCTAATAATTATGAACTTCACCGAATCTCCCACTACACTTTGTGAGAACTTAATCAATTTATACTTTAATTAATATAATTACTTTAAAGTTCTCTAAGGATGTTGTATACATTCTTTACCTATTTTGGGATAAGCCCCTTATTTCCTTCGTCTGAGTATCGATAACCTTATATTTATAAGTATTTTCTCAAAGGTATAAGCTAAATTCAAATTTTGCTAACTAGAAAATAACTTCTTTCCATAATTTGACTTTTCTTAAAATATTAACATAAATAAAACCTTTCAACTCTTTCATACAATTATTGTTAAGAATTCAAATCGGAAGGTGAGCTCTCCAAAATAAAATATTAGATCTGCAGATTTTCGTATAACCGGAGATTCTAAATTCAATATATTATGCATTCATGAACTCCTTAGGGATACCAAATTCATCATAAAAATGATAATATAACAACAACCTATGCAATACCCAGTCCTGGTATAATGGAGATCCTAACATGGTCGAGTACTATGGTGAACGACAACTGAAGGAAAATAAATTCCAGAGATAGTATTGGGTGCATAAATTCAAATAACAAATGTCGGGGCAGAGATCTAAGATTTGGAATCAGTTCTAGAACAAACCATATAAAACTTGGGTAACAAAATTGCTGCAATAAGTTCATACCAAAGATAGTTAACGCCGATATGGGGATTTCAACCATTTGTTTCTAGAATTATTTTCGGAGTAATAAAAACATACAATCACCAGAAACACCACACATCGTCATAATGGCGACAGGTAGACAAAACTCAGGAACTGAGCATTCGTTGTCCATCAACAATCCATGGTTCACGATGGCAACAAGCTAGCTAACTTAACAAGGCATCAAGCTACAAGAAAGAGAAATATTCTATCTAACAACAAAAGAGATGAGATTTAAGGATTGTTTGCAGGGATCAAGCTGATAAGGCAAGCCGTCCCAATATGTATACAATAAAATAAATAAACTACTGTCTAACTAAACCATTAATACAGACAGAGGCTCTCTAGGAGGATTGTTAATTAAAAAAAATGGTAATATGAACTCCATACAAAGCTACAAGAACTCTAGATAGGGTTGTTACCTCTGATAGCCAGCGATCTTTCTGGTATCAACTTCTGTGATGACTACGAGTTAACCTTGCCTACTCCAGCTCCGCCCTTAAGCTACTTTCCTTTTTGCCATCATTGCGTCCAGCTCCCGTAGAAAACTTGTTTAGCAAATGAAATTCTTAGCCCCCACGGCTACTGCCTAATTTCCCTCTATCTACCCTACCGAGGATCGCGTTGACAATACAAGGTAACTTGATTTTGATTTTACGCCGTAGATCTCTTGTCCTTCGCAGAGATCGAGACTCCATAACCCTCACTCTGGTGAATTACATTCCACTACGCCGATAGTACTGAGAGTCTCGGCCATTGTACAAGCATCTATTCTCACTCAAAACAAATGCCACGCTCTCCCCCTTTGATCAAGCAGGAAATTCATACTTGTAGATCGTTGTCTCCCTCCCCTAAATAACAATTCGGGATCCAACACTTAGTGGTAGTCACGGTCTCAACTACCAAATTCAACAAGTGCCAAGTGGCAATTCCTCCATATGGCATGTACAAATGGCAACTCTAGAGAGCAACCAACCTTTCTATTTAATAACGGATTTCTCTAACTCTCCTTGAGTTCGGCGATAGTGGGAAGTAGTGGTCAAAATAATGTATTAAGTTAGTGGCAGAAAGATAGGGATTCCAACCGTGAAGATGGGAACCACAAGCTAGATGGTAGCTTTAGTTAGTTCACATTCAAATTTTGAGGGGATAGTATTATTAAAACAATTCTCCTTAATAAAGTCACTCGTCCAACTTATTAAGATAGTGGCTTCCCAAACTATGTATATATATATATAAACCAACCTTTGTATATATTTAAACTCTCCATTTATGTTTATAACATATTTTAATTATAACATAAACTTCCTCTTTTTATCCCCAATTTTAACACTTCTAGATTATAAGCATGTGAAAATGCTTTATAGAGGTAACTTTATAGAGATGTCTTCTTTTTATCCCCATCCTATTTAATATTAATTAATTAGGAAAACTCCTATTTGAAATCTTTGGATTAATACACAAGGACACCTTTCGTCAAATGTGACGTAATTCCTATATATATATTTATATATAAATAAATATAAATAGCTACATGCATTTACGGGTAGTGTTTCCCCAACTCTTTTATCTTTCATATACGTATAGTATATATGTATAGTATGACACATATAGTATAATTAAGGATACTAATAGCTTAAATTAATAAGTTAATCTTCTTTCCGCTTAGGAAATCATTGCGTTCTCCTATCAAAATGATTAGTGATTAACGTGCTTAGGATAATCACTTTGAAAATGTAGCGTCGTGTCAACGCATAGGAAGAAATGTCGCCTATTCCTTTTGTAATGAAGGGATAATTTCCTCAATCTTAGGATGTAGTACGAAAGTCTCAAGTTAATGAGCATAGTCCTAGCCATAATAATTATGTTCTAGACTCCTAGCCATCATCAATTTAAATTCTTTAAGTCTTTCAATGACCTTACCTTCCCTCAATGGTTCAGTCGTCGTTGTTTTAGTTGCGTCGTTGTCTTTTGTCTTTTACATTTTTTATTTACAACATAAGTAACTAAATATCAATGTTTTCAAGGTCCACTGGTGGGGCCTTGGCCTTGAGCTCCTCACCAGGCCTCTTACATAGTTTATAATAACAATTACAAGAATATTTAACAATAACAGTCGGATATTAGGGATGTTACATGCACCCTTGCACGGCTGCTCTCCCTGTAATCTACTGAGAAAACCTGTTGTTGATTGCCACTAATTCCTTATGTTTTTGTTGTAGCTCATTTGTCCCTTTTTCCCTTACCTCGTTTTCTTCTTTCAATCTTCGAATTTCCGCTATTAGCTCTCGTATCTCACCATCCTTAGGTTGATCTGGGACATGGCCTACACAATGTTGTCTGTATTATCCTTCTCTTCATTCGAGCTTTCGCTTGCCTGTTCTGCACATATGTTTGACAAACTGCTTTTTAACTCTTCGATCCGACTTTTCAAACTCATCCTTTCTTTCTCCCAACATCCTTCTTTCTCTGCGAACCTTAGCAATTCAGCTTTATTATTGCTGATCTCCCTGCTTAAATCTTCTTTTTCTTGTATAAGCTTTGTCTCTTCGAGAGCTTGTATTAACTGGGTGTTGGGAATCTTCATTGTCTTCTGTAGGGTCTAGATCAAATTGTCTTTATCCTTTAACAGCTTATGGCTTGCTTTACCTCCACCATCATTTTCAATTAAATGAAACTGCATCTTTTTGATATGCTGCTGAAGTGCTTTATTCTCCGATCTTTCATGTTTTAAATGGGCATCCATCTTATTTACATTGACCTCCAAATTACAAATCCTCAAGGCCGCTTCCACTAGATCGTCATATAGACCTTCTCTGATTTTCCTGTGAAACTGAATCCAATCTGGAAAAGGTATCTTCTTCCAGTCTATCTTTGCTTCCGTCATTCTGTCTTTATCAGATATCGTCAGATTCAAAGTGTGTGTTTGGATATATCTACTTGTTATCAAAGGCATTTCTGTTTTAGACAAATTCCTCATAGTGGGCATTAGTTCAAAACGTTTATGTGCATAGGCCTGCTTATTTTTCCCATGATACTTAAACATGTCTTCTTGGGATTTAAATCTGCGTCCTCATTCCCTCTTGTTGCATCTTGGAATTGGTATTCATGGATTTGGATAACTGGGGCTGATGGCGCTTCTTCCTTTTCATCCATATCACTTATCTGGACGGTTAACTCATCTGGTGTTTACAATTTGAGTCTTTTCTTTTCAATTTCTTCCTCTTCTTTTGTTTCAATAACTTCCTATGAATCTCTTTTCCCGCATACTTCCTGATTATCAAACAGGTGGTCTGTTTCCATAGGATCATCAGCCATGATTAGGGCTTGTATTTGTAAATCTATATCTTCATCCTCTTCGGGCTCATACTGCAATAAATTTTGCCTCTCTGGCAACCCTTTAGCTTCTTGGTGTTCCCACGCTTTCAGACCATTTTTCTTCTTTCTTTCAGCTATGATATGTAGAGGATCATATGTAATCACTATATCCTTTCTGAACCCCATATTTCTCAATAATATTTCCACTTCAGTAACTGCTTCTTTAAACTTTACAATGAAAGGGCCGACTTGCCAAGGGAGATTTATATCAGAGCCTTTCTTATACTTCCCAAACTATTCTTCTTCTGCAGTCAACCTCTGCTGGATGAACTCAAGGGAAAAAACTCTCAAGGTCAAAAATGCTGGCAAAAAGTATGGTTCATGTACAAAAAAGTACACCCTTATTATTGTAGCATCTTTCAGCAAGAACCAGTCGCCAACGGCTAGTTCATCCTTCAACTGCTTTAGGATCTGCATCTCTGGGAGTACTCTAGGTGGTTCTTATTCAAACATAACTTTATACATAGCAGATAGAATATAATTCATGTAATCGAAAGCATTATCTTCCAAATTTCCTGTAAAGAGTATCCGAGAGAACCTTAACACTTATGTCCTGCTATGCAGAATCATTTTGGTCAAATATGCCTGGAACCGAAAACATCTGGTATTTTCAAAACAACTTAACTGTGCATGTATTTTTTCTGCCAAAAATTCCTCAAACTTGAGGGATGGAACTGACTCACTTCCTGCCTTCGGGGAACTAACACTAATCCTGAATAATAGGCTTAGTTGTACTTCAGTTATCCATAAGTCAGAGTCTAGACCTAAAAACTGAGCTATCAAAGAGAAAGCCAACTGGGTGTTGTCATTAAAAAGGTTGACGTACAACGGGTAGGGACTATCTGCAATTTCTACATCGAGCTTTAAACAGGCATCCAGGAAAGCCTTACAGATTTCGGGGTAAATTTGACTGTACAAGGTAACGACTAATCCTTCAAAGGAACTTCCGTGGGCTAGGGCTGGGGACTCTGGTATGGCAAGGGTATTTCAGATGATGGCAGCGTCGATACTACAGACTATTTTGGACTTCTTAGCGTTCATTATCACTCATTGGGGTTCTGAGTAATTCAATGAACACCATGACACAAACTCTGGGAAAGGCATTATTTATTCTAAGTAGAAAAAGATGAAAAAGGACTGGTGGACTCTATGGACATCTAACCCCTATTCGAGCAGAGATTTCAGCCTTCTTTTAACCTCTGGTATAGGGAGCCGAAGGCTTGGGTCAAACACATCACCATCCTTGTCTTCTAGGGTTACTTTTGCCTTAGAACTAGTAGAGACCTGTTTGTCTGTCATTCTATGATTATAAAACACACTACACGCTGTAAAGAAAGGAGTTTGGGATCCTACCTGTCACAGGAAGCTTGAGAACGACCTTTCACCTGTCGTCCTTTTCGGCTTCTACACTTCCAGAAGCTTCCAACTCCGACAAGTCCAAGAAAGAAATGTTTATTTTCCACATGCCGCGTTATATAGATAAAACTTTTTCGAATAACTTCTGCTCACCTTCACCAGCTATCCCTCTTTTCCGTCCGTTGATCTACTGGGCATTGCTTCTGGGCCGTTGATCTGATTCTTTATTTAACCCTTTGATTTGACATCTCTTCTTCTCCGCCGTAGGATCTTCTATGGGATTTAAATCTTAGCCATTGTCTTACTTAGCCACATATAAGGATACGGTGGTATCACAACCCAACTTTTGGTTTTGGGTTACCACTTAATCCCCTTCGCGAGGTGTTCAGGTGGCGACACCTGGCAGATGGTACATACTCTCGCAACCACCTTCTCTACTTATTTGGGGTGCTCCTTTACCTTGCGATGATCGATGAGGAGTGTTGATCTTGACTTTAACATATCTACGGCGGGTAGCCATCTAGGTGTCTATATTTCGGTACTCTCGCAGGTGGAGCCTACTATGTTACCGACCTTGCATCTCTTACATCCACCAGCCGTAGATCTGACCTCTTTTGCAGAGAGCCATTGATCTGCCTGGATCTTTCTGCTGAGGTGACAACATATCTTCTGCACCATCAGATCTCTGGCTTTGCAATCTGTGCCATTGATCTTATACCTTATTTCTCCACTACGATGGTATCGCAATCCCTCTAGTGGTTTTCGCTTACCTCCAGAATGCTCATGCGAGGGCTCCTCCGACTATCATCTGTCTTAGCGGTTTACCTCTCGCGACCACTTTCTTGTGGTTCCTTTAACGCAAGCTTATTATGCGAGGGTGATTTTTGGGCTGTGCATCTCTTTCGCGCTTCAGATCAACGGTTGGAACCTATTTGAGCTTTATCTTCCACTTTATTTCTTTTAGGACTATAGGTTATATGTATTTTTACCCATTTTTAATTATTCGGGCTACCTCCTTAGGCTTAAAGTGTCCAAAACCTCCATCTTTCTCATTGTTTCCTTTCAAACTGAGTTGCTTTCTTGGTTCTAGCCACCTGGACCTGAGTAGGGAGGGGTTTTGACCATCTTTTCATGGAGCCTATTAGTGGGAAATAGTCCCTCTCTTAGGATTTTGTGCAAAAATTTATAGGTTCCAACACATTCTGCAATAAATAAGTAGATAAAATGTTCCAGCAACGGCATGTTCCTTATATGATTTCCTTCTCCCATCTCTACTTCCACCCTATGGAGTGAAGGAGAAATAATTTTTTGTGTGGGATATAATCTTCATAAATATACACAATCTAGATATTGTTGTAAAGGAAACTAAACTAATGTTAAAAAATGCTTTTTAAAAGATTAAATATAGACAGTGCATTCAAGAAATGTAACGGCTAGATTTTTTTCAAGATTTCATCATGTAACTCTAATTGTATGCCATATATCATGTCACTTAACCAAATTCTGGAGATTGAATGGATAACATGATTTTGTTATCCAAAGATGGCACGTGTTCTTTATTTAGAAGAAGAAATTAGCCATGGAGAAATCACATGGAATTAGGGTTTAATATAATCGTTGGGCACTAGTGCATTAAAGAACCATTTATTTTGGTTTGGGTTAGTGATTGACACTATATCTCAAAAAATGATAAATTGATGCACCTGCAAGGATTACACTTAACTACACATCATGTTAGAAATGTGTTAAGTTAAAGAAATAACACCTAAGATTGAGAGTCGGAGTCCATTGAGGATAAAATGTAATTATAATCTGGCACATTTCCAGTTCTATGACTGCACATGAAGAATATGAATCATATATCCATCAGCGCAGAAACTTCATAAAGATGCCCAAGAAATCAAGTCGCTAAGATTGAGGCCGCTTTATGAACATGAAGATCTTGTTTCTTGAATATCACTGAGACTTCTTCATTTGCTTCCATATGACCGTCAAATAAATCGTTGAAATGCAGATGATGCTATCTTCCACCCGATCGAAGAATCTATTGACATGAAGAAGGCCAATAGTAAGGGTAAATTTTGTTTACTTTTATGTGCAGATTTCATGGAGGTTGATATGGACAACAACTAAGAAACACTACAACATGTTGAATATTAACGCTTCAATTAGCTAAATGTGGTTGTAACTAAACAATTACGTTACCGTTATGCCATGCAAGCCGTTTTGTAATGCAATAAATAGATGCCCCATCAATGTAATTGTGCACCCTGCAATAATAAAATTAAAATGTTTGTTTAGTTTTTCTATTTTCATTTCAATATTTGTGCCCATGTTTTTTAACACAATAACCTTGAATTCTTTGCTTAAATCAAATCGCAGAAGCCTGAAACAATTTGATTACCAAAATAAATTGGAATTTTCAAAAGGTTCACATGGAGTATTTTACCTCAAGTATATTTTAGATTGTTACCGAAAATTTTAAATGAATCTTTCACGAGTTCCTAAGAGTCCCAAAAGTATCGTCACCATGATTTCTCCATTCACCATCAAATTGCAAAGCTCGATAAGGGAGAATATCAGATCGATAAAGAGGGAGAATACGCGATTTCCCTATGGAGTTTTCCTAGATCTTCGAGTAGTTGCCAGATCCTGAAAGCTGAAAAAAATCTTGAAAGCAGAAAAAAAGAGTTGTTAGCAGAAAACAGCTTTGTTAAAACCCTTAATACTCTATGAGAAAAGCATTATGGATAACAAACCAACCCAACTCATGTAGCCAACTTGCAACAGATGATGGAGCATTCCATTCCGTTGGTCTTAGTCTCCACCAGTTAGCAAGAAGATATGGAAACCCTTTCCAATTCATTTACTTAGCTTCATCTTCTCCACAACGTTTATGTTGTAAAACGTGGCTGATCCACTACGCCGTCAATTAGCAAATTAGAAAAAAGAAACGTGGATTTAGCAAACGACTTTTCAGTAGGTTGCTCATCACAATACATCTGGGTCATTCAATATATGTGCTTGACGAATCTCTTTGAAGGTATATGCCAAAAAGGTGAAGCTCGACCATCCATCATTAATCAAGGATTAAAAGGCTGCTATAGCCTCCCACTACAATTCTCATTGTAGGGCCTATCAGTGAATAAATAATATATTATGAGAAAAAAAAACATCCATGTTTTTTTAAATCTTTCATAATACAAAACTTTATATTTATTTATCAACCATGAATTGTATATTATGTATTAGAGGTAAATGTTGTGTCCATTCAAGATCAGTGTTTAATTGGGATATATGTAACTAAGTGGGTGATCTCTCAAAAATTCATCATATAACTAGCACAACCACTTAACTTCTGGGAGGTGAACACTCATAGATCACAAATTAAGTGTCATGAACAAGTTATATGTTTATTGTTCTGCATGCAATCACAGGTTGTCTATTAACTTATTTAGGTAAATGGATTGTCTCTCACTACCTATTATCCATTCGTGAGCTATGAATTATCCACACATTAACTACCAATTTTTTTTATATTTATTTTTTATTAATAAATTTTTTGAGACAATCATTTTTTTATTATAAAACTTTGAAGAAAATTTGATATTTATTGTTGCATTATAGGTGATAAAACTAATGATAAAATTTGGAAATAACCTTGGGAAGGAATACACTAAGGGGAAAATATCAAGGTCCTAAAACAAGAAAAACAAAGTTTAATTGAGCCCGATTGAGTGATGTCGAGACATTGTTGGGAACTATGGCCTGCATGACTTCCATGCAAGTGTTGCATTGGTGATAGTAGGATAGAGAATAATTCAAATCTGAAATCCATTTATTCCTATTATCCCCAACTTGAAGACCAAGGCCTTGACCCAACCAAAACTAAGACCCTGAAACTGACCTGGACTGAACCTGGCTGACTAGAAACTAATGATTGATACTCTTTAATTGACATAATAACTGAGTTTATGAATGAAACACTAATTTGATGGAAACTTATGATACTCTTTAATAGCGCAAGAGTGATAATGACTATGATTCCTACACCTTTCTTTCACTCAAATTGGAGTTTGAGAAGGCTACTTGGAGTAACCCTTGTTTTGATTAAAGGAGGTTTAATTATAATGTTGGTGGATGTAGTATCAATGTTTGGGCGTATGTATCTAATTACACACGGGGTGTTTTTAATGACAAGTTTGGAAATGGCTGTGGTGGTAGACAGAGGGGAGGCGGTCGACAAGATGAGGTCATTCACTCTGGTTTCAAGAGGGAAATCAATTTATGAACATCAAACCCTGGACGGAATTCACTCCAGTTTCATCATCCGGCCTGTAAATTATGTGCCATGTTTTGAAGGGATTGTAGCAGGAAAAAAGGATTTCTTTTACTAGTCTTCTTCAAGTGGGGGTTTCTTTTCCAATGGAACAATTTATTACGAATAAACTAAAATACATAGCTCAAATGGCCTTACTTAAGACAATGGCTAGCCCCTATTTGTATATGTATGTCTATTAGCTACGTCTGTCTCCTCTAGAGTGTAATGGCCATCTCCTCTGGCCACACTGATCGTCTCTGCTCCTCACACAATGTGCTATTGAAATTCCTCAAACCGTCTCCTCTGGGCGCACCGTTCTCCTCTATTCCTCTCACACTGTGCTCTTGAAATGCCTGAAACTCACTATTTTTTAGATGCTCTTAGCTCTTGAAATGCCTTAAGCTCACTCTGTTCTAGATGCTCCAAGATCTCTCAATCGTTCTCCCTCTACCGTGGCACTTGGCATGCACTCTCGACCAATAGTGCTTTGAAGGGTGATTTCATTGCCTCAACTATCAAGGCATGTTATTCTTTATGAGAGAATAATGGTTTAGACCAAGGTTGTGTTGGCGTATGTCTAAATGGTTGGGCATTTGCATGTTTCAATATTATTGTTATTGATGGATGGAAATACATATGACCAATTAACCATTTAAACTTCCAAGTTCCCACAATGATATTCCTAGACAACTTATTTCTATGTAATGTTTGGGCTTACCTTTTTATGTAGATAGACAAGAGATGACGTTACATTAGTATCTTCTTTAATTTAATACATGTTTTTCTATTTGAAGGGTGCTTTCCAATTTTATCTTCCAACAGTTTAGTCAAGAAAGAACATCTTTTTCCCATATTAATTATGTCTTATGGGTACTTTACCTACCTAATAATAGCCTCACATATTTTCTCCATGTTAATTATATCCTATGAGTACATACCTACCTAATAATAGTTTCACTTTTATTGGAAGGAATCTCAAGCTATAAGAAGAGAACTAGATATGGCTTATTCTTACTAAATTTAAGAGCATAAGCTATAATGATGCTTCCCATCTAGATTTCATAAATGTTGTTTATAGTAAAATAGTCAACATACACTCATCTGGCTCACCCTCCATCACCCAAAAACAAACAATTTTCGAAACATTACCTCCCACTAAAACCATTAAACATTATCATAAGAATTGAACATAGTTAGTAGGAGGATGTAACATCCCAGAAAAATCACAAAAATTTAAAATTTTTCAGCGTGACATTTATTGCAGATTTAATGAATGCGCAAATAGAACAATCCATGAAATGTTATCTTGCTGTACTAAATGCCATGCTGGTTTATTAAGTAATAATTTGCGAAAAACAGATTTCAACTTATGTCTTGATGTTATCAAAATTTAGTTGTGTTGTTCCAATTTCTACTGTTGTTGTTTATGAATGATGAAACAACTGTTTGACTAAAGTACTTTTGTTTGATTGATGAAGGGGTCCTACGGACGCCACGAGGCTTACTTAGCATTCGTGCTAAAGCATGTGATTTAGTACTTTGTGATAGTTTACAGGTAAGAGTTTAACGTTGCGACAAGTAGTCAATCAATTTTTCAAAGAAGGTCTGTAATGATCATACCGCAGTGTTGTACTTAGAATTATTTTGATTTCCGTTCATGTGGACTGTATGTAAATGTCTATCTTCTACCTCCGTTGAAAATTGTGGAAATTCTATGTACATCTGTTTTATTAACTTGTTTAAGATCTATACCCTGTGATGCGGTTATTGGTCTGAATTATTTCATTTACACAATACATTATAATGTATGTGTGTGTAATGTCTAGAAACCATTCACAATGTATAACTCTATTTAATGTATTATCTATATGGTCTATTTTTAATGTTTATGGAATGGTTATCGAACCCTTGCAAATAGAGTTTGTTGTAATATTAACAACTATAGTAAATATATCACATTTATTGTAATGTGAGTTGTGTGCATTGTGATACCCTATTTGATACTATACCTTATGAACCTTATTGAATATTATGCAATGATATGAGTTATAGGCAAACCATATTATCTATGTGCAAACAATATGGATTTGTGCACACATATAGATTATATGCAAATATCGTAATACTATGCAATAGGTGAAATCTATGCAAACTATATGGTATGTGGAATATGTGCAAACTATGTGATATTGCGAAATATGTGCAAACTATGGCACATATCTATACTAACTTAATAGATTTTATGCCTTGACAGGGTTACATAGCTCAACCTTAAAATATACAATGTATTATGTTATGAAGATTACGGTGTGAAGGTTAAATGCTACAGGTTGGCAAACACCAACACTGCCATGTGCATTAAATGGACACAACTGTCAAGTTTCGTGGTTTTCCATCGTGGATGGCATATCGAGCTTGTTCACATGCCATAACCTTGGTAATGAATAACTTGGTGCTGATGTGTAAACACACTGTTGTGATGGTTGAAGAGCTGTCTCCTTCGTGGCTCCCTCGTGGCATTTGTAATGATATCACATTTAATATGGTAGATGGTATTGATGCTTCATAAGTCTCCCGGTGATCTCCACCGTTGATCTTGGCAATGAAATGATGGTTATGGGTTAAACCCTACCTTTGCTCCATCGTAGTGTTTATTGTGAACTTAGTGTTTGATGGTTGTGGCTCTGCAACTGGCCGACATGGCCGAGGGTTTGTAGGTCTTTCTGTTATGCGTTTTCGAGTTGTGAGGCCAGGGTTTTGAACCAGTGACCCGTGAGAGATAAAGAGCCGAGCTCTCCATTTCTTATATAGTAGATACCTGTTGTAGTTGTAGCTTGGTGTGTTGAATGATTCGGTTGTCAGACTTAGAGTTTGTCTTTGGGTAGATTCGATACCCTGACTTGTTGAGGGTTTGTTTATTTTAATGTTGGGTTTGTAATGAATGGCCAGGGGCCTCGCCATCGTTGCTACCTCTCTCGGCATTGTTTCATTGTGTTGAAAAGGTGGATGGTTTGTTGTTGGTTCCGACTATACCAGCATACGATGAAGTAAGGATTTTCATGGCAGTTACAATGTCTTAGCGTTCAAAGCTTCTACGACTACCAATGAAAGGTAATGTGTTTCATAATATCCTCCTGTAGCTTTCATATTCAAATGTTATACCATGATAGGGTTTAATCCAGATTGAAATCATTTCTTTTGCAATAGACTGTATTTAACCATGTTAAAATGTCGATTGCAGGTACAATGGGTTGAAAACTTCTCCAGTTTGAATGTTAAAGGTCATGGCTTCGGCTACCCCGACTGGTAAGCCTCGGAGGTTGCCTTGAAACTCTGTGTAGGTGAATATGATGGCCGACTATGTGATGTTATGTGTGTTGTGTTTTTAACTCAGTGAGTTTTGTAAAATGGTAGAGCTAGGGTTTGTAAAGTTTTTAAAAGAATGGGGAGGAGGATTCCTCGACCCAAGAGGCATAAGCTTGTTACGTTTGATGACTGTCATGTGAATTTGTTCTTTCTCACAGACCTAAAGATAATATAATGATTTGGGTTTTGATGACTTGCTGCTATCGTTTTTCTTTTTGTAATCGATGAAAGTCGAAATGTAAATACGTTGGCAAAATTTATATGAAGTTTGTATAATCGATGAGTCTGTTGTTAAAGAATAGATGTTTGTTTTTTTTTATGGAAGGCTTGTAGCCTATATGCAATTCATTAATTCTACCGGTGTTACTGCATTTCAAACTCATGCGATTTTCCTAGGGTTAGGGTTTGAAATGTCTGAAATGTATGGCTTGATTTTATCATTGTTATGATGTCGAGTTATGGAAATAAATAAAAAGATATTCTATGTTTTGGCTTTATGGAAAATGTAAATCGATTCATCAGGTGTTTAAATTGTATGGTCTGAAGTTGCTCTTCGAAAAGGTCTCGGCACTTAAACTTATATTTGCTATTTTGTTTAGATATATCCTACATATATCGTAATAATGAAATTCCTGAAATGATACCAAGAATGAAACTATTTAACCTGTAGGAATGGTTCCTGTGTGGATGTTTGGTCTTGTGCTAAAATAGGTCTTCCTCTTTGTAATGTAGAGATCAAAACTCGATTCTGTTTACATTGTAATACTTCCATATCTTAGTTGGAATTGGGTGATGAAAATAAATAAAGTTTAACTTGTTTAAGAAAATGGAAATGTTGACTATAGGCTGGTAGTTGATAACTATGTTTAGGGTTATGACATAAATGATAAATGTTTTTATTTCTACTATTTAGTTTATGGTATAAAACAATGTGTAAATATGTGCATGAAATAATTGGAAATACTTGTTGTTTGTAGAAGAATTATCATTCTGTTGTATATTGAAAGTAAATCTATATTTATCCTAATATCAACATATACATTTTATCTACTAAATGCAGAAAACAATTCTTTACTGTTAGAACAGAAATCTATTTATTTGAAACAGAGATATTTAAACAAGGAAACATTGCATGTAAATTAGGAAAACAACTAGCTAAAAATAATGATAATGAGGGCATTGTAGATGTATATACAGGAATTAAACATTAAGTAGAAACTTGAGAAATTTAAAATAATTTAATCTTCTCATTCACTTAGCTATTTTCCTATCTTGATCTATTCTACTTAAACTGTATTTGTACTAGAGTACGATGTTGTTCCTTTTTGCATGGGGAAAAATGCAAAGACTAATTTATTCAATCATTTCGATTTATACAGAATTATTAAAATATTAAGGAAAACTGAAATGAACTTTATGAAATAAACAGTAAAAATCAGTAGATATCATAACTTTAAAGTATACAGAAATAGATAACAGAACTTGAAAATAAAATAGATAAGACAATAGAACCTGTAAAAAAAAATGATAGGCCGACAAACACCCAAGGAGGCCTTTTCCTCCCAACTTGCTTCAAAATAAGCAGCTCAACTGATGACTTCTAATGAACCCCCGAGCATGATTACTGATCCAATAAGTGGGTGGAATCTGTGTAGAAGCAAGGCACTCAAAAATGCCTTCTCCACTCAGCATCAACCTACTGAAATAAAATGCCTTCTCCACTCAGCATCAACCTCTTGAACTCAATAAGAGTTTGGCAGACTCACAACATGATCAACAATATAGCATATCCCCTCATCAAATCTCTTGGGTGCAAACACAGCAAAAACCCAAGGTAAATTTTCTCGTCACGAAAAGTGATGAAACTTAGTTCACAATTTGATGGCTATTATATAGATTGTCTAGGTCTTTTAGTGGTAAGTTTGGAATTAATGAGCCTCAAGCTCCAGTCCCATCTTTCAGGGCACTCTGACCACATTTCAAGGGAGTTGTCCCATACCAACAACTAGTTAGTTGCATCATGATGCTACCACTTGTCGATTTCATTCTACCCCAGATTCCATTCCACCTAGTGGATCAGTAACCACTCTTTCAACGGTCCTCTTAGGTTTTTGTCTCCTATTTTATTTATAAAAAAATAATATATTGTGCAAATTACAGTCATCCTTGGACACTTGTCCAACATAAAACTTTACAATAAAACTTATCATACTGTTTCTTAACACAAAATGTTTTCCAACAAATAGGGTATGTTACAAACACCCCCTCTTAAGCTCAACATCATCCTCAATGTTGCTTATTCATCATCAAGTTCCTCATGGAACAGAACTGGATATGCTGTCTGCATATTACTTTCCATCTCCCAATTAGCTTCATCAAGGCTAAGGTGCTTCCATTGCACCTTTACCTGCCTTATGGTGCAAATATGAACCATAATTTCCCTCCGGTCTAGAATACAGTCCAGTTCCACCTGAAAATCTCCTTTGGGTTCCACCTGTATGTCATTCCAATTCAGCACATGAGTAGCATCATGCACATAATTCTTTAAAACATAAACGTGAAAAACATTGTGGATTTTTAAATTGTATGGCAATGCTAATTGATATGCAACAGCTCCTATCCTTGATAGGATTTCGAATGGTCCACAATACCTTGGTGCTAATTTAGCACAACTCCCAAGCTTCAAAGAACTTTTTTGGGGCTTTACCTTTATAAAAGCATGGTCTCCCACCTGAAATTCTATTTCTGCGCATTTCAAATCAGCATAGTTTTTATGCCGATCTTGGGCAACTTTTAAGTTACCTTGAACCTGTTTCATGGTTAGCTCCATTTCTTTCAATAAATCTGGTCCTAACATCAATCTGTCTACAGGATTATCCCAAGAAATTGGAGTACAACATTTTCTTCCATACAAAATTTCAAATGGACTTAACTTAGAAGATGCTTGATAATTATTATTGTAGGCAAATTCTACTAAGTGCAAGTAATCTTCCCACATTGATGGTTGATCTTTAACATACAATCTTAACATGTTTTCCAAAATCTGATTTACTCTTTCTGTTTGACCATCAGTTTGTGGGTGGAAAGAAGTGTTGAAATTTAATTTAGTATTTAATCATTTAAACAGTGTTGTCTAAAAGTTACCGGTGAACTTAGAGTCTCGGTCTGAAATAATTACCTTCGAAATTCCATGCAAGCGAAAAATTTGCTTCATGAAAATATCTGCAATGTTAGAAGCCTTGAAAGTAGTTTTAACAGGAATAAAACGAGCAGCCTTACTAATTTTATCAACAACAACCATAATTGAGTCATTCTGCTTCTGATTTTTAGGCAAACCTGTAATAAAGTCAATGCTTATAATTTCCCATTTCCATTCTAGAATTGGTAAGGGCTACAATAGCCCAGCTGGATATTGATGTTTAGCTTTAATATTATGACAGTCAAAGCATTTAACTATATATTCAGCAACTTCACTCTTCATGTTGGGCCAAAAGTACTCCTTTCTTAACATAGTTATCATTTTCTGATAATTAGGATGCCCTGAATAAAGACTCTTGTGAACTTCATCTAAAATTAGCAACTTAACCTTCGAAAACTTAGGCACATAAATTCTGCTTTTATAAGTTAAGAATCCTTTTTCATTAATACTATAATATGTTATAACATTTTCAGATGAATTTTCAGCCACTTTATCATGTAATTTTTGGTAATTTTCGTCTTGTTTAATTCCTTCTTCGATCTGATTTTCCAGATCAGTTTTAAAAGTACTGATTGCTGCCACAAAACTCAATCTAGCATTTCTGCTCAGTGCATCAGCAACCTTATTTTTCTTTCCATTAATGTGATGGATCTCAAAATCGTATTCGCTAAGGAAAGCTAACCACCTAGCTTGTCGTGCGTTAAGATTTGTTTGATCCAATAGATACTTTAAGCCTTTGTTATCAGTCATTAAAATGAATTTTCTTCCAATCAAGTGATGGCGCCATATCTTTAAAGCATTTATCACGGCTTCCAACTCAAGATCATACGTTGCATAATTCTTTTCATGTATTTGTAACTTCCTTGACTCAAAAGCAATTGCATGACCTTCTTGACTTAAGAACCCTCCAAGTCCTTCGTTGCATGCATCCGTGCATACGATGAAATCCTTATTAGGATCTGCAATTTTTAAGATGGGTGCAGTAGTTAACAATTCTTTTAACTTATTAAAACTATCTTGACACTTTTGATCCCATACGAATTTCTTCCTTTTCTTCTACAAAGAAGTGATGGGATTAGCAATTCTAGAGAACCCTTCAATAAACTTTCTATAATACCCTATTATTCCCATGAATGACCGTACATCAATTACATCTTTAGCGACAGGCCATTCCTTTATTGCTTTTATCCTATCAGGATCAACATAAATACCATCTTTTGAAATTATATGACCCAAATACTGAATTTTATCTTTATATAAATCACATTTACTGAACTTAGCGTAAAGCTGATGATCTCTAAGTACTTGTAAAATGATTTTTAAATGTTTGTCATGCTCTTCTTTATTTTTTGAGTAAACCAGGATATCATCAATGAATACCACTACGAACTTATCCAAATATTTATGCAGAACGTTGTTCATTAAACACATGAACACTGTCGGTGCGTTGGTTAGCCCAAAAGGCATAACTACGAACTCATAGTGTCCATAACGCGTTCTAAATGCAATTTTGAATATGTCCTCGTCTTTTATCCGGATTTGATGGTAACCCGACCTTAGATCAATTTTAGTGAATATCTCTGCTCCACGTACTTGATCAAACAGATCATCTATGCGGGATAAGGGATACCGGTTCTTAATTGTCATTTTATTAAGCTGACGGTAGTCAATGCACAAACGCATGGTACCATCCTTCTTTTTAACAAATATTACTAGTGCTCCCCAAGGGGAGACACTGGGCCTTATGTAGTTTTTATCTATTAATTCTTTTAGCTGAGATTTTAACTCATTTAACTCCAGAATATTCATCCTATAGGGGGCCTTTGAGTTTGGTACTGCACCAGGTACTAACTCAATGGTGAAATCAAGTTCTCTTTTTGGAGGTAATCATGGAATTTCTTCCAGGAATACATCAGAAAAGTCCCTAAGGATGGAAATATCCTCTAGTTTTAACTTGTCTTCTTTAGATGTATGCTCATCATTAACAACATTAATAGCAAACAATTTAGAACCTTTTCTGGCAGCTCTCTTTACTTGTAAGGCAGAAATCTACCTTACTGAAATCTGCCTATGAATTCCTTTTACTGTTTCTGAATTACCTTCATTATTTACACATGTGAAAGATTTATAATAACAATTCAGTATAACTCTATGTTGTTCAAGCCAATCCATTCCAATCAACAAATCATATGACCCTAAGGGTAAAACATTCAAATTAATTTGTGTTTTCAGCTGACTTAAAAATACTTCACAATTCTGGAAATAATCTGTAACCTTTCTTTTAGTTCCTATTGCAAGGTGAACTAACCATGCATTATCAAATTTCTTTGTTTTTAGCTTGCAACGGTTTAATAAAGTAGGTGAAATATAACTTAAATTTGCACGTGGATCTATTAAAATAGAAATAGACTTGTTTCGTATCATACCTTCAATTTCGACCATGGATGTTTGATGGTCTGCTTGACGGTTCTCCAATGCTGCATTTATCCTAGGCATTTCTCTTGCGACATCTCCAACTGTAGGTTCTGCTTGCATAGTGTGAATATTGCTGGTTGTCCTTTTGTTGCGTGGGCAATCTACTCTCTTAGTGGTCCGCCACATTCATAGCACTTTATGGGTCCTTTCTGCTCAGCATACCTATTGTTATTGTTATTATTATTGTTGTTGTGATTATTAGGTACATTTCTTGTAGCAGTAGAGTTCTGAGTTGCATTATTCCGGTAATTATTAGGAAAATTTCTGTTATTAAAATTTTTCTTAAAACCTACAGCATTCTGATTAAAATTCTTCTTTTTATAGTCATATTGATTAGTATTACTGTTCTTCCAGCCAGTTGTTCCTTCTCTTTTTCTGTTTTGGTCAAAACAAAAATTTGCCTTCCTCATGGCTTCTTCCAAAGTGGAAGGATTATCATACTCAATACGATCTTTTATATTAAAATGTAAACAATTGAGAAACCTTTGTACTTTAGGATTTTCCTCAACCATGTAGGGCACGTACCTCAGCAAGCTAAGGAACTTGCTGCACAGTTCTTTCATGTTCATTGTACCCAACTTTAAATCGTAAAACTCTTTCGAAGTATCTTCAAAGTACTGTTTCAACAAAAACTTCTTTTATATAAACTTTTAAACATAGTCCAAGTTACTTCTTTTTCTTTTATGCTCTTGATTCTTTTAAGATCCTTCCATGAGATATCTTCCTTCCCGGTCAGATTATAAATAGCCATCTTGACTTTCAGTTGAGAAGAATAGTCATAAATATTAAAGTACTTTTTCATTCCAGACAGCCAAGCTTCTGCTATCTCACCTTTCTCACTTTCGCCATTAAAAGTAGGTGGCTTAATCTTTTTAAATTCCCCAGTAATCTGTTCATGATGCTTATGTTTTCTCCTTTTAGAGCAACATTCACTATTACTACTCTCATAATTTATGTCTTCATTACTTGAATCAGATTTAGAGGATGAGTAATTGTTCCTTTTATCATTTCTTGTTTTCTTACGCTTATGTTGGTGGGACATTATTTCAGAATCAGCCCTTAATTCTTATTTTCTGCCTCTTTCATCACTATGACAATTTCCTTTTAAATTATGTTGTAACTCTTCCTATACCTTTAGGATCCGTCCATTTTCTTCTTTAACAACTTTTAACTCATATTTTAAATCCTGTACAGTGCATAAAATTTCAGAAGACTAGTTGTTTAACTCAACATAAATTCCTTCAGTGTTATTATGATCAATACGTTCATTGCGGGGATTCCTCTGGTATTTTCATACCTGCATTTAAAGGTCAATCTGTTCGGTGCAAAATAAATTAAATTACAAAAGTTAGTAACATAAACTTTCTGATTTATTTTTCTGTTTGCGTGCATGAGCATCAATTAGGCCTAGAGTTTGAACTTGTGCTCTGATACCACATGTAACATCCCGGAAAAATCACAAAAATTTAAAATTTTTCTGCGTGACATTTATTGCTTATTTAATGAATGCGGAAATAGAACAATGCATGAAATGTTATCTTGCTATACTAAATGCAATGCTGGTTTATTAAGTAAGAATTTGCATTAAACAGATTTCAGCTTATGTCTTGATGTTATCCAAATTTAGTTATGCTGCTACAATTTCTACTGTTGTTGTTTATGAATGATTAAACAACTATTTGACTAAAGTACTTTTGTTTGATTGATGAAAGGGTCCTACAAACACCCTGAGGCTTACTTAGCATTCATGCTAAAGCATGTGATTTCATACTTTGTGATAGTTTACAGGTAAGAGTTTAAGGTTGCGACAAGTAGTCAATCAGTTTTTCAGAGAAGGTCTGTAATGATCGTACCGTAGTGTCTTACCCAGAATTATTTTGATTTCCGTTCATGTGGGCTGTATGTAAATGTCTACCTTCTACCTCCGTGGAAAATTGTGGAAATTCTATGTACATTTGTTTTGTTAACTTGTTTAGGATCTATACCCTGCGATGTTGTTATTAGTCTGAATTATTTCATTTACACAATACATTATAATGTATGTGTGTGTAATGTCTAGAATCCGTTCACAATGTATAACTCTATTTAATGGATTATCTATATGGTCTATTTTTAATGTTTATGGAATGGTTATCGAACCCTTGCAAATAGAGTTTGTTGTAATATTAACAACTATTGTAAATATATCACATTTATTGTAATGTGAGTTGTGTGCATTGTGATACCCTATTTGATACTATACCTTATGAACCTTATTGACTATTATGCAATGATATGAGTTATATGCAAACCATATTATCTATGTGCAAACAATATGGATTTGTGCACACATATAGATTATATCCAAATATTGTAATACTATGCGATAGGTGAAATCTATGCAAACTATATGTTATGTGGAATATGTGCAAACTATGTGATATTGCGAAATATGTGCAAACTATGGCACATATCTATACTAACTTAATAGATTTTATGCCTTGACAGGGTTACATAGCTTGACCTTACAATATACAATGTATCATGTTATGAATGTTACGGTGTGAAGGTTAAATGCTACAGGTTGGCAAACACCAACATTGCCATGTGCATTAAATGGACACAACTATCGAGTTTGGTGGTTTTCCATCGTGGATGGCATATCGAGCTTGTTCACATGCCATAACCTTGGTAATGAATAACCTGGTGCTGATGTGTTGCGATGGTTTAAGTGTTGTCTCCTTCGTGGCTCCCTCGTGGTGTTTGTAATGATATCATATTTAATATGGTAGATGGTATTGATGCTTTGTAAGTCTCCCGGTGATCTCCACCGTTGATCTTGGCAGTCAAATGATGGTTATGGGTTAAACCCTACCTTTGCTCCATCATAGTGTTTATTGTGAACTTAGTGCTTGATGGTTGTGGCTTTGCAACTGGCTGACAAGGTCGAGGGTTTGTAGGTCTTTCTGTTATGCGTTTTTGAGTTGTGAGGCCGGGTTTTTGAACCAGTGACCCGTGAGAGATAAAGAGCCGATCTCTCCATTTCTTGTATAGTAGATACCTGTTGTAGTTGTAGCTTAGTGTGTTGAATGATTTTTTTGTCAGTAATAGATTTTTTCTTTGGGTAGATTCGATACCCCGACTTGTTGAGGGTTTGTTTATTTTAATGTTGGGTTTCTAATGAATGGTCAGGGGCCTCGCCATCGTTGCTACCTCTCCCGGCATTGTTTCACTATGTTGAAAAGGTGGATGGTTTGTTGTTGGCTCCGACTATACCAGCATACGATGAAGTAAGGATTTTCATGGCAGTTACAATGTCTTGGCATTCAAAGCTGCTACGACTACCAATGAAAGGTAATGTGTTTCGTAATCTCCTCCTGTAGATTTCATATTCGAATGTTATACGATTTATAGGGTTTAATCGATGAGTCTGTTGTTAAAGAATAGATGTTTATTTTGTTTGATGGAAGGCTTGCAGCCTATATGCAATTCGTTAATTGTACAGGTGTTACTGCATTTCAAACTCATGCGATTTTCCTAGGGTTAAGGTTTGAAATGTGTGAAATGTATGGCTTGATTTGATCATTGTTACGATGTCGATTCTTCAACTCTGTCGAGTTATGGAAATAAACAAAAAGATATTCTATGTTTTGGCTTTATGGAAAATGTAAATCGATTCATCAAGTGTTTAAATTGTATGGTCTGAAGTTGCTCTTCGAAAAGGTCTTGGCACATAAACTAATATTTGCTATTTTGTTTAGATATATCCTACAGATATCATAATAATTAAATTCCTGAAATGATACCAAGAATGAAACTATTTAACCTGTAGGAATGGTTCCTATGTGGATGTTTGGTCTTTTGTTTATAAGTTTAAAATGAAACCTATTATGAAAATCGATAGTGCTAAAATAGGTCTTCCTCTATGTAACGTAGAGATCAAAACTCGATTCTGTGTACATTGTAATACTTCTATATCTTAGTTGGAATTGGGTGATGAAAAGAAATAAAGTTTAACTTGTTTAAGAAAAGGAAATGTTGACTATAGGATGGTAGTTGATAACTCTGTTTAGGGTTATGACATAAATGATAAATGTTTTTATTTCTACTGTGTAGTTTATGGTATAAAACAATGTGTAAATATGTGCATGAAATAATTGGAAATCCTTGTTGTTTGTAGAAGAATTATCATTCTGTTGTATATTGAAAGTAAATCTATATTTATCCTAATATAAACATATACATTTTATCTACTAAATGCAGAAAACAATTCTTTACTATTAGAACATAAATCTATTTATTTGAAACATAGATATTTATAAACAAGGAAACATTGCATGTAAATTAGGAAAACAATTAGCTAAAAATAATGATAATGAGGGCACTGTAGATTTATAAATAGGAATTAAACAGTAAGTAGAAACTTGAGAAATTTATAATAATTTAATCTTCTCACTCACTTGGCTATTTTCCTATCTTGATCTATTCTACTTAATCTGTCTCTGTACTAGAGTACAATGCTATTCCTTTTTGCATGGGGAAAAATGTAGAGACTAATTTATTCAATCATTTTGATTTATACAGAATTATTAAAATATTCAGGAAAACTGAAATGAACTTTATGAAATAAACAATAAAAATTAGTAGATAACAGAACTTGAAAATAAAATAGATAAGACAATAGAACCTGTAGAAAAAACGATAGGCCGACAAACACCCAAGGAGGCATGTTCCTCCCAACCTGTTTCAGATGAAGCAACTCAACTGCTGACTTCTAATGAACTCCCGAGCCTGATTACTGATCCAATAAGTGGGTGGAATATGTGTAGAAGCAAGGCACTCAAAAATGCTTTCTCCACTCAGCATCAACCTCCTGAAATAAAATGCCTTCTACACTCAGCGTCAACCTCCTTAACTCAATAAGAGTTTGGAAGACTCACAACATGATCAACAACATAGCATATCCCCTCATCAAATCTCTTGGGTGCAAACACAACAAAACCCCAAGGTAAATTTCCTCATCAGGAAAAGTGATGAACCTTAGTTCACAATTTGATGGCTATTATATAGATTACCTAGGTCTTTTAGTGGCCAGTTTAGAATAAATGAGCCTCAAGCTCCAGTCCCATCTTTCAGGGCACTATGACCACATTTCAAGGGAGTTGTCCCATACAAACAGCTAGTTAGTTGCATCATGATGCTACCACGTGTCCATTGCCTTCTACCCCAAATTCCATTCCACCTAGTGGATCAATAACCACTCTTTCAATAGTCCTCTTAGGTGTTTGTCTCCTATTTTATTTATAAGAAAATAATATACTGTGCAAATTACAGTCATCCTTGGACGCCTGTGCAACATAAAACTTTACAATAAAAGTTATCATAATTTTTCTTAACACAAAATGTTTTCCAACAAATAGGGTATGTTACAGAGGAGGTGTGTGTGTGTGTTTTAAGGAAAAAAATATAGGATCCCCCATCCTGTCTAAGATACCCAGATAGAAGGTGGATCAACCATAAAAAATATGAATTGCTGGTAACCTGAAAGGGAATCAATAAAATTTGAACATGTCACATATATTCTCCCTATTAAAAAAACCTTGGATATATGGGCTCAACTTATTGAGATAACCCTAGGGTCTTCTTATATATATATATATATATATATATATATATATATATATATATATATATATATATATATATATATTCTCATTTTGCTCCCATCTTTTCATTATTCATATTTTTTATTCCATCCATTGTTTTTTTAGTATTTATCCCAAACCCTAACTTGATGGATGGAGAACTTTTCATGATATATTTACTTTGTGCTCAACATGTCTTTCTCTTTAGTGAGAGTATTGAAATTTTCCATTCTCATTTACATTTTATTTTATCTATATTTTTTAGATTATATTTATTTTAGTTTGAATTTAATAATCATTTTGGTGGTTTCATTCTTATAACGAGCCAAGGGACCACGATGATAAAAACGATATCTACTACTCTCATACCATCCAAAGTCGTTAAATATCAATGGATTGATGTTATCTTCATAGCCATGACCACATTTCTATAGATAAATTATGTACGCTTATGGCCTATCATGTTCATGATATTGTTGTGCTTCTAAGTGGTTCCAACCTCATGGATACGCATAATAATGATTTATAGCACAAATGTGTGTCCACTCTTAACAATAACTTCAAGCTCGGATTGTTCTTCTATTCTTACTACACGCCTAATCCCATGACCACTCCATATGACCATCTTTACATATTCTGCGCCTGCCACTTGGTTCTCATTGTCGTTTTGGTTTAGAGAAAAGCATTCCCTACCACTATTGAAGATTTTTTTAAGATGGTTAAATTTCATACTTATCTAGTTGCACACCATCTTCATTATCTTATGGGTACTATTATTATTTTTTGTTCAATGGCACATTGTTAACATTGACCTCTCTTGTCATTTCAACAATGATGATATAATATAATATATAAATTTAAACTTTTTGAAAAAGTTAAAATTTGCTTTAAAATTAAAATATCTAAATTCAATATTCTCTCAAAAAAATTAAAAAAAAAATTGCGATATATATATATATATCCTCGATAATATTTAAAAGTATATTTTTAAAATTATAAAAATATTAAAAAAAATTATCAAAGAGAGAGACACATCCCAAATCTCATTTAAACATGTTGTAATAAGAAAATTTTTAAAGAGTATTCTTCACCCAATAATGTACGCGCCTAAGCCCACGAGCACTCCATATCACCATCGTGTCAACAGAATCCAACGACCGAGATCATCTCAATGGTAAATCCACGGATGTTGTCATGCTTTCCAAAACGGTAGCGGACATGACAGGTTGTCCTGGAATCCAGGCTAGTGACTTCTAGTGGATTCAAAGCACCCAAGGCCCCCACCATACCTTCTGCACTACGCATCGATTAACATTAGTGAGGCATGCCCTTATAAAAACATGAAACCTCAAACTATTTTCCAATGTGGATAAATCCCAAAGACAAATTAATCGCCATCGTCGATCTCTTTGATCGGATGGTTGCTGAGTCTTTGTGTGCAACCCTTCAAATTTCACTCACCTTCAAGATATCCTGATGCCCTCTCGAGTCACATTCTTCCTGTATCTAATCCAAATCACTGTATCATCATTCTCTTCCTCCTCAACCGCAACGTTAGTGTAATCATCAAACTGCTCCCCCTATTCTTGTGCCAACACCTTGTGACAGTATATCCATATCGATGGATCCATTGTATATGATTTTGACATTCAACTAACACTCTCCTAACCATTTAGAAAGATCGTTAATCACTTCTGACGAATTTGGCTTCTCAATATGAAAGATAACTTTATGGGGTCATTTCTTTATTTAAGGCTGAGGGAATCTAGATTCCTCTTCCACCACAATGGCTCAATCAATTCCTACTTATCAACCACCATGACCTTCATATTCATGTGAGCAAATAGCATGCATGATAGGTGATACCCAGCGTTGGAGGCTACTTTCCTTTCCTAATCACCAAGCTTGTTCACAACCATGGAAAGGAGCTTGCATTTTTGTAAAGAGAGAAACAACGTTGTTGAAATAGTATGGCTCTCCAAAGGTTTAACACTGGCCATCACTCACTAAATTACCCAGCTGGTGATGGAAGGTGACTCTCAAATCATTATAATCCTATTGCAACACTTGAAAAATGGTACCCCAGTAAAACAGTTGGACAAAAATTGGTGACTAGGGGATGGCTTATATCACATGGCCACCATTCTTCTACTCATTTCAGTGATCATACCCTCTCATGTTAGATGTGAAGCAAAAAAAATCCACTCCCTACTAATTGCTTCTAATAATTGTTGCTAGTGCTTACCATTCCCTTTATTCTCAGAACACTAAGAGGGATGGTGACCAAAATTGTGGCACTTAAATCACTTCACATGGCTCATTACTTGAAAATACCTCATTACTTGGGTAAACCTATTAATATTTGATTGAGGATTCCCAAAACATGCTAGGAATGTGCCATTATTATTGTTGGTTCCGACATTAAAACTAAGATACTACTGAGGGGTTTACAACTGGATCTAGCTATAAATATATGCCCAATAGTTTCTTCCTTAAATCTGCTGCATATCTTCCTGAAGAATTATCCTTTTCTATACATGAAACACCAACATAATATTTTGACAAATAAAGGGCATATGCTGATACTAGGAGCATTTTGTATCTCTTCTTTAGGGAGTGGTATAATACAAATTGTAGAATAAATTTACTATTGTAAATTCCAAAACATTCACACATAACAAGATTTGCTTTCTTGATGGTTTGATATCACTCCGTATTAGTTTATGGCAGTTCAACTTCATAAATATGAAAATCATTCCTATCAAACTCAACCTCCTTTTCTGCAATTCCTTCTTAAGAAGGAAACATCTATGCTTTGATACAATATAAACCAAACACTCTATAGTGATTAGGGTTGTTCAGCAGTAGGAATGCTTCCTCTTCAGAAGATGGATTTCAACTTATGGATCAAAATTAAATTCATTAATCAGTGTGTTGATCTAGACATTTTTCTCTTTAGCCCATTTTCTTATATCATTATTTCTTTATTATTACTTGATTTGGGTCTAAGAATACGTATAGAGTGCTCATAAATAATGCATAGAATACCCACATAGAATCCTGGAACAATAAATTTGTTTGTAAGAGAAGTTGTAAGGGTTAAAATAGTCACATTTTCACTTCAATGAATAGATATTAGAACATCTACCTCAACCACTAAATATCATCAAATAGTAACCCTGAATAAGTATATAAAATGTAAATACATTTTGTGATCAATGATTGGCTCGAGTCGTACATAGTTAAGCATATGAAATCTGGTCAGTCTTAGTCACCAAAATTTTCTTTTGTAATCAAGTTGGACTAGTGTTGATTTCAACATATTTTTTCACAAATATGTACCATGCGATATCATTAATCAAACTCTTGTTTAGGACTGTGATCATTACTGGAAATTACAATTCTAAGAGAAGTAAAATACCCTTGAACTAACCTCTATACTAGGCATAATTCTTACATTTGATGTTTGCATTCTTGAAACAACAAATAAGACCCATTTGCTTTCCCAAGGTGACCTGACTCTATATACACTAGCCCCCTAGTCCAATTAAGGGAAAATATTTGGCCAATTTTCCATAGTTCTCAACAAAGTCCATGTTCAATAATGGAATTGTCATAGTGAGTGATTTATTTGATGAGGTCTCTGATACCTAGAAATCGAAGGAGTATTTGAAAAAAAAATTGGTTTCCTAATTTAGATAAACCCATAATTGAGCATCTTCAAGTGTCAGTCGCTGATGACATATTCCCTAAATTAGGTATCCAAACCCATGGGTCGTGGTGGAAGATTGGTGGTAGAATTGTTTCAAGGATTTTAAGAAGTTTAATCTTGTGGATGGATCTTTATGACTTAATGATAGATTTGTGTTTGGGGATAAATTGAACGATTTGTGGAGGGTGGTCTCTAAGCAATATACCTGTTTTTTCAACTTCACTCTATTTGGAAAATTTTCACTAACTCTAAAAGGATATCTTTGTCTAGTCCTTAATGCCCATTTAGTCCAAGTTCACTATATACATGCCTAGGCTTGGATAGAGGTTGTTAAGGAAAACCAATAATCTGTTTGAGATCTTGAGAGAGTACCACTCTTAGGCTTGGTCAAGTTACATGATAATATGATTTAAATAACATATAAAACCAAACCAACATATAAAATGTACCATTTATTGAAATTAAAAATATGTTGATCTTTTCATTCACTCTTTATTGTATTTTTTGCAACTCATATTAATTTAAATGTCTCATAAATTCTAAGGTTTAAATGCTTGCATCTATTTCTCAAACATTCTTCGTAGAAAATGGACATTGGGAATTGTAAGAGAAGCACAAATTGTACCCCTCATAAGCCAAGTATTCATTTTTTAGTGGTTTTGTAGCAATTTAGGGGCCCATTTATGGGGCATGATCCCAAAATGCAATGACTTAAACTTTAATCCCTATATTTTAACCCCAAACCCCAACTTGGGCTATGAGAGATATCATTGTTATTCAGAAACCTCAAATTTAAGATTGTATGCTCCTTATTGGAGAAATAGTCATTTTTTTATAGGGGATATGTAGTGGTTTGGAACCATGATCCCTAAAATTATTAGCTGGCTTCTAATCCCTTTGTTTTTTTCCTTAATACATGGTTTAGGCCATGATGTATATCGTTGTTGTGGGATAACCTCGAATTTAGGTGCATATAGCCTTCTTAGGGTATGAATTTTTTTGTAAGACATGTTCAGTGGTATGGGATATTAATCAGGTTTGGGTTAATGCTAACACAGTTTATTAAGCAATTATTAATCAATATAACACAATTACCATTATTCTTTGATTTAGTTTCCTCTTTTAATGCATGAGTAATTTAACGATTTTTAATCTAATTGTTTCTTTGTATTTCTGGAGGTTTTTACTGAATTTATTAATTACAATATGTAATCCTTTCAGCAGTTATGGTAACATTTTGATAGCTTCTTCTATCTTCTTCGTGTGATCACTCTTCGCCATAATCCTTTGTCATTTTACAGAAATCTTGACAATGTGAAATCTTTGTTTGTACAGGGTTTTACTAAACATGGCGAGCCTCTAGTTTTATCATTTTCTTGATTTCTTATCAATTTGTTAGGCTTCTATTAAACACACTTACTGCCAACTAAAATAACTAACTCTTAAACCGACGATCACCCATATGACCATTGTGCCAATAGTTTTAAAAAAATAATCAACGGACGATATCATTTTCTCGATAAATCGACAAATGTTGTTTTTTTCCAAACGGGATGGCACCCTGACAGGTGGTCCCGAGCTCGAGGCTGGTGACTTCTCGTCGATTCCAAGAACCTGGAGCCCCCACCACACCCTTTTCACTACACATTGAATAGAAATAGTGAGGATGGGCTTTATAAATACATGAAACACAAACACTATTGTCAATGTGGGATAAATCCCAATCACTGAATCGATCGCCACCGTCGATCACTATGATCGGACAATTGTTCAGTCTTTCACAATGGATTCTTCATCTTCTCTTCTTCTTGCATCGATCAACCACTCCTCCATCTGGCGTCCCCTACTACTCCCCCATATTCATGTGCTAGCCTTGCCACCAACTTCTTGGAACTCCTGATCCTAACTTTCAAATGAAAATAGGAAGTTGTGTGGTAAAGCATACAATGTGCTTCCTCTATCCAGTAAAGATCTTGACAACTTTCACAAGAAATTAGTCTTTATGAATTATACTTTATAACCTTGAGCATTCGAAACGAGTCACTCCAAACCCATCTGTGAAAATCTCTATAATATTCCCAATTATGTTGCTTTACCTAATTCGCCCAAAATTGAAGTGAAATGGCTCCAGACAAGACAGATGATTCATTCTCAGGCTCGAAATCTGTGTCATTTCGATTATTCTCTATAATTGATGCCCGAGAAGAACTGTCACTGAGAACAATTTCCCTTCCATACTTTTATGATTCTTGGCTTACCCCAGATTTAGGCTTTCATCAATAAATTCACAATTTCCTCGTTTGTACAAAGGAATTGCTTATCAGTCACCATTTTTGCATATGATCATTCATATCTCAAAATCCTTTCAGAATGAGAATGTTTTAGGTTCTTGATCTTTCAGAGACAAATTACAAGAACATTCTTTCAAAATCAATTTCAACATTGAAGATCATACCTCAATTTGTGCATAGCAAATGCAATTACAAAAGCCACATCTTAGCATTCCTTTGCCTATCCAAATTTTCACCGATACCAGCTTGTTTGAAATAAAAATTCACATCCTCACGTTATCTGATGGCATTGATTCCAATCTTCCTTCTCCTTGGATTGATAAGCTAGGTAGAGCTAGAGGTGTTTCTTCTTGTTTGTATATGATGAGTAGAATTGGTGTAAGACAATGCATTTCCAGTTCAAATGAATGCGTCCTTGCTAAAATGGAGAACCACAATCTTAAGAACTGGTTAACGATCTTATGCATGCATTTAGCGCTTGATTCAGACTTGTAGGATGAGCAAATGTTTAAAACATTTCACCCCTTTGTTCTATGATGAAAATGAGTCTGCTGCAATTTCTTATTCTAGGCGTTTTTGCACGGGTTTATTCTTAAGAAGACCAAACACTGTTTTCAAGGTATTGTCATTCAAGAAAGGTAGTGCATCTTTGGAAACATCCTCTAATGCAACCACAAAATGCTCATACCTATGATTTAGACAGTCTTCCCAATACCAAAATAGAGGAAGTGAATTTCCATCCTTTGATTCTTAGCTATCGTCATTCCTTGAATAGTGTGAAGTATATGCCAGCTTAGGTTCATCTATCTCATCACTGCCATATCGATCATGTGGGTGAACACCAGCATCATCAATAAATTCTTCATCTTCACCAGCGAATTTGATCATCAAATTTGTTTTTTAAACTGTATTTCTTGGATAGATCTTTCCAACGAGCTATCATGCACCCCAAACGGAGATTGTATGCAAAAGTTACGACCCCGGGAAGTTGATGTATTAACTTACCCAAACAGGGCCCACATGACTTTTGGCGCTTCGTCTCCTACGGTTAGGTTTTTGGATGTCTAGGGTTTTTGACATTACTGTTTATTGTAAAACTCCTTGAGAGCCTCATAGTAACCATCTTGTTCCGAATGAGCACATCCATCACATCTCTTCTAAGAGATAAGCCGCCACCATTCCAGCAAGATTGTTTTCTGTTGCATTTTACACTTTTAGCTTATTTCCTTATTGAATAGAAAACCAGTTTTATTGTACTCTGTTATTTTGTGTTAAGCATCTCGTAATAATCTGTATTCATTTCGTTCTGCTCATAAAATTTGGATCAGTGAGGTTAGTGAAGTCACCAAATGAGACGACGACACAGGTTGTGGATGTAAATCTAGAGGAGCACTGCAACGATGGGAAAGATAGAAACAACAATGGACTTGGCAAGAGAGAGGCCTCAGAAGACAGTCGTCAACAATAAATAAAGGACAAACCAAATCCATAGAAGCGATGTCTTGATTTCGAGGACTCAAAGTAGCCTCAACCATGATGGTCAGCCTATGTTTACCTAATCTGAATTGGTCTACTCATTTGGCATTTGCTCCAAATTATGAATAGATAGTGTCTATAAGATCCTTAGATGACGTCAACATTTTATTGGTTTTATATCGCCCTTGTGCAATGCATAGTGTAGTAGATTTTAGTTTAGCAAACTCAGCAGTGACTTGTGGAGGTTTTGTTGACTATAAGTCTCAATGTTTCTCTGTCTCGGAGGCCCAGTGCAAACTTATTTTTGTCTAAACAATCACATATGGTTTCTCTATTGACTACAAGCCTAGGTGTTTCTCCATATGGGAGGCCCAATGTAGACTTATTTTTGTCTCCAAGCTTGAGTGTTTCTCCCAGCGAGAGGGTCAATGGAAACTTGGCATGTATCTCTTTGTAAATTTTATGAAATATTAGTGTAAATACTAAATTTAAAAAAAAAAATCATATCTAAATACAAACTTATTAAAATTTTATATATGCATGAAATTCATTCTTCATAAACTAGCAACAACCAAATTAATAATTTTTCTTAGAGTATGTACCAAATTTAATCATATTGGCACATTAATATTATTAATATGATTGTTTCTAGTAAACCATAAAAACATAGACATGTCCACAAAATATTAGTAAAATATTATTATTTAAATATTTATAATATAATATCTAATTAAAAATATTTTGATTTAATTATAAGATTATATTATAATACATACATAACATATATGAATATGTAATAATATTTCAAATTAATTAAAATATATTTAATACATAGCAATACTGATATATAAAGTATTAAATATGATATATAAAGTATTAAATACTAAATATATTAAGAGTAGGAATGCTTCCTCTTCAGAAGATGGATTTCAACTTATGGATCAAAATTAAATTCATTAATTAGTGTGTTAATCTAGACATATTTCTCTTTAGCCCATTTTCTTATGTCATCATTTCTCTATTATTCCTTGAGTTGGGTCTAAGAATACGTATAGAGTGCTCATAAATAATGCATAGGATACCCACATAGAAGCCTAGAACAATAAATTTGTTTGCAAGAGAAGTTGTAAGGGTTAAAATAGTCACAATTTCACTTCAATGAATAGATATTAGAACATCTACCTCAACCACTAAATATCATCAAATAGGCACCCTGAATAAGTATATAAAATGTAAATACATGTAGTGATCAATGATTGGCTCGAGTTGTACATAGTTAATCATATGAAATCCGGTCGGTCTTAGTCACCAAATTTTTCTTTTGCAATCAAGTTGGACTTGAGCTGATTTCAACATATTTTATCACAAATATGTAGCATGCAATATCATTAATCAAACTCTTGTTTAGGACTATGATCATTACTGGAAATTACAATTCTAAGAGAAGTAAAATACCCTTGAGCTAACCTATATACTGGGCATAATTCTTACATCTCATGTTTGCATTCTTGAAACAACAAATAAGACCCATTTGCATTCCAAAGGTGACCTGACTCTATATACACTAGGCCCCTAGTCCAATTAAGGAAAAATATTTGGCCAATTTTCCATAGTTCTCAACAAAGTCCATGTTCAATAATGGATTTGTCATAGTGAGTGATTTATTTGATGAGGCCTCTGATACCTAGAAATCGAAGGAGTATTTGAAAAAAAAATTGGTTTCCTAATTTAGATAATCCCATAATTGAGCATCTTCAAGAGTTAGTCACTAATGACATATTCCCTAAATTAGGTAACCAATCCCATGTGTCATGGTGGTAGATTGTTGGTATAATTGTTTCAAGGATTTTAAGAAGTTTAATCTTGTGGATGGTAGATTGCTGGTAGAATTGTTGGTAGGTATCCAATCCCTTTTGGGTGTTGCTCACATCTCAAACCCAACTTGTTGATGACCTCCATCGAGACTGAATTCTTTGTACTGCCGCCATCAACAATGGTCTTGCAGTATCTGTCGATGATCAACACTTTGGTCTAAAAGATGTCCTTTCGTTGTGCCAGCTCCTTCTCTTTGCATTGGTCGTTCTGAACCAACGTTCTCCTAGTCGTCATGTTTTGACCTTTTCCTCTACCCTCTTTACCATTGGTGGATGTTGAATCTGTCTTCTCATTGCCTTGATCACCTCGTTGATGTCTGGGTTTCCACTCTTGCACGACTTGCACATTCTCTTGGCATTCATAGGATTTGTGTCCCACTCCATGACACTTATAATAGATAATCGTTGGTCTGTCAGCTCCTTTCCTTTCTGCTGGACCATTTCGACCAAACCCACCCCGACTGCGGGTGTTTCAACCATCCCATCATTTTCCTTTTTCTTTCTCTTTGGTCATTGTCCCTTTCGCACGTCGGTTGTCCTCGGCGGATTCTCCCCTAGTTCCACTACTTTGTCCCTTCACGGAAACAGTCTTCGCACCTAGACCTTTCATCCGTCCTCTAGTTGATGTGGTTCTTCTTGACATATTTTCTGCTACTTTCAGAGCTAGTTGGTAGGATTCTCCAACCATTCTAAACTTCGAGAGGCTCAACTCGTCCTCTATGACATAATTCAAGTCATTCACATATATTGCGATTTCTTCTCTACCTTCATCGGTTTGATCGAACCTTATCGACAGTCTGTAGAGATCTTCTGTGTATTCCTTCATGGTCATCTATTTCTATCGGAAGTTTTGTAACTTCGTAAACAAATAAATCACATAGTCGCCAGGTAGGAACTTCCCTTTCAACTTGGCAACCATTCTGTCCTAAGACTTTATTTTCTCGTTGCCTATCTTGACTCTATCTTCCTATACATTGTCCAACCATAATGAGGCATGACAGAGCAGATATACAGGCATCTTTATAATAGATTGATTGCTCACTAGTTGTTGGAACTCACCTACTCACCTAAGACTTGATCTTAATCCCTGTCAGGTTAGTGAAGTGACTAGATGAGACGACGACACATGTTGTGGATGTAAATCCAGAAGAGCACTGTAACGATGGGAAAGATAGAAACAACAATGGAATTGGCAAGAGAGAGGCCTCGGAAGGTAGTCTTCAACAAGAAATAAAAGACAAACCAAATCCATAGAAGCGATGTCTTGATTTCGAAGACTCAAAGTAGCCTCAACCATGATGGTCAGCCTGTGTTTACCTTGTCTGAATTAGTCTACTCATTTGGCATTTCCTCCAAATCATGAATATATAGTGTCTATAACAGCCTTAGATGATGTCAACATTTTATTGGCTTTATATCGCCCTTGTGCATGGCATAGTGTCGTAGATTTTAGTTTAGAAGGATCAGGAGTGACTCGTGGAGGTTTTGTTGACTATAAGTCTCAGTGTTTCTTTGTCTAGGAGGCCCAGTGCAAACTTATTTTTGTGTGAACAATCACATATGGTTTCTCTGTTGACTACAAGCCTGGGTGTTTCTCCATATGGGAGGCCCAATGTAGACTTATTTTTGTATCCAAGCTTGAGTATTTCTCCCAGCGAGAGGGTCAACGGAAACTTGGCATGTATCTCTTTGAAAATTTTATGTAATATTAATGTAAATGCTAAATTTAAAAAAAAAAAAATCATATTTAAATTAACTTGTTGGACAATATATTTGTCAAATTTATAAAAAATCATACAAACTTATTAAAATTTTATATACATATGAAATTCATTCTTCATAAACTAGCAACAACCAAATTAATAATTTTTCTTATAGTATGTACCAAATTTAAGCCTATTGGCACATTAATATTACTAATGTGATTGTTGCTAGTAAACCCTGAAAACATAGACATATCGACATAATATTATTATTTAAATATTTATAATATAATATCTAATTAAAAATAATTTGATCTAATTATAAGATTATATTATAATACATACATAACATATATTAATATGTAATAATATTTCAAATTAATTAAAATATATTTAATACATAGCAATACTAATATATAAAGTATTAATACCAGTTATTCACAGTATATCTAAGTTGATTGAGGAAGGGGCGCGATGGACCAAAGGTTCGGAGAAGGACAGCTCCACTAATCCTATGGGGTTACCCTTGCAACCCCCGAACCTCCCCCCCTTACATCCTCCTTCTCCCCCTCCACACTCCCGAGCACCAACCCTAGTCACATGGAGCCCTTGGATGAAATATTGGATTATTCGGATGACCCGTGGAAACACGACTCCATTTTCATCTCCCTGCCAATTGCTCCTTTCACTGTTACCACCGTTTGTCCGTCTCCGCTGACAGATGGAGCTTGTCAACCCTCCCCTGCAAGAATAGATGCTAGGGTTCTAGCTTCTCCCACACCAGCCTTCCCATCCCTTGATACAAACCTCCCACGGTCACCACTAGCAGTCTCTCCTTTACCACAGGAACCAGACATCACTTATCTCTCACCATCCCATTCTTTCTTCACCTCGGAACCCCTCCACCTAGCATCTAACCCAAACTTTCTTCTCCGGGACCCTGGCTCTTCCCACCATCAGACCTCCATCCCGCCGCTTGAACAAACATGGCTAGCCGATTTGGAAATGCTGGAAGCAGGCTGGCTCGAAACTCCCCCCAACCAACCACTACAACTTGCTAAAGTCTCGCCGGACTACGTGAAACTTCAAAGCCCCGAGGGATTCACAAAATCATTTCTTCATTCAGAGGACTCTCAAGGATCCCCACCCACATCTAATTTGGACAAACACAGTGGAGATGACCGAACAGGCTTTGTAGCTGGCGGCAGCAATGAAAGGTTATCTCCCATCAAAAAACAGAAAAACAAATGCCTTTCTCCGACAGGAATCCCACCGAATCTTGTATGTGGAATAAATATCTCACTCGAAGAAGCAGGGACCATGGTAGAACGAACCCTAGTCGAAAAATTCCGCAGTCGTAATCCCACTCCTGAAGAACTGGACACATGGATTCGAAATAAATGGATGGGCGTTATACAGTGTGTACCAGAAATCAATGCACTCTCCAAGGGATGGTTTGGCTTCTTCTTCAACAGCCCCGACGATGCAGACTTGATACTGAAATAGAATTGGAGCTTTGGATTAATACCCATCATGCTCAAATACTGGATGCCCCTTTTCGACGCAGATAGTGAGAAACTTGATACCATTCCTATTTGGGTTAGATTGCGAGGCTTTCCCTGGGAATTCTGGAACCCAACTTCCTTGCGGGACCTCGGAAATGCCTTGGGGGTCTTCTTGGAGGCCGATCTCTCCTATCAACAGACCCAGATACAAAAGGTCGCATGAATCTTGGTCTCTCTCAATATTAGGACTAAGCTCCGGGCTCACATCAATCTACTTCAAGGCTCAACCACTAGAAAGCAGATTCTTGATTATGAAGGAATTACATTCCAGTGCCACCGTTGTAACAAAACAGGACATATTGCACGCAACTGTACTTTTGGGCTCTCCAAGGATCCTATACGCAAACAGTGGATGGTGTAGGAGAAACCGGCTCAGGAAAACAAAAGGACTTCTACATTACCTGTGGCAGAACACAGAGCTGCTCCAACTGCAAACCACTACTGCATCTTATCTCATCACAACTTCAGTTCAGGACCACACTCCTCCACAAGCCCCGAACCCCCCAGGTACCACTTCAGTCTCTATTCTGAATGATCATTTACTTTCTTTGCACTTCAATGAATCTGTTCCCCTCACAACCACAAACTCTTCACCCTCCCATTCACACACAACAACAATAGTCCCCCTCCCCGAAACCACTTTCACTTATCCCACTCACACCCCCACTTCCCCAAAACTACCCTCCTCACCGAATACCTCAGCCACTTCCTCCACAATACATTTCCACCTCAAATCTAGAGATATCCCATCCCTACCTGACCCTCTCCAAAACTCTGGTTTAGGGGAAAACCCTACCCTCCCCTTGGATAAAAAAGGAAAAGGACGATCTTCACACCTCTCACTTGCACGACAAATAGCACTTTGAGACCAGGAAAATGGAAAGCAGAAAACAATTATTGGGGCGCTTAGAGCAAAAGGCCCTATAGGGGTTTCCCAATGAAGCTCCTCTCATACAACTGTAGGGGTTTTGCAAGTACCCGGAAAAAACTTGCCCTCAAGAGGATGCTCCTAATATTGAAACCAGATGTAATCCTCCTACAATAAACTTTTGGCTCTGAAGCTGAAGTTTCATCTATCCTTCACTATATCTCCTCAAACTACTCCTTCCTCACCCAGAGTGCTAGAGGACATTCTGGTGGCTTGGAAATTGGATGGAATCAATCTACTATTAAGCTCACAAACTCTTGGGGCGCCACCTTTGGCTTGGGTGTACAGGTCCTTTGGGCAGAGGCTGCTCTCTCTCTAAATATCATCAACATCTACGGCCCTTACATAGATAGACTTTTCTTCTGGGAGACCATCCAAAACTCCCCTTTGGTAACAACAGAAAATACTATAATTGGTGGAGACCTCAACCTTACGTTGGGCTCTCATGAAGTTTGGGGACCAAGACCAAGATTAGACTCTATGGAAAATTACTTCACCAACTTACTCGAGAACCTAAAGATGGTGGATCTTGATCCCATAAAATTCTTTCCAACATGGATGAACAGAAGACTTGGGGAAGAAAGGATTGCTAAGAGACTTGACAGATTCCTCCTGACTGAAGACCTTCTGGAACATGACTTTCAGTTCAAACATTGGGTAGACTTTGGACGAGATTCTGACCACCTCCCCATTTTCTTAGAAATTCTCAAGAACCCTAACAAAACACCAAGTCCCTTCAAATTTTGTGAGGCTTGGCTCAAAGAAGCTTAAGTTCTTGAACTCATACACAACAACTAGACCCCTTTTGTAGCAGATGCAGGAAACCATGCTGGCATACATTTTGCCCAGAATCTCTCTAAAATAAAAGAACTTCTAAAGGTTTGGGAAAAAGAGAAAAAATTGGCAAATGACCGGGCTATTATCCAGATTGAAGCCGAGCTAGCAGAACTCCAAAGAAGTGAGGGGGGAGGATTCCTTAATCAGGTGGACATGGAAAAACTACTCCTTCTTGAATCCAACAGAACTAAAATCCTAAAAGAAAGAGAGGAAATTTGGAGGCTGAAGAGCAGAGCAACTTGGATGGCTAGTGGGGATGACAACACCAAATTCTTTCAAGCCTATGCAAAGGGGAGGAAACGGAACAACACAATCTGGGAACTGAAGAACAACAGGAATGAAAGGGTCTCTACCTTCGAAGATCTAGCCGAGACCAGCTCCACTTTCTTTGCAGGACTCTTTAAAGCAGAACAACAGGCCAATATTGCAGAACTTATGAAGATCTCTAGTCTCTTCCCCTCAGGCATCTCGAATGAGGACAATGGAAGATCTTTGAAGAATTCATAGAAGAAGAGCTTAAAGAAACCCTTCACAGCTTTCAAAAAGACAAAAGCCTGAGACCGGATGGATGGACCATTGAATTCTTTCTGACAGCCTTCGACATCATTGGCCCAAATCTACTCCATCTGGTGGAAGAATCTCGGGTGAATGGACACATAAACCCCCCACTAAATTTGACCTTTATAGCACTCATACCTAAAAAAGAAAACTCTCTCAGTCTAGAGGACTATAGACCCATTTCACTCTGCAAAATCACATACAAAGTGGTCACAAAAGTGATAGCTCAAAGATTCAAGAAGGTTCTCTCAAAAATTATCTCACGTGAGCAATTTGGTTTTCTAGAGAATAGACAAATTCATGAGGCAATTGGAGTTGCCGAGGAAGGTATGCATAGCCTCAAGGTCAAGAAGTCAAAAGGGGCCATCCTCAAAATTGACCTCTCAAAGGCTTTCGACACGGTAAGCTAGATCTACCTTAGACTTCTGCTCACTCACCTTGGCTTCAACTATCCATTCATCAAATGGATCTTCGCCTGTATCACCACATCATCCTTTTCAGTCCTAATCAACGGGTCCCCTACACCTTTCTTCCATTCAGAAAGAGGCCTGCACCAAGCCTACCCGCTCTAACCACTCCTCTTCCTCCAGTTGGCCGAAGGTCTGAGTAGAGCCATCCTTGATGCCAAAAGCAGAGGAGCCTTCAAAAGAATCAAAATTGTCAAGAATCACAACATCACTCATCTACTCTTTGTAAACGATATCCTAATCTTCTATAATGGTTCTCACAAGGAAGATGAGATGCTCTTAGAAATTCTGAAACTTTTCTACAGAGCCATGGGCATGAAACTCAATGAACAAAAATCCACCATCACCACCTTTAATCTAGAATCAGAAGCCATCAACAGGCTCAGGTTCTTCTTTCCTTTTGCTGTCTCCACCCTAGATGTTGGTCTCAAATACTTGGGCTTCAAACTAAATCCAAACAACTATAAAAAGAAGATTGTTTTGGCTAATTGCAAAATTGGAAAGTGGGATAAATATCTGGAGCAACAAATGGCTGTCAAGAGCAGGACGCCTAGTTCTAATCAAATATGTCCTAGAAGCTACCCCAATTACTGGATGGCCCTAGAATGGATTCCAAAATCCATCTTATAAAAAACAAATAAAATCTGCTCACGATTCCTCTCGACAGGAAAAAAGGTACAAAAAGTCACACCATGGGAAAATGGGATCAAATTGCATGCCCAAAATCTCAAGGAGGCTAGGGGCTCAAAAACATAACACTCTTTGCAAAATCACTTGCAACAAAAGCTAGCTAGATATTAATTACAACAAAAATTCATTGGGAAATGGTTATATCCCATAAATACATTGCCCCACTAACCATTTGAGATTGGATCAGGAACCCAATACATACCAACCCCACTTCTGGGTCCATCATTTGGAAAGCAGTTTGCAATGCCCTCCCGCTTATCCTTAACGACCTCACTTGGAAAATAGGGAATGGAACAAAAGTCTGAATTGGAGCAGATCCATGGACAGGAAGTGAGCTCGAGCACACTCTACCGCCACAGCTAATTCAACTCCTAAAAGACTCTAGATACTTCCACCTTGATCAGCTTGTTGATCCAGCTTCGACAAACTTCTGGAATCAAGGTTGGAAGAATATTGAGGATCTAGAGTTACCTTTAGACTGGATAGCAGAGTGGAACATATACACAGCCACACTTCGAGCCTCACATATCCGACTCACAGACTCTCTGGATGAACTCATTTGGGAACTAAATGCACATGGCTGCTACACCCCCAAAACTAGGTATCGACACCTCTGCTCTTTAGCCTTTACAATGATACCCAAATGGTGGCAAATCGGAATCAAGAAATTAAAATGCCCACTGAAGGCTAAAATCTTCATGTGGTGTGTTTTAGAAAATAGAATCCCCACATGGGATAGAATGAAGAACTGTCAGCTGGGAGGACCTGGATGGTGTCCTTTGTGCAAATGATGAGGAAACCCCCAATCACCTCTTCCTTTAATTCCCTTTCTCCCTACAAGTCTCGTCACACACCCGCTCTCTTTTAAACCACAGTTTCATTTGGACAGGATAGTCCATAGAAAATGCCTGGAACACTTGGCTGTCCTCATCACAAAATTCACAATTCAAATTGCTCCCCCTCATTCATATTTGGGGCATTTGGCTAGTTCGAAATGCTGCCATCTTCCTAGAAAAACCCTCTCTTCCATAACTGACTGCTAAACATGGCCTAGACATCCTCTCTTTTTTCCATCAACAAAAATCCTCCCTACCCACCCAAATCATCATTGAAGAGAAGATAGATACATGAGCTCACTGGGCATACTTCGACCGTGCCTCGCAAGACCACCTCTGTGATGGGGGAGCCACACTCTTGCTCTCACAAAATCACCACTTCCAGCTCCAAATGGGCCTAGGAATAGGCACAAACAATTTTGCAGAACTCCTTGCATTAAAACTTTTGTTGTGCTTTGCCCAGGGGAAAAATTGCAGAAAGCTTCAAATATTTGGTGATTCTCTCATAGTCATAAATTGGGTGAACAAGACCCACCGGTGTAGAACAATCTCTCTTGTTAATTTGTTTGAAGAAGTCTACAGACTCATGGCCAATTTTGACTCTATCACATGTCTACATGTATACAGGGAAAGAAAATCTGTTGCTAATCGACTGTCCAAGCAAGGATTGAATATGGATTTCGAATCTTGGAAGATTGTGGAAAACATGGAGGATGAAGTCTATGAATTTTTTCATAGACCTTTCACAGAATCGCACTAATCTTCTAGCATGACACATCTTTTTCAAAAGGAAGTTTATGGGAACTCAATGGACCTGATTCTTTTTTTTTTTTGCAATTGTAATCTAATGCTATGAAGCAGAACTTTTTGCTCACTATAATAATGCATGAAAGGTCTAGACACTCGAACAATTTGCATAGCACTGTTACGAAAGCTATATTCTAGCATATATATGTAACTATGACTCTTTCTGATGATAATATAAAAAGCTTTTTTCCTTGGGAAAAAAAAAAAAAATATATATATATATATATATATAAAGTATTAAATATTAAATATGTTAAAAGTATTAATAAAATAACTTTTTTTAATTACAATATTATCATAATTAAACATTGGATTTTAATTCTCCTAGGTGTTACAATAAGAATTGTAGTGGGAGGCTATCGCAGCCTTTTAATCCTTGATAAAGGACGGATGGTCGAGATTCACCTCTTTGGCATATACCTTCAAAGAGATTCGTAAAGCACATATATTGAACGACCCAGATTTATTGTGATGACCAACCTACCGAAAAGTACTTTGCTAAATCCACCGTTCTTTTCTGACCACGTTTTACAATAGAAAGGCTGTGGAGAAGATGAAGCGAAGCAAATGAATTGGAAAGGGTTTCCATATCTTCTTCCTAAGTGGCGGAGACGAAGACCAACGGAATGGAACGCTCCATCATTTGTTGCAAGTCGGCTACACGAGCTGGGTTGGTTTGTTATCCATAACTCTTTTCTCACACAGTATTAAGGTTTTTAACAAAGCTGTTTTTCTACTAACAACTCTGTTTTTCTGCTTTCAGGATCTTTTTTCTGCTTAAGGGTAACATAAGGGTAACATAATTGTTTAGTTACATCCACATTTAGCTAATTGAAGCGTTAATCTTCAACATGTTGTAGTGTTTCTTAGTTGTTGTCCATATCAACCTCCATGAAATCTGCACATAAAAGTAAACAAAATTTACACTTACTATTGACCTTCTTCATGTCGTAAGATTCTTCGATCTGGTCGAAGGTAGCATCGTCTAGATTTCAACAATTTATTTGACGGTCATATGGAAACAAATGAAGAAGTATTAGTGATATTCAAGAAACAATATCTTCATTTGCATAAAGCGCCCTCAATCTCAGGGACTTGATTTATTGGGCATCTTTTTGAAGTTTGTCCTCTGATGGATATATGATTCCTATTCTTCATGTGCAGTCATAGAACTCGAAATGTGGAAGATTATAATTACATTTTATCGTCAATGGACTTGGGCTCTCAATCTTAGGTGCTATTTCTTTAGCTTGACACATTTCTAACATGATGTGTAGTTGTGTAATCCTTGCAGGGGCATCAATTATAATTTTTTGAGATATAGTGTCAATCACTAACCCAAACCAAAATAAATGATTCTCTAATGCACTAGTGCCCAACGATTATATTAAACCATAATTCCATGTTCTTTCTCCATGGCTAATTTCTTCTTCTAAATAGAGAACGCATGGCCTCTTTGGATAACAGAATCATGTTATCCATTCAATCTCCAGAATTTGGTTAAGTGACATGATATATGGCATACAACTAGAGTTACATGATGAAATCTTGACCGAAATCCAGCAGTTACATTTCTTGAATGCACTGTCTATATTTAACCTTTTAAAAAGCATTTTTTAACATTAGTTTTGTTTGGTTTACAACAATATCTAAATAGTGTATATTTATGAAGACTATATCTGACCTAGAAAATTATTTCTCCTTCAATCCATAGGGTGGAAGTAGAGATGGGAGAAGGAAATCATATAAGGGACATTCGGAATGTTTGAGTTCTTCTGGGTTTAATTGACAATTAGACAAGCTGAGAGAAGAGGTTGTTATAAATATTTTCTGTCAATAGAAAGCTTCAGAATTAGTATTGTAGATTAAATAATTGAATTAGCATTGTAGATTGAATAATTTAATTCGAGTTCTCTTTATGTGATGACAAGTGGAATACTGTCTAAGATTCATAAAAAGTAATTAATAAAATGTAAGCCTTAAAATCCAAGGAGATATAAGCCCAATGATATTTGTGATTTAAGTATGATATTAATTTATCATTTCTTTGTTCTCACTATAAAATCAACTAATCTGTTGCCAAACTTGCATGATACACTCCTCAACCTGCACTACCACTTGCATAATTCATTACATGTTATATTGTAATATTTACAATTACATTATTATTGTGTTATTATATCCACTAAAACTCATTGTTATTACTTGGATTTTACAAATATTATGCAGTTCAAAAAAATGTAAAGTGATCCCTATCGGCGTTTTCATCCACTATTATGTGGATGTGCTAGTTAAAATAATATAAAATATGCTCTCAATGTGATGGTATTCATTCTTTAGAAAATGGTAGCATCTAAATTATATATTGTAGCATGGATTACACCAAATGTGTTTTTATTTCCGTGATTACAGTCTAATCAATGAAATGAAATTTATGCTAATGCTACTGCTGCTCGAACAGTGCAGTGAAATGAGCTCTTAGATCATTTGAGATCGTCTTAAAAGGAACAATCTATGCATTAAAAAAATGCCAGCTTAAACGTCTGAATGCTGTGACATACACATAATCAGTATCAGAACGTGAACTAACCTACGGATATCGAAGCGGTATTTCATACAGTATTTCATCATTGTTCCAAATGCTTTTAATACTATCATTAACATCGGACCAGGCAGAAATAAATGGCCAGCCATACTTAAAACTGTTACATAATACAGAAATCTTGTTCAAATTGTCAGGCCTTAAGTTTGCCTCCAATACATTCACGGCGAGACAAAATTCACAATGTGGAAGGTAAAATAGGGTGGGTCTATCCACTGTTCGTCTGCACTCTTCGTTAACAGAAAGAAAATTACAGTAGAAGGCATTTAGAACAATGCGAGGCACAACAATGCGGGCATTTAGAACAATGCGAGGCAACAACAATGCGAGGCACAACATGTTGGAGATAATTCCTCCCGCCAACTTGATGTATCCACCAACCGCTGTACAAAGATTTAATGCGTTGGGTGTAGAAGTAAATGAGCCTCGGGTGAAGAGGCATCGAGATGTTCAATGTATTTTGGGGTGTTCATTTTAGTTTGGGAATTATCTAGAAGAGCCACAGAGCTCTATTGCAAAGCCTTCCCCTGTCTCTGTTTTTGGTCGATTGCATATCCTGTTTTCTGTTTGCCTTTAGGCCATACTCTGTTTTTCAGTTTTTGCTCTGCCCCTTCATAAAATCTATCATGGTATCAGAGCCCAGAGTCACGAATCCCCCTTCACCAGCCATGTGAAGGATCCGAGTGTTGTCTGGTTATGCACAGAGTTGGTCAGCCAAGCCAACCTGCTGCAGAGAAAGGAAAAGAAGGAGCAGCCGACTCTATTCCTTGGTGGCCGGTAGATTTAGAGAGGGGTTTCATCCCTGTTGTGGAGGCCGAATCCTTAAGGAAGGGCCACGACCTGTGGAGGCTCTTATGTAGCAGAAGATTGTCGAGCTAAGGGTTTGAGAGGGTCAAATAGAGGAGCCCGTGTCAAAGCCGCTGAGCCTGAGAGGAGCCGTCAGAGATCTACCATTTCGAGGAGCTGTTGCAGAGAGCCGTAGAGCGTTGCCGGAGGTGAACCGCGGACTTTGCCCGTCTGGAATCGAACAGTCCGCCCCTGAATGACAGAGTTGAATCGTATGAATAAGACTGTTCGACCTCCAAGTCGGCATTAGCTATTGGATTTCTCAAAGATAAAAGTTGTGGAGACCCAATCTTATACAATACGATAAAGCGGATTCTTTTCTGAAAAGGAATTGTAACCTATTCCCAAACAGTCACCAAATACATGGCCACTCTAGATCCAGGCTTATGACTGGCTTAATTGAAATGAAAATGCCCCGAGCATTGAAAATCCAAGAAAATTAAAAAAAAACAGAGTGTTTTGCATTAAGGGGGCGTTTTTGACAGGTCTTGCAGCCAGCAAGCAGTTTTATATTTTTTTTAGGGGGCGATAGGGAAGGAGAAGCAAGTAGGAGACTTGCAAGAAGAAGACAAGTGCCAGCACAGGACACCTGCAGCAAAGAAGAGAAGAAATGGGTTATCAAAGAAGACTCAAGCAGATCAAAAGAAGAAATGCAAGGGCAGAGGCAAAGTATTTTGCACATAGATATGGAGAAGTTCCCATTGTAGAGGAGCTTATTAACACAGTTGAAGTCCAAGAGGAGAACCAGGATAACTGGAGCAGCAGAGTTCTCCTAGTACCCCCACATTTTTCAGGTAAAAATTATGAGTTTTGGGCTATTAAAATGAGAAGTTTTCTTAGAGCAGAAGATTTGTGGTGTTTAGTTCAAAATGAATGTGTGCATCCCCTAGATTTAGAGGCTTTTAAAGCCCTGTCAGAAGACCAAAAATTACAGCAGCATGAATTAGCCTTGCATCTCATCCAACGAGCTGTGGATGAAAGTATTTTCCACAAGATTGCAGCAGCAAAGACTTCCAAGGAAGCATGGAGAATCTTGGAAGAAGAGTTCAGTGAAAGTGGGAGCGACATGTGCAAGCAGCCAACCGTGTCACAACCTGTTGAAGAAGCAGCAGTTGAGAATCCTGTAGTTGAAGCAGAAGACAGCCAAGCTGTTAGTGAATCCCACGGTGTAGAGGCACTTGTGGACGAATACGAAGATGGAACTGCCATTGCAGCAGTAGAAACTCCAGCCATAGAAGTTGCTGAGAAATTCGGTGAACCCCACACAATTGTGGATAATGAAGTTGAAGAACCTGCTATACCAGCAGAAGCACTTTCGCATGAAATGGTTGAGGACTCTGTCAGCCAAGCAGAGCCAGATATGTTTGAGAACAACGAAGCCCACTGTGCAGAGCCACAAGTGGATGAAGATGGTGTTGAAGAGGAAGCTGCCATAACTGCAGCAGAAAATGTTGAATCAGCAACTCAAGAAGTTGCAGGACAGCCAGTAGAGGCTGAATGTGAGGAAGAAAATGAGCTCATGAAGAGCATGCCCATGAGGGCAGAAATTTATTCTAACAGGTTAGATGTTTGTGCATGTGCAAGTGCATATAGAAATCTTCCTGCAATTGAGCAAAATGTAAATGAAAATGATGATGAAATCATTCAAGAGTTTCTAAAGAATGTGGACAATGTGATGTCCTTGTTTGAAGCAGAAAATGGAAAAGAGGGCAGCATTGGAGCTGATAAGCATAATGAAGACCATGAAGATTGTAATTTTATTGAAGAGTTTGACAAAATTATTGAAAGCTGCATGGAATGTGAAGCATTTGAATTCAATGATGATGGGCATTGTGACATGCCAAGAGTACTTAGCAGCACCATTCTTGAAGAAATCTGCATTGAAGAAGCAGAGGAAGAAGATAAACCAGTTGAAAACATTTTTATGAAATGGAGTCTTGAAGAAATCAGACATTATTATTAGTTGATGTCATGGCAGCATGCCAATGAAGAGGATGAAAACAAAATGAAGGATGTGAACAGCATGTGGGATCTTGAAATTCCCACAACATACGAACTAAGGATGCTGAAATCAGAATTTGAAGATGAAGACACAAGGCAGCAAGCCATTGAAGAGTTTGCAGACATTGATGGAAGATTCAAGCCCAAGGAGCTTGAAGAAAACATGAATAAGAAGGTGAGAATGAAGAAGAAGGTAAAGAAGAATGCTGAGTTCAAAGTCTGGAGCAAATGAAAGAAAAAGAAGTCGCTGCATCAGCATGCAGCAGACAAGAATGGTAAGATAATTTTGAGTTTTGACATGAACTAATGTAAGCCTAGCTGAGACTTAGACCAGCAGGCATTAATGTTTCAATGTTTTTTGTTGAAAGCCCATGACGGCATCGTATGTATGTGTTAGATTTTAGTAATTTGTTTATCGTCGGAATTAAGGGGGAGTGTTGGAGACAATTCCTCCCGCCAACTTGATGTATCCACCAACCGCTGTACAAAGATTTAATGCGTTGGGTGTAGAAGTAAATGAGCCTTGGGTGAAGAGGCATAGAGACGTTCAATGTATTTTGGGGTGTTCATTTTAGTTTGGGAATTATCTAGAAGAGCCGCAGAGCTCTATTGCAAAGCCTGCCCCTGTCTCTGTTTTTGGTCGATTGCATATCCTGTTTTCTGTTTGCCTTTAGGCCATACTCTGTTTTTCAGTTTTTGCTCTGCCCCTTCATAAAATCTGTCACAACAATGCGGGAATTTCGTCGATCAGTTGTCCAATGCCGTACAGAAGGAGTTGTAGCTATGAATGATGAGGGTCTCTGCTTATCACCTTTTTTTTATTCATTCGGTCATTTCTGGATCATGCATTTGCTCCATAAACTCTTTATAGAACGAATATTTCTCCATCTTTTCCCGAGCGAATTGTATTTGGTCGGTTAGTTCTTTAGCATTTTTATCCATTTCCAGATTATATGCACTCTCCATAGTTCAATCAAGAAAAACCTTATTGTAATTAAACACCAAATGGATAGAAATCGTTGAGGCTGATCACCATAAATATTTTAGGTATTTATATAGAATGTCTCTTTGATAAACGGTGTGTCCATTCAAGCTGCGGTTGCTCAACTGTTTAATTGCCATATATGCGATTTTTAATTGGAATACTCTATCAACTATTATATTCTGTTTATTAACATCAAACGACAACCTAGGTGGGTGATCTCCGATAAATTTCTCATATAGAAATGATAAATAGTTAAAAAAATTGAATTATTGGTTGCTTATTTTTGTTTATTTTTTTGTTTATTTTTTTTCATACATAACTTCTTTTTATTTATTTTTTAAATTGTAACTTATGCATTGGAGGTTACAAAACTAATAAAGTTGTAACTTATGCATTAGAGGTGACAAGACTAATATAATTATAGAGGATTTAATTTATATGGTTATAGAAGAATATATAAATTATAAATAAATAAAAATATATAAATTTCATAATATGTTTATCTAGTAATTAAATAGAAATAACCAAATTTTACTAATTAAAAGTGATATTAATAAATAATATATTATGAGAAAAAAAACATCCATGTTTTTTTTAAATCTTTCATAATATAAAACTTTATATTTATTTTATCAACCATGAATTGTATATTATGTATTAGAGGTAAACGTTGTGTCCATTCAAGCTGACTTGTGGGAGGTGAACACTCATAGATCACAAATTAAGTGTCACGAACAACTTATATGTTTATTGTTCTCCATGCAATCACTGGTTGTCTATTAACTTAATTAGTTAAATGGATTGTCTCTCACTACCTATTATCCATACATGAGCTATGAATTATCCACACATTAACTACCAATTAATTTTTATATTTTTTTTATAATTATTTATTATTATTAAATTGTTTGAGACAATCATTTTTTTTTATAAAACATTGAAGAAAATTTGATATTATTGTTGCATTATAGGTGATAAAACCAATGATAAAATTTGGAAATAAACTTGGGAAGGAATACACTAAGGGAAAAATATCAAGGTCCTAAAACAAGCAAAACAAAGTTGGATTGAGCCCGATTGAGTAACGTCGAGACATTGTTGGGCACTATCGCTTGCATGACTTCCATGCAAGTGTTGCATTGGCGATAGTAGGATAGACAACAATTCAAATCTGAAATCCATTTATTCCTATTATCCCCAACTTGAAGACCAAGGCCTTGACCCAACCAAAACTAAGACCCTAAAACTGACTTGGACTGAACCTAGGTGACTAGAAACTAATGATTGATACTCTTTAATTGGCATAATAAGTGAGTGTATGGATGAAACACGCATTCGATGGAAACTTATGATACTCTTTAATAGTGCAAGAGTGATAATGACTATGAGTCCTACACCTTTCTTCGACTCGAATTGGAGTTTGAGAAGGCTACTTGGAGAAACCCTCGTTTTGATTAAAGGAGGTTTAATTATAATGTTGGTGGTTGTAGGATCAATGTTTGGGCGTATGTATCTAAAGATAGAGGGGGTGTTTTTAATGACAAGTTTGACAATGGCCGTGGTGGTAGATAGATGGGACGCGGTTGACAAGATGAGGTCACTCACTCTGGTTTCAAGAGGGCATTCAATTTATGAACATCAAACCCTGGAGGGCATTCACTCTAGTTTCATCGTCTGACTTGTAAATTATGGGCCATGTTTTGAAGGGATTGTAGCAGGAAGAATGGGTTTCTTTTACTATTCTTCTTCTAGTGGGGGTTTCTTTTCCAATGGAACAATTTATTACAAATAAACTAAAATCCATGGCTCAGATGACCTTACTGAAGACAATGGCTAGCCCCTATTTGTCTCTATCTGTCTATTAGCTGCGTCGGTCTCCTCTAGAATGTAATGGTCGTCTCCTCTGGGCACATCGATCTCCTCTGCTCCTCAAACCGTCTCCTCTGGGCGCACCGTTCTCCTCTATTCCTCACACGTTGTGCTCTTGAAATGCCTCAAACTCACTATGTTTTAGATGCTCTTAGCTCTTGAAATGCGTAAAGCTCACTCTGTTCTAGATGCTCAAATATCTCTCAATCACTCTCCCTCTACCGTGGCTCTTGGCATGCGCTCTCGACCAATAGTGCTTTGAAGGGTGATTTCATTGCATCAACTATCAAGGCATGTTATTCTTTATGAGAGAATAATGGTTTAGACCAAGGTTGTGTTGGCGTATGTCTACATTGTTGGGAATTTGCATGTTTCAATATTATTATTATTGATGGATGGAAATACATATGACCAACTAACCATTTAAACTTCCAAGTTCCCACAATTATATTTCTAGACAACTTACTTCTATGTAATGTTTGGGCTTACCTTTTTATGTAGATAGACGAGAGATGATGTTACATTAGTATCGTCTTTAATTTAATACATGTTTTTCTATTTGAAAGGTGCTTTCCAATTTTATCTTCCAATAGTTTAGTCAAGAAAGAACATCTTTTTCCCATATTAATTATATCTTATGGGTACATTACCTACCTAATAATAGCCTCATATATTTTCTCCATGATAATTATATCGTATGAGTACATTACCTATTTAATAATAGTTTCACTTTTATTGGAAGGAATCTGAAGCTATAAGAAGAGAACTAGATATGGCTTATTCTTACTAAATTTAAGAACATAAGCTATAATGATGCTTCCCAGCTAGACTTCATAAATGTTGTTTATAGTAAGATAGTCAACATACACTCATCTGGCTCACCCTCCATCACCCAACAACAAACAATTTTTCGCAACATTACCTCCCACTAAAACCATTAAAAATTATCATAAGAAATGAACCTAGTTAGTAGGAGGAGGTGTGTGTGTGTGTGTTAAGGAAAAAACTATAGGATCCCTCATCCTCTCTAAGATACCCAGATAGAAGGTGGATCAAGCATAAAAAATATTAATTGCTAGTAACCTCAAAGGGAATCAATAAAATTTTAACATGTCACATATATTATCCCTATTAAAAATACCTTGGATATATGGCTCAACTTATTGAGATAACCCTAGGGTCTTCTTTTATATATCTATATATATATTCTCATTTTGCTCCCATCTTTTCATTATTCATATTTTTTATTCCATCCATTGTTTTTTTAGTATTTATCCCAAACCCTAGCTTGATGGATGGAGAACTTTTCATGATATATTTACTTTGTGCTCAACATGTCTTTCTCTTTAGCGAGGGTATTGAAATTTTCCATTCTCATTTACATTTTATTTTATCTATATATTTTAGATTATATTTATTTTAGTTTGAATTTAGTAATCATTTTGGTGGTTTCATTCTTATAACGAGCCAAGGGACCATGATGATAAAAACCATATCTACTACTCTCATACCATCTAAGGTCGCTAAATATCAATGGATTGATGTTATCTTTGTAGCCATGACCACATTTCTCTAGAGAAATTCCGTACCCTTATGGCCTATCATGTTCATGATATGTTGTGCTTCTAAGTGGTTTCAACCTCATGGATACTCCTAATAATGATTTATAGCACAAATGTGTGTCCACTCTTAACAATACTTCAAGCTTGGATTATTCTTCTATTCTTACTACGCGACTAATCCCACGAGCGCTCCATATGACCATCTTTACATATTCTGCGCCTGCCACTTGGTTCTCATTGTCCTTTTGGTTTAGAGAAAAGCATTTCCTACCACTATTGAATATTTTTTTAAGACGGTTAAATTTCATACTTATCTAGTTGCACACCATCTTCGTTATCTTATGGGTACTATTATTATTTTTTGTTCAATGGCACATTATTAACATTGACCTCTCTTGTTATTTCAACAATGATGATATAATATAATATAGAAATTTAAACTTTTTGAAAAAGTTAAAATTTTCTTTAAAATTGTAATATATAAATTCAATATTCTCTAAAAAAAAATTAAAATTTGTGATATATATATATCCGTCGATAATATTTAAAAGTATATTTTTAAAATTATCAAAGAGAGAGACACATCCCAAATCTCATTTAAACATGTTGTAATAAGAAAATTTTCAAAGAGTATTCTTCACCAAATAATTTACGTACCTAAGCCCACGAGCGCTCCATATCACCATCGTGTCAACAGAATCCAATGACCGAGATCATCTCAATGGTAAATCAACCGATGTTGTCACACTTTCCAAAAAGATAGGGGGTCTCACAGGTCGTCCCGGGCTCCGAGCTAGTGACTTCTAGTGGAGTCCAAGCACCCAGTGCCCCCACCATACCTTCTGCACTACACATCGATTAACATTAGTGAGGCCTGCCCTTATAAAAACATGAAACCTCGAACTATTTTCCAATGTGGGATACATCCCAAAGATAAATTAATCACCATCGTCGATCTCTTTGATCGGACGGTTGCTGAGTCTCCACGTGCAACCCTTCAGATTTCACTCACCTTCAAGATCTCCTGATGCCCTCTCGAATCACATTCTTCCTGCAGCTAATCCAAATCAGTGTCATCATCATTCTCTTCCTCCTCAACCTCATCGTTAGTGTAATCATCAAACTGCTCCCCCTGTTCTTGCGCCAGCACCTTGTGACAGTATATCCAGATCGATGCCTCCACTGTCTATGATTTTGACATTCAACTGACACTGTCCTAACCATTTAGAAATATCATTAATCACTTCTAACGAATTTGGATTCTCAATATGAAAGCTAACTTTCTGGGGTCGTTTCTCTATTTTAGGCTGAGGGAATCTAGATGCCTCTTCCACCACAATGGCCCAATCAGTTCCTACTTATCAACCACCACAACCTTCATATTCATGTGAGAAGATTGCAGGCATGATAGGTGATACCTATCCTTGGAGGCTAGTTTCCTTTCCTAATCGCCAAGCTTGTTCACAACCATTGAAAGGAGCTTGCATTTTTGTAAAGAGAGAAATAATGTTGTTGAAATAGTATGGCTCTCCAAAGGTTTAACATTGGCCATCACTCACTAAATTACCTAGCCGATGATGGAAGGTGACTCTCAAATCATTATAATCCCATTGCAACACTTGAAAAATGGTACCCTAGTAAAACAGTTAGCCAAACATTGGTGAGTAGGGGATGGCTTATATCACATGGCCACCATTCTTCTACTCTTTTCAATGATCATATCCTCTCATGTTAGATGTGAAGCTAACAAAATGCACTCCCTACTAATTGCTTCTAATAATTGATGCTAGTGCTTACCCTTCCCTTTATTCTCGGAACACTAAGAGGCATGGTGACAAAAATTGTGGCACTTAAATCACTTCACATGGCTCATTACTGTAAAATACCTCATCACATCGGTAAACCTATTAATATATGATTGAGGCTTCCCAAAACATGCTAGGAATGTGCCATTACTATTGTTGGTTCCGACATTAAAACTAAGATACTACTGAGGGGTTTACTATTGGATCTAGCTATAAATATATGGCCCAATAGTTTCTTCCTTAAATCTGCTGCATATCTTCGTGAAGAATTATCCTTTTCAATACATCAAACACCAACATAATATTTTGAAAAATCAAGGGCATATGTTGATACTAGGAGCATTTTGTATCTCTTCTTTAGGGAGTGGTATAATAGAGATTGTAGAATAAATTTACTGTTGTAAATGCCAAAACATTCACACATAACAAGATTTGCTTTCTTGATGGTTTGATATCACTCCGTATTAGTTTATGGCATGTCAACTTCATAAATATGAAAATTATTCCTATCAAACTCAACCTCCTTTTCTGCAATTCCTTCTTAGGAAGCAAACATCTATGCTTTGATACAATATAAACTGAACACTCTCAAGTGATTAGGGTTGTTCAGCAGTAGGAATGCTTCCTCTTCAGGAGATGGATTTCAACTTATGGATCAAACCAACATATAAAATGTACCATTTATTGAAATTAAAAATATGTTAATCTTTTCATTCACTCTTTATTGTATTTTTTGCAACTCATATTAATTTAAACATCTCATAAATTCTAAGGTTTAAATGCTTGTATCTATTTCTCAAACATTCTTCGTAGAAAATGGACATTGGGAATTGTAAGAGAAGCACAAATTGTACCCCTCATAAGCCAAGTATTCATTTTTTCGTGGTTTTGTAGCAATTTAGGGGCCCATTTATGGGGCATGATCCCAAAATGCAATGACTTAAAGTTTAATCCCTATATTTTAACCCCAAACCCCAACTTGGGCTATGAGAGATATCATTGTTATTCAGAAACCTCAAATTTAAGATTGTATGCTCCTTATTGGAGAAATAGTCATTTTTTATAGGGGATATGTAGTGGTTTGGAACCATGATCCATAAAATTATTAGTTTGCATCTAATCCCTTTGTTTTTTTCCTTAATACATGGTTTAGGCCATGATGTATATTGTTGTTGTGGGATAACCTCGAATTTAAGTGCATATAGCCTTCTTAGGGTATGGATTTTTTTGTAAGACATGTTTAGTCGTATGGGATATTAATCAGGTTTAGGTTAATGCTAACATAGTTTATTAAGCAATTATTAATCAATATAACACAATTACCACTATTCTTTGATTCAGTTTCCTCTTTTAATGCATGAGTAATTTAACGATTTTTAATCTAACTATTTCTTTGTCTTTCTAGAGGGTTTTACTAAATTTATTAATTACAATATGTAATCCTTTCAGCAGTTATGGTAACATTTTAATAGCTTCTTCTATCTTCTTCGTGTGATCACTCTTCGCCATAATCCTTTGTCATTTTATAGAAATCTTGACAATGTGAAATCTTTGTTTTTACAGGGTTTTACTAAACATGGCGAGCCTCTAGTTTTATCATTTTCTTGATATCTTATCAATTTTTTAGGCTTCTATTAAACACACTTACTGCCAACTAAAATAACTAACTCTTAAACGAACAATCACCTATATGACCATTGTGCCAATAGTTTTAAAAAAATAATCAACGGATAAGATCATTTTCTCGATAAATCGACGAATGCTGTTATTTTTCCAAAAGGGTAGGGAGCCTGACAGGTCATCCCGGGCTCGAGGCTGATGACTTCACGTGGATTCCAAGCACTTGGAGCCCCCACCACACCCTTTGCACTACGCATTGAATAGAAATAGTGAGGATGGGCTTTATAAATACTTGAAACACAAACACTGTTGTCAATGTGGGATAAATCCCAATCACTGAATCGATCGCCACCCGTCGATCACTATGATCGGACGATTGTTGAGTCTTTTGCAATGGATTCTTCATCTTCTCTTCTTCTTGCATCGATCAACCACTCCTCCATCTAGCTTCCCTACTGCTCCCCCTGTTCATGTGCTAGCCTCACCACCAGCTTCTTGGAACTCCTGATCCTGACTTTCAAATTAAAATAGGAAGTTGTGTGGTAAAGCATACAATGCCCTTCCTCTATCCAGTAAAGATCTTGACAACTTTCACAAGGAATTAGTCTTTCTGGATTATACTTTATAACCTTGAGCATTCAAAACGAGTCACTCCAAACCCATCTATCAAAATCTCTATAACATTCCCAATTATGTTGCTTTACCTAATTCGCCCAAAATTGAATTGAAATGGCTCCATACAAGACAGATGATTCATTCTCAGTCTCGAAATCTGTGTCATTTTGATTATTCTCTATAATTGATGCCCAAGAAGAACTGTCACCAGGAACAATTTCCCTTCCATAGTTTTATGATTCTTGGCTTAACCCAGATTTAGGCTTTCATCAATAAATTCACAAAGTCCTCGTTTGTACAAAGGAATTGCTTCTTAGTCACCATTTTTGCATATGATCATTCATATCTCAAAATCCTTTCAGAATGAGAATGTTTTATGTTCTTGATCTTTCAGAGACAAATTATAAGAACATTCTTTCAAAATCAATTTCAACATTGAAGATCATACCTCAATTTGTGCATAGAAAATGCAATTACAAAAGCCACATCTTAGCATTCCTCTGCCTATCCAAAACTTCACCAATACCAGCTTGTTTGAAATAAAAAATCACATCCTCACGTTATCTGATGGCATTGATTCCGATATTCCTTCTCCTTGGATTGATAGGCTGGGTAGAGTTAGAGGTGTTTCTTCTTGTTTGTATATGATGAGTAGACTTGGTGTAATAAAATGCATTTCCAGTTCAAATGAATGTGTCCTTGCTAAAATGGAGAACCAAAATCTTAAGAACTGGTTAACAATCTTATGCATGCATTTAGTGCTTGATTCAGACTTGGAGGATGAGCAAATGTTTAAAACATTTCACCCCTTTGTTCTCTGATGAAAATTAGTCTGCTGCAATTTATTATTCTAGGAGTTTTCGCACGGGTTTATTCTTAAGAAGACCAAACACTCTTTAAAAGGTTTTGTCATTCAAGAAAGGTAGTGTATCTTTGGAAACATCCTCCAATGCAACCACAAAGTGCTCATACCTATGATTTAGACATTCTTCCCAATACCAAAACAGAGGAAGTGAATTTCCATCCTTTGATTCTTAGCTGTCACCATTCCTTGAATAGTCTGAAGTATATGCCAGCTTAGGTTCATCTACTTCATTACTGCCATATCGATCATGTGGGTGAACACCAGCATCATCAATAAATTCTTCATCTTCACCAACAAATTTGATCATCAAATTCATTTTTTCAGATGTAGTCCTCGGATAGATCTTTCCAACGAGCTATCATGCGCCCCAAACGGAGATTGTATGCAAAAGTTACGACCCCGGGAAGTTCATGTACTAACTTACCCAAACGGGGCCCACATGACTTTTGGCGCTTCGTCTCCTAGGGTTAGGTTTTTGGATGTCTAGGGTTTTTGACATTTCTGTTTATTGTAAAAGGCCTTGAGAGCCTCATGGTAACCATCTTGTTCCAATTGAGCGCAGCTGTCACATCTCTTCTCAAAGATAAGCCGCCACCATTCCAGCAAGATTGTTTTCTGCTGCATTTTACACTTTTAGCTTATTTCCTTATTGAATAGAAAACCAGTTTTACTGTACTCTGTTATTTTGTGTTAAGCATCTGGTAATAATCTGTATTCATTTCGTTCAGCTCATAAAATCCGGATCAGTGAGGTTAGTGAAGTCACTAGATGAGACGACGACACAGGTTGTGGATGTAAATCCAGAGGAGCACTGCAACGATGGGAAAGACATAAACAACAATGGAATTGGCAAGAGAGAGGCCTCTGAAGGCAGTCGTCAACAATAAATAAATGACAAACCAAATCCATAGAAGCGATGTCTTGATTTCGAGGACTCAAAGTAGCCTCAGCCATGATGGTCATCCTGTGTTTACCTGGTCTGATTTGGTCTACTCATTTGGCATTTGCTCCAAATTATGAATATCTAGTGTCTATAAGATCCTTAGGTGATGTCAACATTTTATTGGTTTTATATCACCCTTGTGCATGGCATAGTGTAGTAGATTTTAGTTTAGCAAACTCAGCAGTGACTCGTGGAGGGTTTGTTGACTATAAGTCTCGTTGTTTCTCTGTCTAGGAGGCCCAGTGCAAACTTATTTTTGTCTGAACAATCAAATATGGTTTCTCTATTGACTACAAGCCTAGGTGTTTCTCCATATGGGAGGCCCAATGTAGACTTATTTTTGTCTCCAAGCTAGAGTGTTTCTCCTAGCGGGAGGGTCAATGGAAACTTGGCATGTATCTCTTTGTAAATTTTATGTAATATTAATGTAAATACTAAATTTAAAAAAAAAAAAATCTTATCTAAATTAACTTACTAAACAATATATTTGTCAAATTTATAAAAAATCATACAAACTTATTAAAATTTTATATATGCATAAAATTCATTCTTCATAAACTAGCAAAAACCAAATTAATAATTTTTCTTATAGTATGTACCAAATTTAATCCTATTGGCACATTAATATTATTAATGTGATTGTTTCTAATAAACCATAAAAACATAGACATATCCACAAAATATTAATAAAATATTATTATTTAAATATTTATAATATAATATCTAATTAAAAATATTTTGATTTAATTATAAGATTATATTATAATACATACATAACATATATGAATATGTAATAATATTTCAAATTAATTAAAATATATTTAATACATAGCCATACTGATATAAAGTATTAAATATTAAATATATTAAGAGTATAATAAAATAATATTTTTTAATTATGATATTATAATAATTAAACATTGAATTTTAAATAAAATAATATAAAATATGCTCTCAATGTGATGGTATTCATTGTTTAGAAAATGGTAGCATCTAAATTATATATTGTAACAGGGATTACACCAAATGAGTTTTTATCTCCATGATTACAGTCTAATCAATGAAATGAAATGAATGCTAATGCTACTGCTGCTGGAACAGTGCAGTGAAATGAGCTCCGAGATCGTTTGAGATCGTCTTAAAAGAACAATCTATGCATTAAAAAAATGCCAACTTAAACGTCTGAACGCATCGACATACACATAATCACGATCAGAAGGTGAACTAACCTGCGGATATCGAAGCGGTATTTCATGCAGTATTTCATCACTGTTCCAAATGGCTTTAATACTGTCATTAAGATCGGACCAGTCAGAAATAAATGCCCAGCAAAACTTAAAACTGTTACATAATACAAAAATCTTGTTCAAATTGTCAGGCCTTAAGTTTGCCTCCAATACATTCACGGCGAGACGGAATTCACAATGTGGAAGGTAAAATAGGGTGGGTCTGTCCACTGTTCGTCTGCACTCTTCGTTAACAGAAAGAAAATTACAGTCGAGGGCATTTAGAACTAATTTCTCCACTGAAGACGTTATAGCTGGATCATACACCACGATATCACTCACCCACGGAAATTTCTCTCTCAACAACAATGCGAGGCATCTTTTCCCGAGCGAATTGTATTTGGTCGGTTAGTTCTTTAGCATTTTTATCCATTTCCAGATTATATGCACTCTCCATAGTTCAATCAAGAAAAACCTTACTGTAATTAAACACCAAATGGATAGAAATCGTTGAGGCTGATCACAATAAATATTTTTGGTATTTATATAGAATGTCTCTTTGATAAAAGTTGTGTCCATTCAAGCTGCGGTTGCTCAACTGTTTAAATGCGATATATGCGATTTTTAATTGGAATACTCTATCAATTATTATATTCTGCTTATTAACAACAAACAACAACCTAGGTGGGTGATCTCCGATAAATTCCTCATATAGAAATGATAAATAGTTAAAAAATTTGAATTCTTTATTATATGGTTGTTTCTTTTTTTTCAGACATAACTTCTTCTTTTTTTAAATTGTAACTTATGCATTAGAGGTGACAAAACTAATAAAATTGTAACTTATGCATTAGAGGTGACAAAACTAATAAAATTATAGAAGATTTAATTAATATGGTTATAAAAGAATATATAAATTATAAATAAATAGAGATAGATAAATTTCTTAATATGTTTATCTAGTAATTAAATAGAAATAACTAAATTTTACTAATTAAAAGTGATATTAGCTAGCACATCTACATAATAGTGGATGAAAACTCGGATTGGGATCACTGTACATCTTTTTTGAACTGCATAATATTTATAAAATCCATATTATAACACAATAATAATGTAATTGTAAATATTACAATATAACATGTAATGGATTATGCAAGTGGTAGTGCAGGTTGAGGAGTGTATCTTGCAAGTTTGCAACAGATTAGTTGATTTTATAGTGAGAATCAGTATAAAGAAATGATACTTAGTATCATACTTAACTCACAAATTTATTCCGGCTTATATCTCCTTGGATTTTAAGGTTCACATTTTATTAATTATCTTTTATCAATCTTAGACATTATTCCACTTGCTATCACATAAAGAGAACTCCAATTAAATTATTCAATCCATAATGTTAATTCTGAAGCTTTCTATTGACAAAAAATATTTTTAGCAAGGTCTTCTTTCAACTTGTCTAATTGTCAATTAATCAGAAAAGGACTCAAACATTCTACAATAAATAAATAGATAAAATGTTCCAGCAACTGCATGTTCCTTATATGATTTCCTTCTCCCATCTCTACTTCCACCTTATGGAGTGAAGGAGAAATAATTTTCTGTGTACGATATAATCTTTATAAATATACACCATCTAGATATTGTTGTAAAGGAAACAAAACTAATGTTAAAAAATGCTTTTTAAAAGATTAAATATAGACAGTGCATTGAAGAAATGTAACGGCTGGATTTTGTTCAAGATTTGATCATGTAACTCTAATTGTATGAGATTGAATGGATAACATGATTCTGTTATCCAAAGAGGCCATGTGTTCTCTATTTAGAAGAAGAAATTAGCCATGGAGAAAGCACATGGAATTAGGGTTTAATATAATCATTGGGCACTAGTGCATTAAAGAACCATTTATTTTGGTTTGGGTTAGTGATTGACACTATATCTCAAAAAATTATAAATTGATGCACCTGCAAGGATTACAGTTAACTGCACATCATGTTAGAAATGTGTCAACTTAAAGAAATAGCACCTAAGATTGAGAGCCGGAGTCCATTGAGGATAAAATGTAATTATAATCTGGCACATTTCCAGTTCTATGAGTGCACATGAAGAATAGGAATCATATATCCATCAGCGCACAAACTTCATAGAGATGCCCAAGAAATCAAGTCGCTGAGATTGAAGGTGCTTTATGAACATGAAGATCTTGCTTCTTGAATATCACTGAGACTTCTTCATTTGTTTCCATATGACCGTCAAATAAATTGTTGAAATGCAGAAGATGCTACCTTCCACCTGATCGAAGAATCTGCCTACATGAAGAAGGCCAATAGCAAGGGTAAATTTTGTTTACTTTTATGTGCAGATTTCATGGAGGTTGATATGGACAACAACTAAGAAACACTACATCATGTTGAATATTAACGCTTCAATTAGATAAATGTGGATGTAACTAAACAATTATGTTAACATTATGCTATGCAAGAAGTTTTGTAATGCAATAAATAGATGCCCCATCAATGTAATTGTGCACCTTGCAATAATAAAATTAAAATGTTTGTTTAGTTTTTCTGTTTTCATTTCAATCATTGTGCCCATGTTTTTTTAACACAATAACCTTGCAAATTTGTTGCTTAAATCAAATCGCAGAATCCTGAAACAATTTGATTACCAAAATAAATTGGAATTTTCAAAAGGTTCACATGGAGTATTTTACCTCAAGTATATTTTAGATTGTTACTGAAAATTTTAAATGAATCTTTCACTAGTTCCTAAGAGTCCCAAAAATAGCAAAAAATTAAAATTTTTCCTGCTTGCAATATTCTTTAATTTACAGTAAAAAGATTCATACATTAAATCTAATATCATTAAGAACATCCATACTTGCATGAAACAATTTTAGTCCTAAGGCTTTCGTTTTACATGGTCTCTTCTATGCGTGAGTTTGGAATTTGCGGAAGCGGTGTGGAATATAATATGATGGCATGTTTTAATTTTAATTGTAACTGCTAGTACAAGGTAGAAATGCACTCCTCACTACTTCAAGAAATCATGTGATTAAATTTTGAATGTCAAATGTCACCTTCAGTGATGAGCTCCTTTGATGACGGTATGTTGTGCACATGGGGCTTCTATAATACTCCGAGACAGGTAATTACATACCTCGGCAGGGTTGCCAGGGTTGCCGGGAGGTATGGGTGAATATCGTGGTTGCCGGACTTACTTAGCATAATGCTAATGCCATTCTATAATCCTATGGTTGCAGGTATGTTCAATCTGCGAGTGCTGCCACTAAAGGGTTGGTTCTTATTTTACTAATGGTCCTATTTCACCGAGGTGCATGATGAGTTAATAAAAAGTGGGTATCCCTTTACCATGGTAGTCCATACGTAAATGTCTTCCCAATGTGATGTGTACTACTATAAGCTTATTGTAATTTAAACGAAATGTGGGATGCGTCATAGTTTCATTATAGACATTGTACAAAATCGAGCCTTTTGTAATTAAAAAGAAAGAGTGGGTGAATCCACGTCTTCACTATAGACTTTGCAAAAGAATTGAATCTCCACTAAAGAGAGACTCGTATACTCTTTAATGCGCTTTTAATGATTTATGGGGGACAACCTGTCTACGAGGGTTTGGATAGTGAGTTGGGGTTTTCTCTTAGTTATCCTTGTATTCGACTTGTTCTTCATTTTCTTTTGCTCTGCACTTCGTTGTATGGTCACTGTGTGGTGTACTGACCCGATCTTAAAGAAACCTTTCACAGCTTTCAAAAAGACAAAAGCCTGAGACCGGATGGATGGACCATTGAATTCTTTCTGACAGCCTTCGACATCATTGGCCCAAATCTACTCCATCTGGTGGAAGAATCTCGGGTGAATGGACACATACACCCCCCACTAAATTTGACCTTTATAGCACTCATACCTAAAAAAGAAAACTCTCTCAGTCTAGAGGACTATAGACCCATTTCACTCTGCAAAATCACATACAAAGTGGTCACAAAAGTGATAGCTCAAAGATTCAAGAAGGTTCTCTCAAAAATTATCTCACGTGAGCAATTTGGTTTTCTAGAGAATAGACAAATTCATGAGGCAATTGGAGTTGCCCAGGAAGTTATGCATAGCCTCAGGGTCACGAACTCAAAAGGGGCCATCCTCAAAATTGACCTCTCAAAGGCTTTCGACACGGTAAGCTAGATCTACCTTAGACTTCTGCTCACTCACCTTGGCTTCAACTATCCATTCATCAAATGGATCTTCGCCTGTATCACCACATCATCCTTTTCAGTCCTAATCAACGGGTCCCCTACACCTTTCTTCCATTCAGAAAGAGGCCTGCACCAAGCCTACCCGCTCTAACCACTCCTCTTCCTCCTGTTGGCCGAAGGTCTGAGTAGAGCCATCCTTGATGCCAAAAGAAGAGGAGCCTTCAAAGGAATCAAAATTGTCGAGAATCACAACATCACTCATCTACTCTTTGTAAACGATATCCTAATCTTCTATAATGGTTCTCACAAGGAAGATGAGATGCTCTCAGAAATTCTGAAACTTTTCTATAGAGCCACGGGCATGAAACTCAATGAACAAAAATCCACCATCACCACCTTTAATCTAGAATCAGAAGCCATCAACAGGCTCAGGTTCTTCTTTCCTTTTGCTGTCTCCACCCTAGATGTTGGTCTCAAATACTTGGGCTTCAAACTAAAGCCAAACAACTATAAAAAGAAGATTGTTTTGGCTAATTGCAAAATTGGAAAGTGGGATAAATATCTGGAGCAACAGATGGCTGTCAAGAGCAGGACGCCTAGTTCTAATCAAATATGTCCTAGAAGCTACCCCTAATTACTGGATGGCCCTGGAATGGATTCCAAAATCCATCTTATAAAAAACAAATAAAATTTGCTCACGATTCCTCTCGACGGGAAAAAAGGTACAAAAAGTCACACCATGGGTAAAATGGGATCAAATTGCATGCCCAAAATCTCAAGGAGGCTAGGGGCTCAAAAACATAACACTCTTTGCAAAATCACTTGCAACAAAAGCTAGCTGGAGATTAATTACAACAAAAATTCATTGGGAAATGGTTATATCCCATAAATACATTGCCCCACTAACCATTTGAGATTGGATCAGGAACCCAATACATACCAACCCCACTTCTGGGTCCATCATTTGGAAAGCAGTTTGCAATGCCCTCCCGCATATCCTTAACGACCTCACTTGGAAAATAGGGAATGGAACAAAAGTCTAAATTGGATCAGATCCATGGACAGGAAGTCAGCTCGAGCACACTCTACCGCCACAGCTAATTCAGCTCCTAAAAGACTCTAGATACTTCCACCTTCATCAGCTTGTTGATCCAGCTTCGACAAACTTATGGAATCAGAGTTGGAAGAATATTGAGGATCTAGAGTTACCTTTAGACTGGACAGCAGAGTGGAACATATACACAGCCACACTTCGAGCCTCACATATCGGACTCACAGACTCTCTGGATGAACTCATTTGGGAACTAAATGCACATGGCTGCTACACCCCCAAAACTAGGTATCAACACCTCTGCTCTTTAGCCTTTACAATGATACCCAAATGGTGGCAAATCGGAATCAAGAAATTAAAATGCCCACTGAAGGCTAAAATCTTCATGTGGTGTGTTTTAGAAAATAGAATCCCCACATGGGATAGAATGAAGAACTGTTAGGTGGGAGGACCTGGATGGTGTCCTTTGTGCAAATGATGAGGAAACCCCCAATCACCTCTTCCTTTAATTCCCTTTCTCCCTACAAGTCTCGTCACACACCCGCTCTCTTTTAAACCACAGTTTCATTTGGACAGGATAGTCCATAGAAAATGCCTGGAACACTTGGTTGTCCTCATCACAAAATTCACAATTCAAATTGCTCCCCCTCATTCATATTTGGGGCATTTGGCTAGCTCGAAATGCTGCCATCTTCCTAGAAAAACCCTCTCTTCCATAACTGACTGCTAAACATGGCCTAGACATCCTCTCTTTTTTCCATCAACAAAAATCCTCCCTACCCACCCAAATCATCATTGAAGAGAAGATAGATACATGAGCTCACTGGGCATACTTCGACCGTGCCTCACAAGACCACCTCCGTGATGGGGGAGCCACACTCTTGCTCTCACAAAATCACCACTTCCAGCTCCAAATGGGCCTAGGAATAGGCACAAACAATTTTGCAGAACTCCTTGCATTAAAACTTTTGTTGTGCTTTGCCCAGGGGAAAAATTGCAGAAAGCTTCAAATATTTGGTGATTCTCTCATAGTCATAAATTGGGTGAACAAGACCCACCGGTGTAGAACAATCTCTCTTGTTAATTTGTTTGAAGAAGTCTACAGACTCATGGCCAATTTTGACTCTATCACATGTCTACATGTATACAAGGAAAGAAAATCTGTTGCTAATCGACTGTCCAAGCAAGGATTGACTATGGATTTCGAATCTTGGAAGATTGTGGAAAACATGGAGGATGAAGTCTATGAATTTTTTCATAGACCTTTCACAGAATCGCACTAATCTTCTAGCATGACACATCTTTTTCAAAAGGAAGTTTATGGGCACTCAATGGACCTGATTTTTTTTTTTTTTTGCAATTGTAATCTAATGCTATGAAGCAAAACATTTTGCTCACTATAATAATGCACGAAAGGTCTAGACACTTGAACAGTTTGCATAGCACTGTTACGAAAGCTATATTCTAGCATATATATGTAACTATGACTCTTTCTGATGATAATATAACAAGCTTTTTTCCTTGAGAAAAAAAAAATATATATATATATATAAAGTATTAAATATTAAATATGTTAAAAGTATTAATAAAATAACTTTTTTTAATTACAATATTATCATAATTAAACATTGGATTTTAATTCTTAGGTGTTACAATGAGAATTGTTGTGGGAGGCTATCGCAGCCTTTTAATCCTTGATAAAGGACGGATGGTCGAGATTCACCTCTTTGGCATATACCTTCAAAGAGATTCGTAAAGCACATATATTGAACGACCCAGATTTATTGTGATGACCAACCTACCGAAAAGTCCTTTGCTAAATCCACCGTTCTTTTTTGACCACGTTTTACAATAGAAAGGCTGTGGAGAAGATGAAGCGAAGCAAATGAATTGGAAAGGGTTTCCATATCTTCTTCCTAAGTGGCGGAGACGAAGACCAACGGAATGGAACACTCCATCATCTGTTGCAAGTCGGCTACACGAGCTGGGTTGGTTTGTTATCCATAACTCTTTTCTCACACGGTATTAAGGTTTTTAACAAAGCTGTTTTTCTACTAACAACTCTGTTTTTCTGCTTTCAGGATCTTTTCTGCTTTCAGGATCTTTTTTCTGCTTAAGGGTAACATAAGGGTAATATAATTGTTTAGTTACATCCACATTTAGCTAATTGAAGCATTAATCTTCAACATGTTGTAGTGTTTCTTAGTTGTTGTCCATATCAACCTCCATGAAATCTGCACATAAAAGTAAACAAAATTTACACTTACTATTGACCTTCTTCATGTCGTAAGATTCTTCGATCTGGTCGATGGTAGCATCGTCTAGATTTCAACAATTTATTTGACGGTCATATGGAAACAAATGAAGAAGTATTAGTGATATTCAAGAAACAATATCTTCATTTGCATAAAGCGCCCTCAATCTCAGCCACTTGATTTATTGGGCATCTTTATGAAGTTTGTCCTCTGATGGATATATGATTCCTATTCTTCATGTGCAGTCATAGAACTCGAAATGTGGAAGATTATAATTACATTTTATCGTCAATGGACTCGGGCTCTCAATCTTAGGTGCTATTTCTTTAGCTTGACACATTTCTAACATGATGTGTAGTTGTGTAATCCTTGCAAGGGCATCAATTATAATTTTTTGAGATATAATGTCAATCACTAACCCAAACCAAAATAAATGGTTCTTTAATGCACTAGTGCCCAACGATTATATTAAACCATAATTCCATGTGCTTTCTCCATGGCTAATTTTTTCTTCTAAATAGAGAACGCATGGCCTCTTTGGATAACAGAATCATGTTATCCATTCAATCTCCAGAATTTGGTTAAGTGACATGATATATGGCATACAACTAGAGTTACATGATGAAATCTTGACCGAAATCCAGCAGTTACATTTCTTGAATGCACTGTCTATATTTAACCTTTTAAAAAGCATTTTTTAACATTAGTTTTGTTTGGTTTACAACAATATCTAAATCGTGTATATTTATCAAGATTATATCTGACCTAGAAAATTATTTCTCCTTCAATCCATAGGGTGGAAGTAGAGATGGGAGAAGGAAATCATATAAGGGACATTCCGAATGTTTGAGTTTTTCTGGGTTTAATTGACAATTAGACAAGCTGAGAGAAGAGGTTGTTATAAATATTTTCTGTCAATAGAAAGCTTCAGAATTAGTATTGTAGATTAAATAATTGAATTAGCATTGTAGATTGAATAATTTAATTCGAGTTCTCTTTATGTGATGACAAGTGGAATACTGTCTAAGATTCATAAAAAGTAATTAATAAAATGTAAGCCTTAAAATCCAAGGAGATATAAGCCCAATGATATTTGTGATTTAAGTATGATATTAATTTATCATTTCTTTGTTCTCACTATAAAATCAACTAATCTGTTGCCAAACTTGCATGATACACTCCTCAACCTGCACTACCACTTGCATAATTCATTACATGTTATATTGTAATATTTACAATTACATTATTATTCTGTTATTATATCCACTAAAACTCATTGTTATTACTTGGATTTTACAAATATTATGCAGTTCAAAAAAATGTAAAGTGATCCCTATCGGCGTTTTCATCCACTATTATGTGGATGTGCTAGTTAAAATAATATAAAATATGCTCTCAATGTGATGGTATTCATTCTTTAGAAAATGGTAGCATCTAAATTATATATTGTAGCATGGATTACACCAAATGTGTTTTTATTTCCGTGATTACAGTCTAATCAATGAAATGAAATTTATGCTAATGCTACTGCTGCTCGAACAGTGCAGTGAAATGAGCTCCCAGATCGTTTGAGATCGTCTTAAAAGGAACAATCTATGCATTAAAAAAATGCCAGCTTAAACGTCTGAATGCTGTGACATACACATAATCAGTATCAGAACGTGAACTAACCTACGGATATCGAAGCGGTATTTCATACAGTATTTCATCACTGTTCCAAATGCTTTTAATACTATCATTAACATCGGACCAGGCAGAAATAAATGGCCAGCCATACTTAAAACTGTTACATAATACAGAAATCTTGTTCAAATTGTCAGGCCTTAAGTTTGCCTCCAATACATTCACGGCGAGACGGAATTCACAATGTGGAAGGTAAAATAGGGTGGGTCTATCCACTGTTCGTCTGCACTCTTCGTTAACAGAAAGAAAATTACAGTCGAAGGCATTTAGAACAATGCAAGGCACAACAATGCGGGCATTTAGAACAATGCGAGGCAACAACAATGCGAGGCACAACAATGCGGGAATTTCGTCGATCAGTTGTCCAATGCCGTACAGAACGAGTTGTAGCTATGAATGATGAGGGTCTCTGCTTATCACCTTTTTTTTATTCATTCGGTCATTTCTGGATCATGCATTTGCTCCATAAACTCTTTATAGAACGAAGATTTCTCCATCTTTTCCCGAGCGAATTGTATTTGGTCGGTTAGTTCTTTAGCATTTTTATCCATTTCCAGATTATATGCACTCTCCATAGTTCAATCAAGAAAAACCTTATTGTAATTAAACACCAAATGGATAGAAATCGTTGAGGCTGATCACCATAAATATTTTAGGTATTTATATAGAATGTCTCTTTGATAAACGGTGTGTCCATTCAAGCTGCGGTTGCTCAACTGTTTAATTGCCATATATGCGATTTTTAATTGGAATACTCTATCAACTATTATATTCTGTTTATTAACATCAAACGACAACCTAGGTGGGTGATCTCCGATAAATTCCTCATATAGAAATGATAAATAGTTAAAAAAATTGAATTCTTGGTTGCTTATTTTTGTTTATTTTTTTGTTTATTTTTTTTCATACATAACTTCTTTTTATTTATTTTTTAAATTGTAACTTATGCATTGGAGGTTACAAAACTAATAAAGTTGTAACTTATGCATTAGAGGTGACAAGACTAATATAATTATAGAGGATTTAATTTATATGGTTATAGAAGAATATATAAATTATAAATAAATAAAAATATATAAATTTCATAATATGTTTATCTAGTAATTAAATAGAAATAACCAAATTTTACTAATTAAAAGTGATATTAATAAATAATATATTATGAGAAAAAAAACATCCATGTTTTTTTTAAATCTTTCATAATATAAAACTTTATATTTATTTTATCAACCATGATTTGTATATTATGTATTAGAGGTAAACGTTGTGTCCATTCAAGCTGACTTGTGGGAGGTGAACACTCATAGATCACAAATTAAGTGTCACGAACAACTTATATGTTTATTGTTCTCCATGCAATCAGTGGTTGTCTATTAACTTAATTAGTTAAATGGATTGTCTCTCAGTACCTATTATCCATACATGAGCTATGAATTATCCACACATTAACTACCAATTAATTTTTATATTTTTTTTATAATTATTTATTATTATTAAATTGTTTGAGACAATCATTTTTTTTATAAAACATTGAAGAAAATTTGATATTATTGTTGCATTATAGGTGATAAAACCAATGATAAAATTTGGAAATAACCTTGGGAAGGAATACACTAAGGGAAAAATATCAAGGTCCTAAAACAAGCAAAACAAAGTTGGATTGAGCCCGATTGAGTAACGTCGAGACATTGTTGGGCACTATCGCTTGCATGACTTCCATGCAAGTGTTGCATTGGCGATAGTAGGATAGACAACAATTCAAATCTGAAATCCATTTATTCCTATTATCCCCAACTTGAAGACCAAGGCCTTAACCCAACCAAAACTAAGACCCTAAAACTGACTTGGACTGAACCTAGGTGACTAGAAACTAATGATTGATACTCTTTAATTGGCATAATAAGTGAGTGTATGGATGAAACACGCATTCGATGGAAACTTATGATACTCTTTAATAGTGCAAGAATGATAATGACTATGAGTCCTACACCTTTCTTCGACTCGAATTGGAGTTTGAGAAGGCTACTTGGAGCAACCCTCGTTTTGATTAAAGGAGGTTTAATTATAATGTTGGTGGTTGTAGGATCAATGTTTGGGCGTATGTATCTAATGAAAGAGGGGGTGTTTTTAATGACAAGTTTGACAATGGCCGTGGTGGTAGACAGATGGGACGTGGTTGACAAGATGAGGTCACTCACTCTGGTTTCAAGAGGGCATTCAATTTATGAACATCAAACTCTGGAGGGCATTCACTCTAGTTTCATCGTCCGACTTGTAAATTATGGGCCATGTTTTGAAGGGATTGTAGCAGGAAGAATGGGTTTCTTTTACTATTCTTCTTCTAGTGGGGGTTTCTTTTCCAATGGAACAATTTATTACAAATAAACTAAAATCCATGACTTAGATGACCTTACTGAAGACAATGGCTAGCCCCTATTTGTCTTTATCTGTCTATTAGCTGCGTCGGTCTCCTCTAGAATGTAATGGTCGTCTCCTCTGGGCACATCGATCTCCTCTGCTCCTCAAACGATGTGCTCTTGAAATTCCTCAAACCGTCTCCTCTGGGCGCACCGTTCTCCTCTATTCCTCACACGTTGTGCTCTTGAAATGCCTCAAACTCACTATGTTTTAGATGCTCTTAGCTCTTGAAATGCCTAAAGCTCACTCTGTTCTAGATGCTCAAATATCTCTCAATCACTCTCCCTCTACCGTGGCTCTTGGCATGCGCTCTCGACCAATAGTGCTTTGAAGGGTGATTTCATTGCATCAACTATCAAGGCATGTTATTCTTTATGAGAGAATAATGGTTTAGACCAAGGTTGTGTTGGCGTATGTCTACATTGTTGGGCATTTGCATGTTTCAATATTATTATTATTGATGGATGGAAATACATATGACCAACTAACCATTTAAACTTCCAAGTTCCCACAATTATATTTCTAGACAACTTACTTCTATGTAATGTTTGGGCTTACCTTTTTATGTAGATAGACGAGAGATGATGTTACATTAGTATCTTCTTTAATTTAATACATGTTTTTCTATTTGAAAGGTGCTTTCCAATTTTATCTTCCAATAGTTTAGTCAAGAAAGAACATCTTTTTCCCATATTAATTATATCTTATGGGTACATTACCTACCTAATAATAGCCTCATATATTTTCTCCATGATAATTATATCGTATGAGTACATTACCTACCTAATAATAGTTTCACTTTTATTGGAAGGAATCTGAAGCTATAAGAAGAGAACTAGATATGGCTTATTCTTACTAAATTTAAGAACATAAGCTATAATGATGCTTCCCAGCTAGACTTCATAAATGTTGTTTATAGTAAGATAGTCAACATACACTCATCTGGCTCACCCTCCATCACCCAACAACAAACAATTTTTCGCAACATTACCTCCCACTAAAACCATTAAAAATTATCATAAGAAATGAACCTAGTTAGTAGGAGGAGGTGTGTGTGTGTGTGTTAAGGAAAAAACTATATGATCCCTCATCCTCTCTAAGATACCCAGATAGAAGGTGGATCAAGCATAAAAAATATTAATTGCTAGTAACCTCAAAGGGAATCAATAAAATTTTAACATGTCACATATATTATCCCTATTAAAAATACCTTGGATATATGGCTCAACTTATTGAGATAACCCTAGGGTCTTCTTTTATATATCTATATATATATTCTCATTTTGCTCCCATCTTTTCATTATTCATATTTTTTATTCCATCCATTGTTTTTTTAGTATTTATCCCAAACCCTAGCTTGATGGATGGAGAACTTTTCATGATATATTTACTTTGTGCTCAACATGTCTTTCTCTTTAGCGAGGGTATTGAAATTTTCCATTCTCATTTACATTTTATTTTATCTATATTTTTTAGATTATATTTATTTTAGTTTGAATTTAGTAATCATTTTGGTGGTTTCATTCTTATAACGAGCCAAGGGACCATGATGATAAAAACCATATCTACTACTCTCATACCATCTAATTGATGTTATCTTTGTAGCCATGACCACATTTCTCTAGAGAAATTCCGTACCCTTATGGCCTGTCATGTTCATGATATGTTGTGCTTCTAAGTGGTTTCAACCTCATGGATACTCCTAATAATGATTTATAGCACAAATGTGTGTCCACTCTTAACAATACTTCAAGCTTGGATTATTCTTCTATTCTTACTACGCGACTAATCCCACGAGCGCTCCATATGACCATCTTTACATATTCTGCGCCTGCCACTTGGTTCTCATTGTCCTTTTGGTTTCGAGAAAAGCATTTCCTACCACTATTGAATATTTTTTTAAGACGGTTAAATTTCATACTTATCTAGTTGCACACCATCTTCGTTATCTTATGGGTACTATTATTATTTTTTGTTCAATGGCACATTTTTAACATTGACCTCTCTTGTTATTTCAACAATGATGATATAATATAATATAGAAATTTAAACTTTTTGAAAAAGTTAAAATTTTCTTTAAAATTGTAATATATAAATTCAATATTCTCTAAAAAAAAAATTAAAATTTGTGATAAATATATATCCGTCGATAATATTTAAAAGTATATTTTTAAAATTATCAAAGAGAGAGACACATCCCAAATCTCATTTAAACATGTTGTAATAAGAAAATTTTCAAAGAGTATTCTTCACCAAATAATTTACGTGCCTAAGCCCACGAGCGCTCCATATCACCATCGTGTCAACAGAATCCAACGACCGAGATCATCTCAATGGTAAATCGACCGATGTTGTCACACTTTCCAAAACGATAGGGGGCCTCACAGGTCGTCCCGGGCTCCGAGCTAGTGACTTCTAGTGGAGTCCAAGCACCCAGGGCCCCCACCATACCTTCTGCACTACACATCGATTAACATTAGTGAGGCCTGCCCTTATAAAAACATGAAACCTCGAACTATTTTCCAATGTGGGATACATCCCAAAGATAAATTAATCACCATCGTCGATCTCTTTGATCGGACGGTTGCTGAGTCTCCACGTGCAACCCTTCAGATTTCACTCACCTTCAAGATCTCCTGATGCCCTCTCGAATCACATTCTTCCTGCAGCTAATCCAAATCAGTGTCATCATCATTCTCTTCCTCCTCAACCTCATCGTTAGTGTAATCATCAAACTGCTCCCCCTGTTCTTGCGCCAGCACCTTGTGACAGTATATCCAGATCGATGCCTCCACTGTCTATGATTTTGACATTCAACTGACACTCTCCTAACCATTTAGAAATATCATTAATCACTTCTGACGAATTTGGATTCTCAATATGAAAGCTAACTTTCTGGGGTCGTTTCTCTATTTTAGGCTGAGGGAATCTAGATGCCTCTTCCACCACAATGGCCCAATCAGTTCTACTTATCAACCACCACAACCTTCATATTCATGTGAGAAGATCGCAGGCATGATAGGTGATACCTATCCTTGGAGGCTAGTTTCCTTTCCTAATCGCCAAGCTTGTTCACAACCATTGAAAGGAGCTTGCATTTTTGTAAAGAGAGAAATAATGTTGTTGAAATAGTATGGCTCTCCAAAGGTTTAACATTGGCCATCACTCACTAAATTACCTAGCCGATGATGGAAGGTGACTCTCAAATCATTATAATCCCATTGCAACACTTGAAAAATGGTACCCTAGTAAAACAGTTAGCCAAACATTGGTGAGTAGGGGATGGCTTATATCACATGGCCACCATTCTTCTACTCTTTTCAATGATCATATCCTCTCATGTTAGATGTGAAGCTAACAAAATGCACTCCCTACTAATTGCTTCTAATAATTGATGCTAGTGCTTACCCTTCCCTTTATTCTCGGAACACTAAGAGGCATGGTGACAAAAATTGTGGCACTTAAATCACTTCACATGGCTCATTACTGTAAAATACCTCATCACATCGGTAAACCTATTAATATATGATTGAGGCTTCCCAAAACATGCTAGGAATGTGCCATTACTATTGTTGGTTCCGACATTAAAACTAAGATACTACTGAGGGGTTTACTATTGGATCTAGCTATAAATATATGGCCCAATAGTTTCTTCCTTAAATCTGCTGCATATCTTCGTGAAGAATTATCCTTTTCAATACATCAAACACCAACATAATATTTTGAAAAATCAAGGGCATATGTTGATATTAGGAGCATTTTGTATCTCTTCTTTAGGGAGTGGTATAATAGAGATTGTAGAATAAATTTACTGTTGTAAACGCCAAAACATTCACACATAACAAGATTTGCTTTCTTGATGGTTTGATATCACTCCGTATTAGTTTATGGCATGTCAACTTCATAAATATGAAAATTATTCCTATCAAACTCAACCTCCTTTTCTGCAATTCCTTCTTAGGAAGCAAACATCTATGCTTTGATACAATATAAACCGAACACTCTCTAGTGATTAGGGTTGTTCAGCAGTAGGAATGCTTCCTCTTCAGGAGATGGATTTCAACTTATGGATCAAACCAACATATAAAATGTACCATTTATTGAAATTAAAAATATGTTAATCTTTTCATTCACTCTTTATTGTATTTTTTGCAACTCATATTAATTTAAACATCTCATAAATTCTAAGGTTTAAATGCTTGTATCTATTTCTCAAACATTCTTCGTAGAAAATGGACATTGGGAATTGTAAGAGAAGCACAAATTGTACCCCTCATAAGCCAAGTATTCATTTTTTCGTGGTTTTGTAGCAATTTAGGGGCCCATTTATGGGGCATGATCCCAAAATGCAATGACTTAAAGTTTAATCCCTATATTTTAACCCCAAACCCCAACTTGGGCTATGAGAGATATCATTGTTATTCAGAAACCTCAAATTTAAGATTGTATGCTCCTTATTGGAGAAATAGTCATTTTTTATAGGGGATATGTAGTGGTTTGGAACCATGATCCATAAAATTATTAGTTTGCATCTAATCCCTTTGTTTTTTTGCTTAATACATGGTTTAGGCCATGATGTATATTGTTGTTGTGGGATAACCTCGAATTTAAGTGCATATAGCCTTCTTAGGGTATGGATTTTTTTGTAAGACATGTTTAGTCGTATGGGATATTAATCAGGTTTAGGTTAATGCTAACACAGTTTATTAAGCAATTATTAATCAATATAACACAATTACCACTATTCTTTGATTCAGTTTCCTCTTTTAATGCATGAGTAATTTAACGATTTTTAATCTAACTATTTCTTTGTATTTCTAGAGGGTTTTACTAAATTTATTAATTACAATATGTAATCCTTTCAGCAGTTATGGTAACATTTTAATAGCTTCTTCTATCTTCTTCGTGTGGTCACTCTTCGCCATAATCCTTTGTCATTTTACAGAAATCTTGACAATGTGAAATCTTTGTTTTTACAGGGTTTTACTAAACATGGCGAGCCTCTAGTTTTATCATTTTCTTGATATCTTATCAATTTTTTAGGCTTCTATTAAACACACTTACTGCCAACTAAAATAACTAACTCTTAAACGAACAATCACCTATATGACCATTGTGCCAATAGTTTTAAAAAAATAATCAACGGATAAGATCATTTTCTCGATAAATCGACGAATGCTGTTATTTTTCCAAAAGGGTGGGGAGCCTGACAGGTCATCCCGGGCTCGAGGCTGGTGACTTCACGTGGATTCCAAGCACTTGGAGCCCCCACCACACCCTTTGCACTACGCATTGAATAGAAATAGTGAGGATGGGATTTATAAATACATTAAACACAAACACTGTTGTCAATGTGGGATAAATCCCAATCACTGAATCGATCACCACTGTCGATCACTATGATCGGACGATTGTTGAGTCTTTCGCAATGGATTCTTCATATTCTCTTATTCTTGCATCGATCAACCACTCCTCCATCTAGCTTCCCTACTGCTCCCCCTGTTCATGTGCTAGCCTCACCACCAGCTTCTTGGAACTCCTGATCCTAACTTTCAAATTAAAATAGGAAGTTGTGTGGTAAAGCATACAATGCGCTTCCTCTGTCCAGTAAAGATCTTGACAAATTTCACAAGGAATTAGTCTTTCTGGATTATACTTTATAACCTTGAGCATTCGAAACGAGTCACTCCAAACCCATCTATCAAAATCTCTATAACATTCCCAATTATGTTGCTTTACCTAATTCGCCCAAAATTGAATTGAAATGGCTCCATACAAGACAGATGATTCATTCTCAGGCTCGAAATCTGTGTCATTTTGATTATTCTCTATAATTGATGCCCAAGAAGAACTGTCACCAACAACAATTTCCCTTCCATAGTTTTATGATTCTTGGCTTAACCCAGATTTAGGCTTTCATCAATAAATTCACAAAGTCCTCGTTTGTACAAAGGAATTGCTTCTTAGTCACCATTTTTGCATATGATCATTCATATCTCAAAATCCTTTCAGAATGAGAATGTTTTATGTTCTTGATCTTTCAGAGACAAATTATAAGAACATTCTTTCAAAATCAATTTCAACATTGAAGATCATACCTCAATTTGTGCATAGAAAATGCAATTACAAAAGCCACATCTTAGCATTCCTCTGCCTATCCAAAACTTCACCAATACCAGCTTGTTTGAAATAAAAAATCACATCCTCACGTTATCTGATGGCATTGATTCCGATCTTCCTTCTCCTTGGATTGATAGGCTGGGTAGAGTTAGAGGTGTTTCTTCTTGTTTGTATATGATGAGTAGACTTGGTGTAATAAAATGCATTTCCAGTTCAAATGAATGCGTCCTTGCTAAAATGGAGAACCAAAATCTTAAGAACTGGTTAACAATCTTATGCATGCATTTAGTGCTTGATTCAGACTTGGAGGATGAGCAAATGTTTAAAACATTTCACCCCTTTGTTCTTTGATGAAAATTAGTCTGCTACAATTTATTATTCTAGGAGTTTTCGCACGGGTTTATTCTTAAGAAGACCAAACACTCTTTAAAAGGTTTTGTCATTCAAGAAAGGTAGTGTATCTTTGGAAACATCCTCCAATGCAACCACAAAGTGCTCATACCTATGATTTAGACAGTCTTCCCAATACCAAAACAGAGGAAGTGAATTTCCATCCTTTGATTCTTAGCTGTTGCCATTCCTTGAATAGTCTGAAGTATATGCCAGCTTAGGTTCATCTACTTCATTACTGCCATATCGATCATGTGGGTGAACACCAGCATCATCAATAAATTCTTCATCTTCACCAACAAATTTGTTCATCAAATTCATTTTTTCAGCTTTCAGTCCTCGGATAGATCTTTCCAACGAGCTATCATGCTCCCCAAACGGAGATTGTATGCAAAAGTTACGACCCCGGGAAGTTCATGTACTAACTTACCCAAACGGGGCCCACATGACTTTTGGCGCTTCGTCTCCTAGGGTTAGGTTTTTGGATGTCTAGGGTTTTTGACATTTCTGTTTATTGTAAAAGGCCTTGAGAGCCTCATGGTAACCATCTTGTTCCGAATGAGCGCAGCTGTCACATCTCTTCTCAAAGATAAGCCGCCACCATTCCAGCAAGATTGTTTTCTGCTGCATTTTACACTTTTAGCTTATTTCCTTATTGAATAGAAAACCAGTTTTATTGTACTCTGTTATTTAGTGTTAAGCATTTGGTAATAATCTGTATTCATTTCGTTCAGCTCATAAAATCCGGATCAGTGAGGTTAGTGAAGTCACTAGATGACACGACGACACAGGTTGTGGATGTAAATCCAGAGGAGCACTGCAACGATGGGAAAGACGTAAACAACAATGGAATTGGCAAGAGAGAGGCCTCTGAAGGCAGTCGTCAACAATAAATAAATGACAAACCAAATCCATAGAAGCGATGTCTTGATTTCGAGGACTCAAAGTAGCCTCAGCCATGATGGTCAGCCTGTGTTTACCTGGTCTGATTTGGTCTACGCATTTGGCATTTGCTCCAAATTATGAATATATAGTGTCTATAAGATCCTTAGGTGATGTCAACATTTTATTGGTTTTATATCACCCTTGTGCATGGCATAGTGTAGTAGATTTTAGTTTAGCAAACTCAGCAGTGACTCGTGGAGGTTTTGTTGACTATAAGTCTCGCTGTTTCTCTGTCTAGGAGGCCCAGTGCAAACTTATTTTTGTCTGAACAATCAAATATGGTTTCTCTATTGACTACAAGCCTAGGTGTTTCTCCATATGGGAGGCCCAATGTAGACTTATTTTTGTCTCCAAGCTTGAGTGTTTCTCCTAGCGAGAGGGTCAATGGAAACTTGGCATGTATCTCTTTGTAAATTTTATGTAATATTAATGTAAATACTAAATTTAAAAAAAAAAAATCATATCTAAATTAACTTACTAGACAATATATTTGTCAAATTTATAAAAAATCATACAAACTTATTAAAATTTTATATATGCATAAAATTCATTCTTCATAAACTAGCAAAAACCAAATTAATAATTTTTCTTATAGTATGTACCAAATTTAATCCTATTGGCACATTAATATTATTAATGTGATTGTTTCTAATAAACCATAAAAACATAGACATATCCTTTGGACTGTGGTTCAGTCTATTTCTATGACTGATCAGATGTTAATGTTTTTGTCTTCTTTTGATCAATTTTGTACTTTATGTTACTACTGGACAGCATTTTAGGGTTTGTTTTTATGGGATGTAATAAGCCAGGTGTTTTGGGTTGTATGACACTCATGATCAGATTTGATATATCCTCTTTTTTTGGGGATAGGCTCAGTAAATATTGTAAAACAGATTTTGAAAGATAACTTCTTTAAATATTTATAATATAATATCTAATTAAAAATATTTTGATTTAATTATAAGATTATATTATAATACATACATAACATATATGAATATGTAATAATATTTCAAATTAATTAAAATATATTTAATACATAGCCATACTGATATATAAAGTATTAAATATTAAATATATTAAGAGTATAATAAAATAATATTTTTTGATTATGATATTATAATAATTAAACATTGAATTTTAAATAAAATAATATAAAATATGCTCTCAATGTGATGGTATTCATTGTTTAGAAAATGGTAGCATCTAAATTATATATTGTAGCAGGGATTACACCAAATGAGTTTTTATCTCCATGATTACAGTCTAATCAATGAAATGAAATGAATGCTCCGAGATCGTTTGAGATCGTCTTAAAAGGAACAATCTATGCATTAAAAAAATGCCAACTTAAACGTCTGAACGCATCGACATACACATAATCACGATCAGAAGGTGAACTAACCTGCGGATATCGAAGCGGTATTTCATGCAGTATTTCATCACTGTTCCAAATGGCTTTAATACTGTCATTAAGATCGGACCAGTCAGAAATAAATGGCCAGCAAAACTTAAAACTGTTACATAATACAAAAATCTTGTTCAAATTGTCAGGCCTTAAGTTTGCCTCCAATACATTCACGGCGAGACGGAATTCACAATGTGGAAGGTAAAATAGGGTGGGTCTGTCCACTGTTCGTCTGCACTCTTCGTTAACAGAAAGAAAATTACAGTCGAGGGCATTTAGAACTAATTTCTCCACTGAAGACGTTATAGCTGGATCATACACCACGATATCACTCACCCACGGAAATTTCTCTCTCAACAACAATGCGAGGCATCTTTTCCCGAGCGAATTGTATTTGGTCGGTTAGTTCTTTAGCATTTTTATCCATTTCCAGATTATATGCACTCTCCATAGTTCAATCAAGAAAAACCTTACTGTAATTAAACACCAAATGGATAGAAATCGTTGAGGCTGATCACAATAAATATTTTTGGTATTTATATAGAATGTCTCTTTGATAAACGTTGTGTCCATTCAAGCTGCGGTTGCTCAACTGTTTAAATGCGATATATGCGATTTTTAATTGGAATACTCTATCAACTATTACATTCTGCTTATTAACAACAAACAACAACCTAGGTGGGTGATCTCCGATAAATTCCTCATATAGAAATGATAAAAAGTTAAAAAATTTGAATTCTTTATTATATGGTTGTTTCTTTTTTTTTTCTTTTTTTTCAGACATAACTTCTTCTTTTTTTAAATTGTAACTTATGCATTAGAGGTGACAAAACTAATAAAATTGTAACTTATGCATTAGAGGTGACAAAACTAATAAAATTATAGAAGATTTAATTAATATGGTTATAAAAGAATATATAAATTATAAATAAATAGAGATAGATAAATTTCTTAATATGTTTATCTAGTAATTAAATAGAAATAACTAAATTTTACTAATTAAAAGTGATATTAGCTAGCACATCTACATAATAGTGGATGAAAACTCGGATTGGGATCACTGTACATCTTTTTTGAACTGCATAATATTTATAAAATCCATATTATAACACAATAATAATGTAATTGTAAATATTACAATATAACATGTAATGGATTATGCAAGTGGTAGTGCAGGTTGAGGAGTGTATCTTGCAAGTTTGCAACAGATTAGTTGATTTTATAGTGAGAATCAGTATAAAGAAATGATACTTAATATCATACTTACCTCACAAATTTATTTCGGCTTATATCTCCTTGGATTTTAAGGTTCACATTTTATTAATTATCTTTTATCAATCTTAGACATTATTCCACTTGCTATCACATAAAGAGAACTCCAATTAAATTATGCAATCCATAATGTTAATTCTGAAGCTTTCTATTGACAAAAAATATTTTTAGCAAGGTCTTCTTTCAACTTGTCTAATTGTCAATTAATCAGAAAAGGACTCAAACATTCTACAATAAATAAATAGATAAAATGTTCCAGCAACGGCATGTTCCTTATATGATTTCCTTCTCCCATCTCTACTTCCACCTTATGGAGTGAAGGAGAAATAATTTTCTGTGTACGATATAATCTTTATAAATATACACCATCTAGATATTGTTGTAAAGGAAACAAAACTAATGTTAAAAAATGCTTTTTAAAAGATTAAATATAGACAGTGCATTCAAGAAATGTAACGGCTGGATTTTGTTCAAGATTTCATCATGTAACTCTAATTGTATGATATTGAATGGATAACATGATTCTGTTATCCAAAGAGGCCATGTGTTCTCTATTTAGAAGAAGAAATTAGCCATGGAGAAAGCACATGGAATTAGGGTTTAATATAATCATTGGGCACTAGTGCATTAAAGAACCATTTATTTTGGTTTGGGTTAGTGATTGACACTATATCTCAAAAAATTATAAATTGATGCACCTTCAAGGATTACAGTTAACTGCACATCATGTTAGAAATGTGTCAACTTAAAGAAATAGCACCTAAGATTGAGAGCCGGAGTCCATTGAGGATAAAATGTAATTATAATCTGGCACATTTCCAGTTCTATGACTGCATATGAAGAATAGGAATCATATATCCATCAGCGCACAAACTTCATAGAGATGCCCAAGAAATCAAGTCGCTGAGATTGAGGATGCTTTATGAACATGAAGATCTTGCTTCTTGAATATCACTGAGACTTCTTCATTTGTTTCCATATGACCGTCAAATAAATTGTTGAAATGCAGAAGATGCTACCTTCCACCTGATCGAAGAATCTGCCTACATGAAGAAGGCCAATAGCAAGGGTAAATTTTGTTTACTTTTATGTGCAGATTTCATGGAGGTTGATATGGACAACAACTAAGAAACACTACATCATGTTGAATATTAACACTTCAATTAGATAAATGTGGTTGTAACTAAACAATTATGTTAACATTATGCTATGCAAGCAGTTTTGTAATGCAATAAATAGATGCCCCATCAATGTAATTGTGCACCTTGCAATAATAAAATTAAAATGTTTGTTTAGTTTTTCTGTTTTCATTTCAATCTTTGTGCCCATGTTTTTTTAACACAATAACCTTGCAAATTTGTTGCTTAAATCAAATCGCAGAATCCTGAAACAATTTGATTACCAAAATAAATTGGAATTTTCAAAAGGTTCACATGGAGTATTTTACCTCAAGTATATTTTAGATTGTTACTGAAAATTTTAAATGAATCTTTCACTAGTTCCTAAGAGTCCCAAAAATAGCAAAAATTTAAAATTTTTCCTGCTTGCAATATTCTTTAATTTACAGTAAAAAGATTCATACATTAAATCTAATATCATTAAGAACATCCATACTTGCATGAAACAATTTTAGTCCTAAGACTTTCGTTTTACATGGTCTCTTCTATGCGTGAGTTTGGAATTTGCGGAAGTGGTGTGGAATATAATATGATGGCATGTTTTAATTTTAATTGTAACTGCTAGTACAAGGTAGAAATGCACTCCTCACTACTTCAAGAAATCATGTGATTAAATTTTGAATGTCAAATGTCACCTTCAGTGATGAGCTCCTTTGATGACGGTATGTTGTGCACATGGGGGTTCTATAATACTCCGAGACAGGTAATTACATACCTCGGCAGGGTTGTCGGGAGGTATGGGTGAATATCGTGGTTGCCGGACTTACTTAGCATAATGCTAATGCCATTCTATACTCCTGTGGTTGTAGGTATGTTCAATCTGCGAGTGCTGCCACTAAAAGGTTGGTTCTTATTTTACTAATGGTCCTATTTCACCGAGGTGCCTGATGAGTTAATAAAAAGTGGGTATCCCGTTACCATGGTAGTCCATACGTAAATGTCTTCCCAATGTGATGTGTACTACTATAATCTTATTGTAATTTAAACGAAATGTGGGATGGGTCATAGTTTCATTATAGACATTGTACAAAATCGAGCCTTTTGTAATTAAAAAGCAAGAGTGGGTGAATCCACGTCTTCACTATAGACTTTGCAAAAGAATTGAATCTCCACTAAAGAGAGACTCGTATACTCTTTAATGCGCTTTTAATGATTTATGGGGGACAACCTGTCTACGAGGGTTTGGATAGTGAGTTGGGGTTTTCTCTTAGTTATCCTTGTATTCGACTTGTTCTTCATTTTCTTTTGCTCTGCACTTCGTTGTATGGTCACTGTGTGGTGTACTGACCTGAGCTTAAAGAAACCCTTCACAGCTTTCAAAAAGACAAAAGCCTGAGACCGGATGGATGGACCATTGAATTCTTTCTGACAGCCTTCGACATCATTGGCCCAAATCTACTCCATCTGGTGGAAGAATCTCGGGTGAATGGACACATAAACCCCCCACTAAATTTGACCTTTATAGCACTCATACCTAAAAAAGAAAACTCTCTCAGTCTAGAGGACTATAGACCCATTTCACTCTGCAAAATCACATACAAAGTGGTCACAAAAGTGATAGCTCAAAGATTCAAGAAGGTTCTCTCAAAAATTATCTCACGTGAGCAATTTGGTTTTCTAGAGAATAGACAAATTCATGAGGCAATTGGAGTTGCCCAGGAAGGTATGCATAGCCTCAAGGTCAAGAAGTCAAAAGGGGCCATCCTCAAAATTGACCTCTCAAAGGCTTTCGACACGGTAAGCTAGATCTACCTTAGACTTCTGCTCACTCACCTTGGCTTCAACTATCCATTCATCAAATGGATCTTCGCCTGTATCACCACATCATCCTTTTCAGTCCTAATCAACGGGTTCCCTACACCTTTCTTCCATTCAGAAAAAGGCCTGCACCAAGCCTACCCGCTCTAACCACTCCTCTTCCTCCTTTTGGCCGAAGGTCTGAGTAGAGCCATCCTTGATGCCAAAAGCATAGGCGCCTTCAAAGGAATCAAAATTGTCGAGAATCACAACATCACTCATCTACTCTTTGTAAACGATATCCTAATCTTCTATAATGGTTCTCACAAGGAAGATGAGATGCTCTCAGAAATTCTGAAACTTTTCTACAGAGCCACGGGCATGAAACTCAATGAACAAAAATCCACCATCACCACCTTTAATCTAGAATCAGAAGCCATCAACAGGCTCAGGTTCTTCTTTCCTTTTGCTGTCTCCACCCTAGATGTTGGTCTCAAATACTTGGGCTTCAAACTAAAGCCAAACAACTATAAAAAGAAGATTGTTTTGGCTAATTGCAAATTTGGAAAGTGGGATAAATATCTGGAGCAACAGATGGCTGTCAAGAGCAGGACGCCTAGTTCTAATCAAATATGTCCTAGAAGCTACCCCTAATTACTGGATGGCCCTGGAATGGATTCCAAAATGCATCTTATAAAAAACAAATAAAATCTGCTCACGATTCCTCTCGACAGGAAAAAAGGTACAAAAAGTCACACCATGGGTAAAATGGGATCAAATTGCATGCCCAAAATCTCAAGGAGGCTAGGGGCTCAAAAACATAACACTCTTTGCAAAATCACTTACAACAAAAGCTAGCTGGAGATTAATTACAACAAAAATTCATTGGGAAATGGTTATATCCCATAAATACATTGCGTGAGTTTGGAATTTGCGGAAGCGGTGTGGAATATAATATGATGGCATGTTTTAATTTTAATTGTAACTGCTAGTACAAGGTAGAAATGCACTCCTCACTACTTCAAGAAATCATGTGATTAAATTTTGAATGTCAAATGTCACCTTCAGTGATGAGCTCCTTTGATGACGGTATGTTGTGCACATGGGGGTTCTATAATACTCCGAGACAGGTAATTACATACCTCGACAGGGTTGCCGGGAGGTATGGGTGAATATCGTAGTTGCCGGACTTACTTAGCATAATGATAATGCCATTCTATACTCCTGTGGTTGCAGGTATGTTCAATCTGTGAGTGCTGCCACTAAAGGGTTGGTTCTTATTTTACTAATGGTCCTATTTCACCGAGGTGCCTGATGAGTTAATAAAAAGTGGGTATCCCTTTACCATGGTAGTCCATACGTAAATGTCTTCCCAATGTGATGTGTACTACTATAAGCTTATTGTAATTTAAACGAAATGTGGGATGGGTCATAGTTTCATTATAGACATTGTACAAAATCGAGCCTTTTGTAATTAAAAAGCAAGAGTGGGTGAATCCACGTCTTCACTATAGACTTTGCAAAAGAATTGAATCTCCACTAAAGAGAGACTCGTATACTCTTTAATGCGCTTTTAATGATTTATGGGGGACAACCTGTCTACGAGGGTTTGGATAGTGACTTGGGGTTTTCTCTTAGTTATCCTTGTATTCGACTTGTTCCTCATTTTCTTTTGCTCTGCACTTCGTTGTATAGTCACTGTGTGGTGTACTGACCCGAGCTCTGCTCGTGGTCAGCACACTTCATAACTATTGAGTTCGACTATGGCGTAAGGCAGTCCTGCTTCTTACAGGTATGGGAATAATATCTAATTTCAATTGACATTTTTCTCTCTTCTGTGATTTGAAAACACATAGTTGAACTAACTGGTATTGTATGTCATAGATCACAGGTGATAATTGCTTTGGTATGGGAGCTACGAAGATTCAAGGTGCCGTAGATGTGGCTAGGGTAAATGGTAAGTCTGTCTTACCCACTCGTGCCCTATCTCTTGCACCTCTGGTGTTGTATGTATGTGTTTGGTCTAGTTTAGAGTGGAGACTCCCATAATCCCTTGGCTTAGTGCTTCACCTTGGGAGGTCTGTTAGTTGCCTATTGGCTAAATCAGAGGGATGGGGTTTCAATGTAAATTTAATAGTTGCAAAGTAACTCAGACTGTGATGTAAAAGTAAATTTAATAGTTGGAAAGTAATTGGGACTGTGATGTAAAAGAACTTATGCAGTAGCTGGGTCTTACTGGTTATTCTGCTCTGCGAAATCTTGTAAACATATAATGCTATTTCGTTTGGATATGACTCGTGTGCAGTTGTAATGACTCCGAATGGTGCAATTCTATTTTTCTTGTGTGAATACCAGCATTTAAGCTGGAACTTATGTGTTCTAAGATTATGGGGTTCCTCAGTATTTTTGTAAACTATTGTACAAAATCTATCAACATGATAAAAGGCCTTTGGCACCTTCAGCTTGGAAATGTAGATGTGGTTTGTGTGTTGATTTCATTTGCAATTGCTAACTCTGTTGGATATTGCTACGGTGTTTATGTGTAAACAATGTGTTGCATGTGGATAGATATAAGATATCAATGAAGTTTTCTACGCCTTTGTTTCTGTAATGAGGTTAGATTTTGAATAATAAGGTCTCGTTAACTTACTAGTTGCGTTGATAGAATGGATACTTACGTGGGGAGGGTTTCAAGGCTTTACTCAACGTTTTGTTTTATTTAGAGATTTGTATCCTGTAGGAATAACTTATACAATCTGGCTTTTAGAAGGCCACGGAATTCACCCTGGTCCTAAGCTTTCAATAGGCATCTTCGTGGTTACCATATGAAATGCGTTTTGCCTCTATTTGTGATTGATCTCTGCTTTTGATGTTTTTCTGAGACTTTGACCCTGGAAAAGAACTTCTTTTTGCGTCTTCTTGTTATTGGAAATGAAGCTTGAATGTTTTCCTGTAGGTGACTATCGTAGGTTTGTATGTTGAAAAGAATGGAAAGAAAATCTCAGGGTTGTCTATTTGATTGGCGTAGTGTTGTTGATAAAGTGGATATGGGAAAGTAATTGTAAAAGCACAGCGTACGCGATCTGTGTTCTTCCTGCTGTCTTTGTTTCAATTATGGTAGGTATGGTCTTGAAAAAGAAAGCTAAGATAGACCAGGAAATATAATGTTTGCGTTTTTTGCTATAGGTTTTATAACTGGGCTTTCAAAAGGTTTTACATGATGTTTAACGTTTTTTGTTAAAAGTGTGGTTTCAATAGCTGGCTAGTCCTGCTGGGAATGCCATTCGATTCTGAGAAAACTTGATTAAAAACTCATACTCAGGACATTGCTATTTTAACATTGCATTTATAAAAGAAATATAAATCGTAGGAGGGTTTTATAAACAATTCATACCTGTTGATTCATGTAGCGTGTCCTGCTGATGATGACCTGCTGATCTCAATAGCTCGTTCTTGCTGATACTCGCCTGCACACTGAGCCAACTAGTTAGGGAAACTACCGATTCTTAGCTGACCTGATTGGATGACTTTGGGACTCCCACGTTCCTACCAACCATGATTCTACAACCGTTCCTGGTTTAGTAAGAATCCCCCTGAGCTGGTTCTGACATGCAAACTGAGAAGTAGAGGCCCTAGATGTGTAGCTGGTTCAGAAATTTATGGGCAGAGTTCACTTCCTCAAACAGAGAGTTCTTCTTGGCATAATAATACCAAAAGAAAAAGATCCCCCAAACTTTGGGGTCTATCCTCCTTAAGTAGGACAAATATTGAATTAGGACTGTTGGAATTTTACTGGTTTCTTTAGAATAATTTAATTTATAAAATAGTATTTGTTTACTTAACTGCTAGTTAATTTGGAACTAAGACTTATCAATTTTGTTTGATTAAAGTTTTTTTAATCTTTAAATCTTTTCATAATAAAAATAATATAATAATTACAATACCATCTAAATATTAATAAATAATATTTAGTAAGTGGCAGTCCACTTATGCATAAATACATATATCTATAAAAGTGTAAACATTTATAAAAGAATATATAATAAATAACAATATTTATTATTGAAAGCTCCTAATAATAATACTTAGCTTTGGGATCCTTAAGCATTTTGTTTCACATGATGCTTCTTTTAAATCTTTTTAATGAAATGGGTCCACTTCTGTGAACGGTTTCGGTAAGCTGGAAGGGCACCTCTAGTCTCTCCTTTTGCATGTCATATTCCCTCGTTTTAACATGGTAGTTTCCGCAGTAGATGATGATAATAAGATTTTTTTATTCAAGTCGAAATAGTTGTGATAAGACACTTAAGTTCTATTCAGAGTCCTCTCGACTCAACACTTGAGATCTAGTAACCCCGAGTGCTCTTCAGAGCCTTTTAACTCAGCACTCTCACATGGGCATTACGTTAGTGCAATTCCAGAGCCTTTGCTCAACACTAGAGATAGAATGTGGTTATGAGGCACGTCTAGGATATTTAAGTGTCACCTACCCAAATTTCTGAACATTATTATTTATTTGCAAAAATACTTTATGTTAAATTTAATTACAAGTTTTGTAATTATGATCAGTTTTGTTCATGGATGAATGTAATTACAGAATATTATTATTTAAATAAATTAATTAGGAGACAAACACTCAAGAGGACTGTTGAATGAGTGTTCACTGACCCACTAGGAGGAATGGAAGCTGTTGGAAGGTATGGGACACATGGCAGCAGTTACATCACACCACTAACTGTTGGTTATGGGACAACTTCCCCTAAAATAGGGCATTATCCCCCAGGTGGAGGGAGTGAGCAGACAACTCATTTAATGACCCAGTAACATTTGAAAAGGCCTAGGCAGCCTATAAAGGAAAATTCGAATTGGGAAGGCAACCCTTAGTCAATATTTCTGCAGAATATTTTCCTCTTGTAAATCAGGTGATTTCAAGAGACATTCGAATAAGGGAGGTTAGTGGTGATTGAAAACTGAGTTTCCCTTATTTACTGAGGAGAAAACAGAGTTGTAGGAGCAAGTCTTTTGGACTGCTACCTATTGAAGATTTAGAATATTACTACTACAAGAAGAAGAAGTCCTAATTCCTGAACTTTCTTCCTCCTCATGGTTCAGCGAACAAGCTCGGGGGTCCTAAGACAGCATTTGACTGTTTTCAGGAGTTTGGTTGGGTGGAACAATCTTCCTGAGTTGTTTGTTTCCCTACATATTTTCTTAGGTTCTTAAAAGATTTCCTAACTTATTCTCAGTAAATAATTCTGTTCTGTTTATCTAGTATTATTCTGTTTATTTACTTCGAAAAAGAATCTAATTCTGGGAATGTCTAAGTCTGAATGTTTAAGTTTAATGTTAAATTGATAAATCAATATCCCCATTTTTCCACATGCTGTTTGGCAGCATCGTACTCTAGTAGAGATATTCAAATTAAAATAGATTAGAAGATAGGCAAAATTTGCCATTGAATTCGATAGATAGATAATAATCTTATATGTATTAGTTTTCTGTTCCTAAGTTAAATAATAGTAGGAGGTTCTGTATAATAGTTAGTATATATAATATTTCCTCAGTTATATGTTAAATAATCAATAAATAATTCATGTACAATCAGCTTGCATTACATTTAAATTATGTTCATGGAAGGTAGATAAATTACATACTGTATATTGTTTTAAGACTGCTAACATTGAATAAAACATTCTTTATAATAAGCTGGAAAACAATAGTTTTTAACACAGACTTCATATTCATATATTTCACTCACACATAGTTTCATTACAATTACTACACTAGTATTATATGAATAGAAAATTAAATTATAGATAGAATTATAGCGAACTTCTGCACTATACACTCACATTGCTTTCATTTTCTATGGTACTGTTGTATTATCTAGAAATTTAAAAACTGATAAGAATTTACTAAACACAACTATTATCATTATGTATTTATTTCTCTCTTTTGGATCTGCTAACATTGTTTGTGATTATTGTAAATCAGAGTTTCGTATCAAAAGGAAAACCCTAGCTAGTTTCATATTTTCTCTTTTATTGTTTCATAACAAAACTTTACACTTTTTTCAAACCTGGGATCGAAACCGACACATTATCTTAAGTATTGTTAGGGTTATCATTCTCAACAAAACACGAATTAGGGTTTGACCCTATTCGGTTTCTTTGCAAAACATTATTGAAATCTCAGTTCAATCTTTACTCTATTTAGATTTCAAACATAGAAAAATAAGAACACATATTATCAACCTATAGTATCAAGACAAACCACACAGACACATACGAAAAGTTAACATACATTTCCATCTCAAGGTTGAAGTTTATTTGTACACAGAACCCTTATCATCAACGATATCTACAAACCCTAATCTAGCTTGAAGGACATGGTAGTAACCTTCAGCATGAAGTCGTTTTACACAAACTTTGAACCATTATACTTTAGCATGAAAATTTATTTCCGAGGAAAGAAGTATCATTTACATAGTGATTGAGCCCACGGCTCGTTTCAAAACTTAACCATTGGAATCGTGGATTCTCAGAATGAAGGTTTTTAACATTGATTGCAAACAAAATTAAAAATTAGGGTTTATCCCAAGTTTACAGCAGTTCTAATAGAACTCATTTTCCAGAACATCGAAGAGTCATAGCTCCAGTCGGCCTCACATAATTACAAATTATAGAAACCAAGAACTAGTCAAACAAAAACAAGAGTAGCAAGCATGTTTCGATATTTCTTCAACTATCAACCTCGACAGATAAAATGACGAGCCTTGACAAGCATGATACTCATCCTTTGAACAACTTCAACCACCGTCCAAGAGCACTATGAGGGTATGGAAGACCCGAAGCTTACGAGTGTGGGAGCACGCAATTCCTCCATTTTTCAAACCCTCAACAAACCATTTCCAAAACCCTGTACCTAACAAATGATAGCTCGGGGTTAGATAAATGTTACATTTAAAACTAAGAATGAAACGCAACAAAGAAATATTTTAGCCTCAGAAGAACATTTACCTTCGTAAACCCTAGCCAAGTCTTGAGGTTCTCAGAAAAGCGACGAGAATGGTGTTGTGAATGATACGAGGAAACCTTCAACCCTGATTCCAATAATAAACCGAACCAGAGACTTAGATCTCAACTAAAAATGACGTTACACAAGTTTAAAACCTGCAACTTCAACCTGGTTCACTAGTCTCCGGGTCGAAACCCTTTCCTTGACTTCTGCCCAAAAATGTGGCAGCCTGTCGGCCACCTCCAACGAAAAACGATAATACCTTGAAACAACCTTTTCCAAGTTCATAAACTCAAACACACGGTAGACATTAGGGTTACCATCTAACGGTGTAGATTCATGATCATCAATGGTTACAACTTTGCCAGCTAAGTCTACGTTGGTATCAATGATGTCGAATTTATTGCTAATTCCCATCATAGGTTGACAACGCCACTATGGAAAACGTTTAATCCTGTAACAACTTTGCAAAGGTGTGATATTCTTTCATAACAACGAGCAAAAAACCTTCACATCTATGTGGATCGTTGGACATCCAACTCGGTAGGGATTTGACACTAAGTCTTTAATGCAAGATCAATGCGTGATTTCCATCACACATCGAGACATACACCAATTATTTGATTCAACAACCTATCCAGTATCAAGTTAAATGCCCATTTCTCCAAAACTAGTACACATTGCCTTAGTGGCATATAGAGGAGCAAACAACGATCAAATTGAAGGCATTTCAACATTTTACAGTGACAAGCCCTGTGGAAATTACAATAACCTTGTTTCACGTGGAACTTGGGAAATCCAAGTCAGTCGTGTAAGGTACTGGGTTATTAATGAAGGATCGAGCTTTGACCTCCACGAGGCTCGAGTGATGCGCCTTTTAATGAGCCAACAACCTGTCAACCGTGAATTTAATTTCATGTTAGTTGGCACAATGCATCGATATAATAATCACCTTAGGAAATACTTTGAATTAATATTTGCATTAAGTATACTTCGTACATTAGAATATAAGTTTCGATGATTTTTATTATTTTTTCTTATATAGTCTCACAATATATAATCACAATGCATCTATAATGTTTTATCCATAGATCGACATTATATAGTCAAGTTTGTTAGGCGCCATAATATGTTATGTTTTGTTTTATTTATGGTTATATTTTTATATATAAGTAATTGTTGCTATTACAAGGGTTATGCTATGTCTAAATAGAATTATATTGTCTCTTAAAGAGAAAAAGAATTAAATAGTAATAGTGGTAGATAGATACTAAGAGATACCTAAAAGTATACGAAGATACATCATTTTGGTACTACCTTGATTGATGTCAATAAGACAACTATTCCGACAAGGACGGTAGCAGAATTAGCTAGTACAATGATGACGATAGAATCATCAAGTATAATGATGACTACAGTGACGATGTTGCTAATTAGATGCTTATTCAAATAGCTAACTTGGGCTAAATTTACTCAGATACAAAACAAACTTTGAAGAGTTAAAAGAGTAAGCACATGAATCATACCTGTATGTTTTTATAGATACAGTAGTCTTTAATTATTATATTTTATTTTCAAACGACGAATTTGAAACTCACACAGACTGGATTTTATTGTACTTATGAAACTTCTTACGTGTCGTCTGCACATAGAACAGGTTCAATGTTTTAGCGTACAGCTAAGTAAGCTTCGGGATCCCTCATAAGACTCCCTTGGGCAGCAAAGAAGCAAACTGTCAGTATCATCTCGAAGAAAGAGTACCATATCATATTCTAACCTGGCATTTCATTATTACATCAATCATACTTATCAATGCATAAAAGAAAGTGTCTCATCAAAGTCTGATTTATTAGTACATTTAACTATCGTAATCATAGTTATTATGAATACATTAAGTTGTCACTGTCGCTTTAATTATAACAGAATTTTATTGGGATTAGTACTAACAATTGTGAGTTAATGATGTTACAGGCAGCAATTTATTATTTTCCGTAATTATAAAATATCCTAAATTAAGTTATTATTGCTAGTATCAAAATTTTTAAATTTTACGAAAATTTGGGATGTTACATGTGGTATCAGAGCACAGATTAAAACTCTAGGCCTGAATGAGGTCCAAAACACGCAGTAGAAATTTTTATATACAGCAGAAAATCATACTAACTTGAAAATTTTATTATTATCAGAAATTTATTTTCAGGTACAGGTATGAAGAACTTAGCTGAACATTTAAGTGACAGATTTCAGCCAAACAGTCGCAGCTCGGGATAGCACTATGTAGAGGAAGGTCACGGGGAAATAAATAACAGTTCGACGGAACTTTTACGTGCCTTTCAAGATTTAAAAGCAGAAATCGGATCTGTGAACCTAGATAATGAAAGGATTCTGCAAGCACAAGAACAACTGAATCAAGTGTTGTTTGAACACAGCCAAACACAGGAACAAGAAAGAAACCATGAAGATGTTTCCAAGGTTGAAGATATGCCTCACGCTGATAAAAATCAGAACATCAAAACTAGTGAAGTAAAGGATAGCTCAACCTCATCCAGAGATGCTATCGCAGAACGCAAAAAGAAACATAATTATACCAGTGACACCAATGAAGAAGATTCCAAACCAAGAAAGAAAAATCATAAGGAATATGAGCAGATTTCTGGAGAATTAAAAAAGATAAGACCTCCAACTTTCAATGGAGAAACTGAGAAAGGTGAGACAGCTGAAGCTTGGCTGTCAGGGATGAAAAAATACTTCCATATCTACAACTATTCAGAGTTCTTAAAAGAAAAAATGGCCATATATAACTTAACCGGAAAAGCGGATATCTGGTGGCAGGATGTCAAAAGGGTAAATGGCATCAAGGATAAAGATGTAAGCTGGAGTGCTTTCAAACGATATTTCAAAAAGAAGTATCTATCTGAACAGTACTACGAAGAAAAATCTTAAGAGTTCTACGATTTGAAGTTGGGAGGTATGAACATGAAGGAATTAAACAGTAAGTTCCTAAACTTACTAAGATATGTAAGATATGTACCCTACTTCATAGAAGAAAAACCAAAAATTCAAAGGTACTTAAGATGTTTACCTTTCAGCATTAAAGATAGAATTGAGTATGACAGTCCTATAACATTAGAGGAGGCTATGAGGAAGGCAGTTTTCTGTTATGATACAAATCGGAAGAGAGAGGGTATGTCTAATTGGAAAAATCATAAGCCCAACAATTTTGAACAGAAGAAGAAAAATTTCAAATTCAATGGGAATTCCGGATTCCAAAGGAAAAAATTTCATAATCGAAATTCCCAAGGGAATAATTCTAGAAATAATTCACAGCAGAATTCTACAGCACCCAGAAATGCACCTAATATTACCAAGACCAGTGAGCCAAAGACACATATTAAATGTTTTGAATGTCAAGGCCCCCATTACGCATCAGAATGTCCCTTAAGGAAGCGGAAGACAAACAACATCAACTCTATACAGACTGAACCTATTGTTGGAGACGTAGCAAGGGAGATGCCAAGAATTAATGCAACACTTGACAACAGGCAAGCAGATCATCAAATCTCCATGGTAGAGATTGAAGGTATGATACATGACCATCCTGTTACTGTTTTAATTGACCCAGGTGCTATTTTAAGTTATATATCACCAGATGTTGTAGAAAGCCTTAAATTGAAAACTGAAAAGTTTAAAAAATCATGGCTAGTTAGACTAGCAATTGGAACAAAGAGGAAAGTTTCAGATTTTATAGAGAACTGTGTTTTATCCATGAACCATTTGCAAACACAAATCAAGCTGAATATTTTACCTTTAGGTTCATATGATATTATAGTTGGGATGGACTGGTTAGAAGCCCATCATGTCAGCCTAGACTGTTACGGAAAAAGTTTTACATGCTTAAATGATGAAGGAAAAACTGTAGAAATAAAAGGCATTCCAAGGAAGGTAACCCTTAGGCAAATTTCATCCATGCAAGTTAAGAGAGAAGTTAGGAAGGGATGCCAAATGTTTGCAATAAACGTGGTAAATTATGAGATTATGGATAAAGACAAACTAAAATTAGAGGACATACCTGTCCTTAAGGATTTTAAAGATGTATTTCCTGAGGAGATTCTAGGATTACCACCCAAAAGAGATTTAGATTTTACTATAGAGCTAATACCAGGAGCAGTACCAAATTCAAAATCTTCGTACATAATGAATATATTGGAGTTAAATGAATTAAAATCTCAGTTGAAGGAACTTATCAACAAGAAGTATATTAGACCGAGTGTGTCTCCTTGGGGAGCACCTGTCATCTTCGTTAAAAAGAAAGATGGAACATTAAGACTCTGCATAGATTATCACCAGCTTAATAAGATGACGATCAAGAATAGATACCTGTTTCCCCGCATAGATGATATATTTGATCAGCTGCATGGAGCAACAGTATTTTCGAAGATTGATCTAAGATCAGGGTATCATCAAGCAAGGGTTAAAGACGAAGATATTTTCAAAATAGCTTTCCGAACTCGATATGGACATTACGAGTTCGTAGTCATGTCGTTTGGCCTAACTAATGCCCCGGCTGTATTTATGTGTTTGATGAATAATATTTTGCATAAGTACTTAGACAAGTTTGTTGTTGTGTTTATAGATGATATATTAGTGTACTCAAAAAGCGCAGAAGAGCATGATGAACATTTACAGATTATCTTACAAGTATTAAGAGATCATCAATTATATGCCAAATTTAGTAAGTGTGACTTCCACAAAGACAAAATTCAGTATCTAGGACACATAATTTCAGCAGAAGGAATCTCGGTTGACCACGACAAGATAAGGGCCATTAATGACTGGCCGGTTCTGAAAGATGTGTTGGATGTGAGATCATTTATGGGCATTGCGGGGTATTATAGAAAGTTTATAGAGAATTTTTCAAAAATTGCCAATCCCATAACTTCCTTGCAGAAGAAAGGGAATAAATTTGTTTGGGATCAGAAATGTGCTGAAATTTTTAAGAAATTAAAGGAACTATTGACGATAGCACCTATCTTGAAGATAGCTAACCCCAACAAGGATTTTGTAGTTTGTACGGATGCATGCAATGATGGAATCGGTGGGGTCTTGACACAAGAATGGCATGTGATAGCATATGAATCTAGAAAGCTGAAAGTACATGAAAAGAATTACTCTACTTATGATTTAGAGTTATTAGTAGTTATTCATGCCTTAAAAATGTGGCATCGTCACCTTATTGGAAGAAAGTTTACATTATTAACAGATAACATGGGTCTAAAATATTTATTGGATCAGAAAAACCTGAATGCTAGACAAGCTAGATGGTTGACATTCTTAAGTGAGTACGATTTTGAAATTAAGCATATCAAAGGAAAGGAGAATAAAGTTGCACATGCCTTGAGTCTCAAGGCAAAACTAAATTTCATTTCAGCAATCAGTAATTATTCAACCAATTTGGAAAACCAGATTCTGGAAAAAGGTGAAACAGATGAAGAATATAGAAAAATGAAGGAAAAGACAACCAATAATAGTTCTGAAAATTGTATGGCAGATTAAAGAATTTAGGAAAATGGTCAATTACTGTATAAAAACAAATTGTATGTACCAGATATACCAGAAATAAAATTTCTGATATTAAATGAGATGCATAAAAGTCACTATTCTAGTCATCGAGGATATCAAAAGACTATCACTATGCTGAGAAAATAATACTATTAGCCCAGAATGAAAGATGAAGTAGCAGAATACATCGCAAAATGCTTGGACTGTCAAAAGGTGAAGGTTGAACACCAACATCCTGCTGGATTCTTGCAACCATTACCAATACCAAGCTGGAAATGGGAAGTGATCAGCATAGATTTCATTACTGGATTGCCTAAAAATCAGAAACAACATGATTCCATCATGGTGGTGGTGGACAAACTCAGCAAGGCAGCACATTTCATACCAGTGAAGACCACACATAAAGCACCAAACATTGAAGAGATTTTTATGAAATAGATCTTTAGACTGCATGGAATACCAAAGGTAATAATTTCAGATCGTGACTCGAAGTTTACAGGAAACTTCTGGAGATCATTGTTTAAGGGATTGAATACAACTCTAAATTTCAGTACAGCTTTTCATCCACAGACGGATGGACAAACAGAAAGGGTAAATCAAGTGTTAGAAGATTTATTAAGAATGTATGTTAAGGATTAGCCTGGTAAGTGGGAATATTTTCTGCACTTAGCAGAATTTGCTTATAATAATCATTATCATGCTTCAACTAGACTTAGTCCTTTTGAAATTCTTTATGGTAGGAAATGTAATACACCTGTTTCATGGAATGATCCAGTCAATAGAGTTGTTTTAGGACCTGAATTATTGCAAGAATTAGAACTAATTGTGAAACAGGTGCAAGGACATTTAAAAGCTACCCAAGATAGGCAGAAAAGTCAAGCAGATTCAAAAAGAACTCATAAAGAATTCCAGGTGGGTGAACATGTGTTTCTCAAGGTAAGACCAAAAAAGAATTCACTGAAATTGGGGAGTTGTGCCAAGTTGGCACCCAGGTATTGTGGTCCTTTTGAGATATTATCTAAGGTTGGAGCAGTGGCATACCAACTGGCTTTACCACCTAATCTAAAAATACATAATGATTTTCCTATATCGTTTTTACATAAATATGTGCACGATACTACTCATGTTGTAAACTTGAATGATGTATAGGTGGGACAAGACGGAGATTTTCTGGTGGAACCGGATTGTATCCTCGGAAGGAGGGAAACTATTCTCCGGAATCGCAGCATTGGGCAAGTGAAGGTGCAATGGAAGCACCTTAGCCTAGAAGAGGAAACCTAGGAGTTGGAGAGTAGTATGTGGGCAACATACCATACTCTATTTCAAGAACACTCAAGGAGTGACTAGCCAACATCGAGGACGATGTTGAGACTTAAGGGGGGGTGTATGTCACCTATCCAAATTTTTGAACATTATTATTTATTTGCAAAAATACTTTATGTTAAATTTAATTACAAGTTTTGTAATTATGATCAGTTTTGATCATGGATGAATGTAATTACAAAATATTATTATTTAAATAAATTAATTAGGAGACAAACACTCCAAAGGACTGTTGTATGAGTGTTCACTGACCCACTGGGAGGAATGGAAGCTGTTGGAAGGTATGGGACATATGGAAGCAGTTACATCACACCACTAACTGTTGGTTATGGGACAACTTCCCCTAAAATGGGGCATTATCCCCCAAGTGGAGGGAGTGAGCAGGCAGCTCATTTAATGACCCAATAACATTTGAAAAGGCCTAGGCAGCCTATAAAGGAAAATTCTAATTGGGCAGGCATCCCTTAATCAATATTTCTGCAGACTATTTTCCTCTCGTAAATCAGGTGATTTCAAGAGAGATTCGAATAAGGGAGGTTAGTGGTGATTGAAAACTGAGTTTTGCTTATTTACTGAGGAGAAAATAAAGTTGTAGGAGCAAGTCTTTTGGACTGCTACCTATTGAAGATTTAGAATATTACTGCTACAACAACAAGAAGTCCTAATTCCTGAAGTTTCTTCCTCCTGGTGGTTCAGCGAACAGGCTCAGGGGTCCTAAGACAACATTTGACTGTTTTTGAGAATTTGGTTGGATGGAACAGTCTTCCTGAGTTGTTTGTTTCCCTACAGAGTTTCTCAGGTTCTTAAAAGATTTCCTAACTTATTCTCAGTAAATATTTATGTTATGTTTATCTAGTATTATTCTGTTTATTTACTTCCGAAAAGAATCTAATTCTGGGAATGTCTAAGTGTGAATGTTTAAGTTTAATGTTAAATTGATAAATCAATATCCTCATTTTTCCACATGATGTTTGGCAGCATTGTACTCTAGTAGAGATATGCAAATTAAAATAGATTAGAAGATAGGCAAAATTTGCCATTGAATTCGATAGATAGATAATAATCTTATATGTATTAGTTTTCTGTTCCTAAGTTAAATAATAGTAGGACGTTCTGTATAATAATTAGTATATATAATATTTCCTCAGTTATATGATAAACAGTCAATAAATAATTCCTATACAATCATCCTGCATTACATTTAAATTATGTTCATGGAAGGTAGATAAATTACATACTATATATTGTTTTAAGACTGCTAACATTGATTAAAACATTCTTTATAATAAGCTGGAAAACAATAGTTTTTCACACAGACTTCATATTCATATATTTCAATCACACATAGTTTCATTACAATTACTACACCGGTATTATATGAATAGAAAATTAAATTATAGATAGAATTATAGCTTACACTGTCTTCACGAACTTCTGCACTATACACTCACATTTCTTTCATTTTCTATGGTACTGTTGTATTATCTAGAAATTTAACAAATGATAAGAATTTACTAAACACAACTATTATCACTATGTATTTATTTCTCTCTTTTGGATCTGCTAACATTGTTTGTGATTATTGTAAATCTGAGTTTCGTATCAAAAGGAAAACCCTAGCTAGATTCATATTTTCTCTTTTATTGTTTCATTACAAAACTTTACACTCTTTTCAAACCTGGGATCGAAACCGATACATTATCTTAAGTATTGTTAGGGTTATCATTCTCAACAAAACATGAATTAGGGTTTGACCCTATTCGATTTCTTTGCAAAACATTATTGAAATCTCAGTTCAATCTTTACTCTATTTAGATTTCAAACATTGAAAAATAAGAACACATATTATCAACCTACAGTATCAAGACAAACCACACAAACTCATACGAAAAGTTAACATACATTTCCATCTCAAGGTTGAAGTTTATTTATACACAGAACCCTTATCATCAACGATATCTACAAACCCTAATCTAGCTTGAAGGACATGGTAGTAACCTTCAGCATGAAGTCGTTTTACACAGACTTTGAACCATTATACTTTAGCATGCAAATTTATTTTCGAGGAAAGAAGTGTCATTTACATAGTGATTGAGCCCACGGCTCATTTCAAAACTTAACCATTGGAATCGTGGATTCTCAGAACGAAGGTTTTTAACATTGATTGCAAACAAAATTATAAATCAGGGTTGTTCCCAAGTTTATAGCAGTTCTAATAGAACTCATTTTCTAGAACATCGACAAGTCACAGCTCCAGTCGGCCTCACATAATTACAAATTATAGAAACCAAGAACTAGTCAAACAAAAACAAGAGTCGCAAACATGTTTTGAGATTTCTTCAACTATCAACCTCGACATAGAAAACAACGAGCCTTGACAAGCCTGATACTCATCATTTGAACAACTTCAACCACCGTCCAAGAGCACTATGAGGATATGGAAGACCTGAAGCGTACCAGTGTGGGAGCACGCGATTCCTCCATTCGTCAAACCCTCAACAAACCCTTTCCAAAACCCTGTACCTAACAAACGATAGCTCAGGGATAGATAAATGTTACATTTAAAACTGAAAACGAAAAGCAACAAAGAAATATTTTCGCCTCAGAAGAACACTTACCTTCATAAACCCTAGGCAAGTCTTGAGGTTCTCAGACAAGCGACGAGAATGGTGCTGTGAACGATACCATGAAACCTTCAACCCTGATTCCAATAATAAACCGAACCAGAGACTTAGATCTCAACTAAAATTGACATTACACAAGTTTAAAACCTGCAACTTCATCCCGGTTCACTAGTCTCGCGGTCGAAACCCCTTCCTTGACTTCTGCCCAAAAATTCGGCAACCTGTCGGCCACCTCCAATGAAAAATGATAATACCTTGAAACAACCTTTTCTAAGTTCATAAACTCAAACACGCGGTAGACATTAGGGTTACCATCTGACGGTGTAGATTCATGATCATCGACGGTTACAACTTTTCCAGCTAAGTCTATGTTGGTATCAACGATGTTGAATTTATTGCTAATTCCCATCACAAGTTGACAGCGCCACTATGGAAAACGTTTAAGCATGTAACAACTTTGAAAAGGTGTGATATTCTTTCATAACAGCGAGTAGAAAACCTTCACATCTACGTGGATTGTTGGACATCCAACTCGGCAGGGATTTGACACTAAGTCTTTAATGCAAGATCAATGCGTGATCTCCATCACACATCGAGACATACGCCAATTATTTGATTCAACAACCTATCCAGTATCAAGTTAAATGCCCATTTCTCCAAAACCAGTACACATTACCACCATGGCATACAGAGGAGCAAACAACGATCAGATTGAAGGAATTTCAACATTTTACAGTTACGAGCCCTGTGGAAATTACAATAACCTTGTTTCATGTGGAACTTGGGCAATCCAAGTCAGCCGTGTAAGGTACTGGGTTATTAATGAAGGATCGAGCTTTGACCTCCATGACAGGCTCGAGTGATGCACCATTTAATGAGCCAACAACATGTCAACCATGAATTTAATTTCATGTTAGTTGGCACAATTCATCGATATAATAATCACCTTAGGAAATACTTTGAATTAATATTTGCATTAAGTATACTTCGTACATTAGAATATAAGTTTCAATGATTTTTATTATTGATTCTTATATAGTCTCACAATATATAAACACGATGCATCTATAATGTTTTATCCGTAGATCGACATTATATAATCAAGTTTGTGTGGCACCATAATATGTTATGGTTTGTTTTATTTATGGTTATATTTGTATATATAAGTAATTGTTGCTATTACAAGGGTTATGCTATGTCTAAATAGAATTATATTGTCTCTTAAAGAGAAAAAGAATTAAATAGTAATAGTGGTAGATAGGTACCAAGAGATACCGAAAAGTATATGAAGATACATCATTTTAGTACTACCTTGGTTGACGTCAATAAGAAAACTATTCCGACTAGGACAGTAGCAGAATTAGTTAGTACAATGACGACGATAGAATCAGCAAGTATAATGATGACTACAGTGACGATGTTGCTAATTAGATGCTTATTCAAATAGCTAACTTGGGCTAAATTTACTCAGATACAAGACAAACTTTGAAGAGTTAAAAGAGTAAGCACATGAATCATACCTGTATGTTTTTATAGATATAGTAGTCTTTAATTATTCTATTTTATTTTCAAACGGCGAATTTGAAACTCACACGGACTGGATTTGATTGTACTTATGAAACTTCTTACCTATCATCTGCACATAGAACAGGTTCAATGTTTTAGCGTACAACTAAGTAAGCTTCGGGATCGCTCATAGGACTCCCTTGGGCAACAAAGAAGCAAACTGTCAGTATCATCTCGAAGAAAGAGTACCATATCATATTCTAGCCTGGCATTTCATTATTACATAAATCATACTTATCAATGCATAAACGAAAGTGTCGCATCAAAGTCTGATTTATTAGTACATTTAACTATCATAATCATAGTTATTATGAATACATTAAGTTGTCACTGTCACTTTAATTATAACAGAATTTTATTGGGATTAGTACTAAAAATTGTTAGTTAATGATGTTACAGGCAGCAATTTATTATTTTTCGTAATTATAAAATATCCTAAATTAAGTTATTATTGCTAGTATCAAAATTTTTAAATTTTACAAAAATTTGGGATGTTACATTAAGTGGCCTCGGATCTGGTAATCATTTCTTTCAAGCTTGGAGTGCTCTGGTGCTTATGCCTGACAGTCAACGTACCTCAGAGCTTAGGCCCAGTACGTAGTAAGAGTCCTCTAGATACATTGGGGCTTAGGCCCAGTATATAGGTCATTCGCGTGTTTCTGAGTCCACGCTCAGCACACTACAAAATCTGCCCTATGAATCATGCTCTGCACAGTATAACGTAACCAAAGAGGAAAACTTAGTATATCATAATTTGTAACAAATTCTCATAATACCACGTATTTTATTCATTCGGGATTTCCTGCCCAGTATATATATCCAACAATGAAACAATCAGGGTCCATGCCCAATATATCAACTCATGAAAGCATAAATCAAAACATACTAATGTTATGCTAAAATAACAAATCACATATGCTGGGGCCGTAGCCCGATATAACTTCAATACATCATTAGTCCAAAAATTTGGGATATTACATCCCTCCCCGCTTCGAACAACACCATCCCAGTGTTTCTAGGGACTAGGAATGAGATCATGAAACAAGGCGGGGTATGCCTCTCTCATGGTGGCCTCATTCTCCCAAGTGGCCTCATCTGATCCAAAGTGCCTCCATTTCACTTTTAGCTGAGTAATGGTCCTCCTAAGCTGGGCTTCTCTCTTGTCCAGAATGTGGAGTGGTTCTAGCGCAAACTTCCCTTCGGGCTCCACCTGTAATAAGGACCAATCAATAACATGTTTAGTATCGTATACATATTTCTTTAATAATGAAGCATGAAAAACATTATGAACTTTTATGTGTGCTGGTAGGGCTAACTCATATGCTACTGGGCCCTTCTTGCCCAGTATTTCAAAAGGTCCACAAAACCTTGGGGCTAGTTTACCGCAACGCCCCAAACTCGACGAGCTTCATTTTGCTTTTATTCTTAGGAACACATGTTCACCGATTTGGTAGTCTTTGTCCTTTCTCTTCTTGTCTACGTAACTCTTTTGGCGGTCTTGTGCCTCTTTTAAATTTAGTTGCACCTTGGAGACCAGTTGTTCCAAGTCTTTTAGTAAATCTATCCCTAGCATAAGTCTGTCCACTGGGCTATCCCAGGTGATGGGGGTCCGACACTTTTGACCATAGAGTACTTCGAAAGGACTCATTTTGACCGAGGTTTGGTAACCGTTGTTGTATGCAAACTCTGCGAGGTGTAAATAGTCTTCCCACTTAGTGGGATTGTTCATGACATACATTCTCAGCATATCCTCCAGAATTTGGCTTACTCGTTCCGTCTGTCCATCGGTCTGGGGGTGATATGCAGTACTAAACTGCAGTTGGGTTTCTAACCCGGAGAATAGTGCTCTCCAGAAGTTACTAGTGAACTTTGTGTCTCGGTCAAAGATAATTGCTTTGGGTATCCCGTGTAACCGAAAAATATCCTTTAGGAAGATTTCCACAATGTGGACTGCTCTGTAGGTAAATTTTATTGGTATAAAATGTGCATCTTTCAACAGCTTGTCTACTACTACGAAGATGGAGTCATTTTGTTTCTTACTCCTCGGTAAAACCCTAATGAAATCCATGCTTATTACCTCCCACTTCCATTCTAGGATGGGTAACAGTTGAAGTAGTCCAGAGGGGTGTTGGTGTTCTACCTTGACCAACTGGCATTCTTGACATTTCGCGATGAATAGTGCGATGTCATCTTTCAATTTAGGCCAAAAATAGTGTTTCTTTACTGCTGAAATCATCTTTTTATACCCAGGGTGTCCGGAATAGGGGCTCCGATGGAATTCGGTGAGTATGTTAGGTCTAATGTCCCCCCCCTTAGGAACGTAAAGTCTCTCCTTTGCCCATAACAATCCTGATTCATCTATCTTGTATTCTTTCTATTGTTGAAAAGCCTATCTTCCTGGATCTTTTTAAGGATCTCGACATAGAACCGTTCATTTTTGCATGTCGTTCTAATTCTGTCATGTAAGTCGGAGTCAGTTCGACTTTCAGTTACCTCATATAACATATGAGCTCGTCGACTTAAGGCGTCGACGATCTTGTTTTCTTTCCCCTTGATGTGTTTCAGTTCAAAGTGATACTCACTAAGGAAGGCTAGCCACCTAGCCTGTCTAGCATTCAGGTCTGAATGGTCGAACAGGTATTTTAGACTCATGTTGTCCATCTTTAGTAGAAATTTCTTACCCATGAGGTAATGTCTCCACATCTTTAGAGCGTGGATAATGGTGGCCAATTCAAGGTCATGAGTAGGATAGTTCTTCTCATGTTCCTTTAACTTCCTTGACTCGTAGCAAATGGAAAAGTCATCCTGCATAAGGACTCCACCGAGTCCTTCCTTGCTTGCATCGGTGCAAACTACGAAGTCCCCATTGGGGTCGACAATTCGTAAAATTGGTGCGCTAATCAGAAGTTGTTTTAACTTCTGAAAACTTTCCTCGCACTTGTTGATCCAGATGAACTTACTGGTTTTCTTCTGTAAGGTGGTCATGGGACAAGCGATCCGAGAGAAGTTCTCACTGAACTTCCGGTAATATCCGGCTAATCCTAGGAATGATCGTATGTCGAAAACACAAGTTGGTGTGGGCCATTCTTCGATAGCCTTGATCTTTTCGGGATCAACTGCTATTCCCTTCTCGAAAATGATATGTCCTAAGTACTATATCTGAGGTCTATAGAAATCACACTTGCTAAATTTTGCGTATAGCTGATGTTCTCTCAATATCCGTAGGACTATTTGGAGGTGTTCCTCATGTTCTTCTTCATTCTTGGAATAGATTAGGATATCGTCTATGAAGACTAGAACAAACTTGTTGAGGTACTTATTGAAAACGTTGTTCATCATGCACATGAAGTTGGCGGGTGCATTCGTCAGACCGAAAGGCATTACTACAAACTCGTAGTAGCCATATCGGGTGCAAAACGCGGTCTTACTGATGTCCTCATCACAGATTATCACCTGGTGATATCCGGATCGCAGGTCGATCTTCGAGAAGATCTTTGCTCCTCTGACTTGGTCAAACAAGTCATCGATCCTAGGGAGTGGATAATGGTTCTTGATGGTTAAATTGTTGAGTTGGCGGTAATCGATGCACATACGCATCGTGCCGTCCTTCTTTTTAACAAAGAGAATTGGTGCTCCCCAGGGAGACACACTCGGTCGAATGTATACCTTGTCTATTAGTTTTTGTAACTGTATCTTGAGCTCTACCAGCTCTGGTGTACTCATACGGTACAGAGTCCTAGAGACGAGTACAGATCCGGGGGTTAGTTATATGGAAAATTCTAAGTCCCGTTTGGGTGGTAACCCTGGTATCTCCTTGGGAAATATGTCTCTGAATTATACTAGTATTGAGAAATCCTCGATCTTTTGTTCTCTATCGGCTTCTACTGATTGAAGGTGGATTGCAAATAGTTTACAACCCTTCCTTAAACATTTCTTTGCTTGTAATGCATATATATTTCGTACTAATACTTCCTTCGGTATACCTTGGATGGTTCTTTGGTTCCCTTGACTATCTGTGCATAGGATGGACTTATTCAAGCAATCCAACAAGGCATGATGTCCTTCCAACCAATCCATGCCTATTATTACGTCATAATATCTTAGCAGTAAGATGTTCAAATCTATCCTAGTTGAGAAGCCGTTCAAATCTATATCACAACTCTTAACTAGTTCGGAAACCTTCCGTTTGGTACTAGTGGTTAGTTGTACCAGCCATGGTGCTTTGTGACTTTCTCGGTTTAATTTGCAAGACTCTAATATCCTAGGAGAGATGTAGCTTCGGCAAGCACCGGGGTCTATTAGAACTGAAATGACATTGTTAGATATCTTACCCTCAATTTCTACCATGGTGGCTTGATGATCTGCCTTCCGGCCATCCAGGGCGGCATAAATCCTAGGTGTCTTTGCCATGTCTCCCATGGTAGGCTCCATTTGGATGTTGTGTAAAGTCCCATCTGTTTTGTTGGGGCAGTCTCTGTAGTAATGTGGTCCCTGGAATTTCCAACAAGAAACAGTTGGTGGGACTGCCTTTGCCCCTTTGTTGAAGGCTGGCCTGTTGGCTGGTGGTGGGGGTGCATTTGGTCGAGCTTGGGGTTGGCTCAAACCTCTGTTGGGTGGGAAACTGTGGTTATGTTTCCGAAAAGGTGGGGGTTTAAAACCCAGTCTGCGGTTGTCTGAGAAGGTCCTGAATCTATCCCTATTTATGTTAATGTTGTCATTCCTTGGCTGCGCGTGCTCATAGCACAACCTAGCTTTATGTAGGGTTATATCAAGGGTTTTGGGCATGTCAAATTCTATCTTCTCTCTGAAATTTGGTGGCAGCCCACCCAAAAAATGTTTAATTTTAACCTTCTCGTCCTTAATATAAGGCACATAGTGCAGCAAGTCTAAGAACCGGTTTATGAAAGCTTCCATAGTCAGGGAGCCCATTTTTAACTCATGGAATTCTTCTATCTTATTGTCGAAGAATCTTTCAGACATATACTTGTCCTGAAATATTCTGTTGAAAGTGTCCCAGCTTATGTCTCGCAGTTCTTGTCCCTTGGTGTGTTTTAAGTCCCGCCACCATCTGGCAGCTTTTCCATTTAGGTTGTATATGGCTAGTCGGGCTTGCATCTCGCTGGAATAATTATGAACTTTAAAGTATTTATTCATCCCTAACAACCATTCTTCATCCTTTTCTCCTAAGTTAACTTCCCCGTCATAAGTTCGGGCTCTTATCTTTCTGAACTCCCCTTGCAAGATGTCATCACTCTTCCTCCTTTTCTTGCAAGGAGGTGGAGAGCCATTGTCATTGGAAGAGCTCTTACAATCCTCTTCCAATGGTTCTGATTTATGTTCTGCTTGATCCCCTATCTTTTAACTGGCTGCTTTCCTTGTGTTAAGAGAGTTGGCAGAGAGAGTAGGATGTTCATGGGGTTTTGCCTCTGTTAGGCTTTGGAGTAAGGCTTCATTTATAGCCCACTGTTCTCTTCATTTTTGCATATTCTCATCCCTGAAACTCTAGAATTCCGCCTGTAGTTGCTGCATGGATTTCTCTAAGTCTGAGTTGAGCTCCACCACAATTTCTTGCTCTCGTGGTGGGGAATTTAGGTTGCCTCGTATACCGCTGCCTTGTTCTACATTCATTTTTCTGCTACTGCCTGTACCTATAATTTATATAAGTATCTGTTGTCAGGAAATAATATGTTAGTTAATTCTTTTCGTAAAAACATAATACAATATTTTAAAAACTTTTCTGTATCTGCAGCTGTGTTTGTAGTGAGCCCAATAGGTCACTTAGTGTTTGTAACTTGCTCTGATACCACTTGTAATGTCCCAAAAATAGCAAAAATTTAAAATTTTTCCTGCCTGCAATATTCGTCAATTTACAGTAAAAAGATTCATACATTAAATCTGATATCATTAAAAACATCCATACTTGCATGAAACAATTTTAGTCCTAAGACTTTCATTTTACATGGTCTCTTCTATGTGTGAGTTTGGAATTTGCGGAAGCGGTGTGGAATATAATATGATGGCATGTTTTAATTTTAATTGTAACTGCTAGTACAAGGTAGAAATGCACTCCTCACTACTTCAAGAAATCATGTGATTAAATTTTGAAGGTCAAATGTCACCTTCAGGTGATGAGCTCCTTTGATGATGGTATGTTGTGCACATGGGGGTTCTATAAGACTCCCAGACAGGTAATTACATACCTCGGCAGGGTTGTCGGGAGGTATGGGTGAATATCGTGGTTGCCGGACTTACTTAGCATAATGTTAATGCCATTCTATACTCCTGTGGTTGCAGGTATGTTCAATCTATGAGTGCTGCGACTAAAGGGTTGGTTCCTATTTTACTAATGGTCCTATTTCACCGAGGTGCCTGATGAGTTAATAAAAAGTGGGTATCCCTTTACCATTGTAGTCCATACATAAATGTCTTCCCAAGTGATGTGTACTACTATAAGCTTATTGTAATTTAAACAAAATGTGGGATGGATCATAGTTTCACTATAGACCTTGTACAAAATCGAGCCTTTTGTAATTAAAAAGCAAGAGTGGGTGAATCCATGTCTTCACTATAGACTTTGCAAAAGAATTGAATCTCCACTAAAGAGAGACTGGGATACTCTTTAATGCGCTTTTAATGATTTATGGGGGACATCTTGTCTACAAGGATTTGGATAGTGAGTTTGGGTTTTCTGTCAGTTATCCTTGTATTCGACTTGTTCTTCGTTTTCTTTTTCTCTGCACTTCGTTGTATGGTGACTGTGTGGTGTGCTGACTCAAGCTCTGCTCGTGGTCAGCACACTTGATAACTATTGAGTTCGACTATGGCATAAGGTGGTCCTGCTTCTTACAGGTATGGGAATAATCTCTAATTTCAATTGACATTTTTCTCTATTCTGTGATTTGAAAACACACAGTTGAACTAACTCGTATTGTATGTCATAGATGATAGGTGATAATTGCTTTGGTATGGGAGCTGCGAAGATTCAAGGTGTCGTAGATGTGGCTAGGGTAAATGGTAAGTCTGGCTTACCCACTCGTGCCCTATCTCTCGCACCTCTGGTGTTGTATGTATGCATTTGGTCTGGTTTACAGTGGAGACTCCCATAATCCCTTGGCTTACTGCTTCACCTTGGGAGGTCTGTTAGTTGCCTATTGGCTAAATCAGAGGGATTTCAATGTAAATTTAATAGTTGGAAAGTAACTGGGACTGTGATGTAAAAGAACTTATGCAATAGCTGGGTCTTACTAGTTATTCTGCTCTGTGAAATCTTATAAACATATAATGCTATTTTGTTTGGATATGACTCCTATGCAGTTGTAATGACTTCGAATGGTACAATTCTATTTTTCTTGTGTGAATACTAGCATTTAAGCTGGAACTTATGTGTTCTAATATTATGGGGTTCCTAGGTATTTTTGTAAACTATTGTACAAAAATTATCGACATGATAAAAGGCCTTTGGCGCGTTCAACTTGGAAATGTAGTTGTGGTTTGTGTGTTGATTTCATTTGCAATTGCTAACTATGTTGGATATTGCTACGGTGTTTATGTGTAAACAATGTATTGCCTGTGGATAGATATAAGATATCAATGAATTTTTCTATGCCTCTATTTCTGTAATGTGGTTAGATTTTGAATAAGAAGGTCTTGTTAACTTACTAGTTGCGTGGATAGAATGGATACTTACGTGGGGAGGGTTTCAAAGCTTTACTCAGCGTTTTGTTTTATTTAGAGATTTGTATCCTGTAGGAATAAATTATACAATCTTGCTTTTAGAAGGCCACAAAATTGACCCTGGTCCTAAGCTTTCAATAGGCATCTTCGTGGTTACCATACGAAATGCGTTTTGCCTCTATTTGTGATTGATCTCTGCGTTTGATGTTTTTATGAGACTTTGACCTTGGAAAAGAACTTCTTTCTACGTCTTCTTGTTATTGGAAATGAATCTTGATTTTTTTCCTGTAGGTGACTATCGTAGGTTTGTATGTTGAAAAGAATGGAAATAAAATCTCAGGGTTGTCTATTTGATTGACGTAGTGTTGTTGATAAAGTGGATAAGGGAAAGTAATTGTAAAAGCACAGCGTATGCGATATTTGTTCTTCCTGTTGTCTTTGTTTCAATTATGGTAGGTATGGTCTTGAAAATGAAAGCTAAGATAGACCGGGAAATATAATGTCTGCGTTTTGCTATAGTTTTTATAACTAGGCTTTCGAAAGGTTTTACATGATGTTTAACGTTTTCTTTTAAAAGTGTGATTTCAATAGCTAAGTGATTTTGTTTGTAATTTAAAACAGGGGTTTAGATAAGAGAAATTTAAATACTATATAACTTGCTGAATTAAAATCAACGATTTTCATTTTCTAACAGTTTAAGCAATACAAATGACTAGCAAAGACTAGCTCGCTATTCCTGTTGGGAATGCCATTTGATTCTGAGAAAACTTGATTAAAAACTGATACTGAAAACATTGTTATTTTAACATTGCATTTATAAAAGAAATATAAATCATAGGATGGTTTTATAAACAATTCATACCTGTTGATTCCTGTAGCTTGTCTTGTTGATGATGACCTGTTGATCTCAATAGCTCGTTCTTGCTGATACTGTCCTGCACACTCAACCAACTAGTTATGGAAACTACTGACTCTTAGCTGACCTGATTGGATGACTTTGGGACTACCACGTTCCTACCAACCATGATTCTACAACCGTTCCTGGTTCAGTAAGAATCCCCTCGAGCTGGTTCTAACATGCAAACTAAGAAGTAGAGGCCCTAGATGTGTAGCTGGTTTAGAAATTTATGGGCAGAGTTCACTTCCTCGAACAGAGAGTTCTTCTTGGCATAATAATACCAAAAGAAAAATATCCCCCAAACTTTGGGGTCTATCCTCCTTAAGTAGGACAAATCTTGAATTAGGACTGTTGGAATTTTACTGGTTTCCTTAAAATAATTTAATTTATAAAATAGTATTTGTTTACTTAACTTCTAGTTATTTTGGAACTAAGACTTATCAACTTTGTTTGATTAAAGTGTTTTTAATCTTTAAATCTTTTCATAATAAAAATAATATAATAATTATAATACCATCTAAATATTAATAAATAATATTTAGTAAGTGGCAGTCCACTTATGCATAAATACATATATCTATAAAAGTGTAAACATTTATAAAAGAATATATAATAAATAACAATATTTATTATTGAAAGCTCCTAATAATAATACTTAGCTTTGGGATCCTTAAGCATTTTGTTTCACATGATGATTCTTTTAATTCTTTTTAATGAAATGGGTCCACTTCTGTGGACGGTTTCGGTAAGCTGGTAGGGCACCTCTAGTCTCTCCTTTTGCATGTCAGATTCCCTCGTTTTAACATGGTAGTTCCCGCAGTAGATGATGATAATAAGATTTGTTTAATCAAGTCGAAATAGTTGTGATAAGACACGTAAGTTCTATTCAGAGTCCTCTCGACTCAACACTTGAGATCTAGAGCCTTTTAACTCAACACTCTCACATGGGCGTTACGTTAGTGCAATTCCAGAGCCTCTGCTCAACACTAGAGCTAGAATGTGGTTGTGAGGCACATCTAGGATATTTAAGTGGCCTCGGATCTGGTAATCATTTCTTTCAAACTTGGAGTGCTCCGGGGCTTATGCCCGACACTCAACGTACCTCAGGGCTTAGGCCCAGTACGTAGTAAGAGTCCTCTAGATACATCGGGGCTTAGGCCAAGTATATAGGTCATTTGCATGTTTCTGAGTCCACGCTCAACACACTACAAAATACGCCCTATGAATCATGCTCTACACAGTATAACGTAACCAAAGAGGAAAACTCAGTATATCATAATTTGTAACAAATTCTCATAATACCACATAGTTTATTCATTCGGGTTTTCCTACCCATTATATATATCCAACAATGAAACAATCAGGTCACATATGTTGGGGCCGTAGCCCGATATAACTTCAATACATCATTAGTCCAGAAAGATGGGATATTACAAAATGCGATATATGCGATTTTTAATTGGAATACTCTATCAACTATTACATTCTGTTTATTAACAACAGACAACAACCTAGGTGGGTGATCTCCGATAAATTCCTGATATAGAAATGATAAATAGTTAAAAATTTTGAATTCTTTATTATATGGTTGTTTATTTATTTTTTTAATTTTTTTCAGACATAACTTCTTCTTCATTTTTTTAAATTGTAAAGGTTACAAAACTAATAAAATTGTAACTTATGCATTAGAGGTGACAAAACTAATAAAATTATAGAAGATTTAATTAATATGGTTATAAAAGAATATATAAAATATGAATAAATAAAGATAGATAAATTTCTTAATATGTTTATCTAGTAATTAAATAGAAATAACCAAATTTTACTAATTAAAAGTGATATTAACTAGCACATCCACATAATAGTGGATGAAAACTCCGATAGGGATCACTGTACATCTTTTTTGACTTGCATAATATTTATAAAACCGATATTCTAACACAATAATAATGTAATTGTAAAAATTACAATATAACATGTAATGGATTATGCAAGTGGTAGTGCACGTTGAGGAGTGTATCATGCAAGTTTGCAACATATTAGTTGATTTTATAGTGAGAATCAGTACAAAGAAATGATACTTAATATCATACTTAAATCACAAATTTCTTTGAGCTTATATCTCTTTGGATTTTAAGGTTCACATTTTATTAATTATCTTTTATCAATCTTAGACATTATTCCACTTGCTATCACATAAAGAGAACTTCAATTAAATTATTCAATCTATAATGTTAATTCTGAAGCTTTCTATTGACAAAAAATATTTTTAGCAAGGTCTTGTTTCAACTTGTCTAATTGTCAATTAAACCGAGAAGGACTCACCCATTCTTCAATAAATAAGTAGATAAAATGTTCCAGCAACGGCATGTTCCTTATATGATTTCCTTTTCCCATCTCTACTTCCACCCTATGGAGTGAAGGAGAAATAATTTTCTGTGTGGGATATAATCTTCATAAATATACACGATCTAGATATTTTTGCAAAGGAAACAAAACTAATGTTAAAAAATGCTTTTTAAAAGATTAAATATAGACAGTGCATTCAAGAAATGTAACGGCTGGATTTTGTTCAAGATTTCATCATGTAACTCTAATTGTATGCCATATATCATGTCACTTAACCAAATTCTAGAGATTGAATGGATAACATGATTCTGTTATCCAAAGAGGCCATGTGTTCTCTATTTAGAAGAAGAAATTAGCCATGGAGAAAGCACATGGAATTAGGGTTTAATATAATCGTTGGGCACTAGTGCATTAAAGAACCATTTATTTTGGTTTGGGTTAGTGATTGACACTATATCTCAAAAAATTATAAATTGATGCACCTGCAAGGATTACACTTAACTACACATCATGTTAGAAATGTGTCAACTTAAAGAAATAGCACCTAAGATTGAGAGCCGGAGTCCATTGAGGATCAAATGTAATTATAATCTGGCACATTTCCAGTTCTATGACTGCACATGAAGAATAGGAATCATATATCCATCAGCGCACAAACTTCACAGATATGCCCAAGAAATCAAGTCGCTGAGATTGAGGGTGCTTTATGAACATGAAGATCTTGTTTCTTGAATATCACTGAGACTTCTTCATTTGTTTCCATATGACCGTCAAATAATGTGTTGAAATGCAGATGATGCTACCTTCCACCCGATCGAAGAATCTACCGACATGAAGAAGGCCAATAGTAAGGGTACGTTTTGTTTACTTTTATGTGCAGATTTCATGGAGGTTGATATGGACAACAACTAAGAAACACTACAACATGTTCAATATTAACGCTTCAATTAGCCAAATGTGGTTGTAACTAAACAATTATGTTACCGTTATGCCATGCAAGCAGTTTTATAATGCAATAAATAGATGCCCCATCAATGTAATTGTGACCCTGCAATAATAAAATTAAAATGTTTGTTTAGTTTTTTTGTTTTCATTTCAATCTTTGTGCCCATGTTTTTTAACACAATAACCTTGCAAATTTGTTGCTTAAATCAAATCGCAGAAGCATGAAACAATTTGATTACTAAAATAAATTTGAATTTTCAAAAGGTTCACATGGAGTATTTTACCTCAAGTATATTTTAGATTGTTACCGAAAATTTTAAATGAATCTTTCACGAGTTCCTAAGAGTCCCAAAAGTATCGTCGCCATGATTTCTCCATTCGCCATCAAATTGCAAAGCTCGATAAGGGAGAATAACATATCGGTAAAGAGGGAGAATACACGATTTCCCTATGGAGTAGTTGCCAGATCCTGAAAGCAGAAAAATAGAGTTGTTAGAAAAAAAACAGCTTTGTTAAAAAACTTAATACTCTGTGAGAAAAGCATTATGGATAACAAACCAGCCCAGCTTTTGTAGTCGACTTGCAACAAATGATGGAGCGTTCCATTCCATTGGTCTTCGTCTCCGCCAATTAGAAAGAAGATATGGAAACCCTTTCCAATTCATTTTCTTAGCTTCATCTTGTCCACAGTGTTTCTATTGTAAAACGTGGCCGATCCACCAGGCCGTCGATTAGCAAATTAGCAAAAAGAACCATGGATTTAGCAAACGACTTTTCGGTAGGTTGCTCATCACAATAAATCTGGGTCGTTCAATATATGTGCTTAACGAATCTCTTTGAAGGTATATGCCAAAGAGGTGAATCTCGACCATCCATCATTAATCAAGGATTAAAAGGATGCTATAGCCTCTCACTACAATTCTCCTTGTAGGGCCTATCGGTGAATAAATAATATATTACGAGAAAAAAAAACATCCATGTTTTTTTTAAATCTTTCATAATACAAAACTTTATATTTATTTATCAACCATGAATTGTATATTATGTATTAGAGGTAAACGTTGTGTCCATTCAAGTTCAGTGTTTAATTGGGATATATGTAAGTAAGTGGGTGATCTCTCAAAAATTCCTCATATAACTAGCACAACCACTTAACTTGTCGGAGGTGAACACTCATAGATCACAAATTAAGTGTCATGAACAAGTTATATGTTTATTGTTCTGCATGCAATCACGGGTTGTCTATTAACTTATTTAGTTAAATGGATTGTCTCTCACTACCTATTATAAATTCATGAGCTATGAATTATCCACACATTAAATACCAAATTTTTTTTATATTTTTTTTTATAATTATTTATTATTATTAAAAATTTTGAGACAATCTTTTTTTATTATAAAACTTTGAAGAAAATTTCATATTTATTGTTGCATTATAGGTGATAAAACTAATGATAAAATTTGGAAATAACCTTGGGAAGGAATACACTAAGGGAAAAATATCAAGGTCCTAAAACAAGCAAAACAAAGTTGGATTGAGCCCGATTGAGTGACGTTGAGACATTGTTGGGCACTATGACATGCATGACTTCCATGCAAGTGTTGCATTGGTGATAGTAGGATAGAGAATAATTCAAATCTGAAATCCATTTATTCCTATTATCCCCAACTTGAAGACCAAGGCCTTGACCAAACCAAAACTAAGACCCTGAAACTGACTTGGACTGAACCTAGATAACTAGAAACTAATGATTGATACTCTTTAATTGACATAATAACTGAGTGTATGGATGAAACACTCATTCGATGGAAACTTATGATACTCTTTAATAGCGCAAGAGTGATAATGACTATGAGTCCTACACCTTTCTTTGACTCGAATTGGAGTTTGAGAAGGCTACTTGGAGCAATCCTCGTTTTGATTAAAGGAGGTTTAATTATAGTGTTGGTGGCTGTAGGATCAATGTTTGGGCGTATGTATCTAATGACGGAGGGGGTGTTTTTAATGACAAGTTTTACAATGGCTGTGGTGGTAGATAGAGGGGACGCGATCGACAAGATGAGGTCATTCACTCTGGTTTCAAGAGGGCATTCAATTTATGAACATCAAACCATGGAGGGAATTCACTCCAGTTTCATCGTCCAACTTGTAAATTATGTGCCATGTTTTGAAGGGATTGTAGCAGGAAGAAAGGATTTCTTTTACTATTCTTCTTCAAGGGGCGGTTTCTTTTCCAATGGAACAATTTATTACGAATAAACTAAAATCCATGGCTCAAATGGCCTTACTTAAGACAATGGCTGGCCCCTACTTGTCTATGTATGTCTATTAGCTACGTCGGTCTCCTCTAGAATGTAATGCCCATCTCCTCTGGGCACACTGATCGCCTCTGCTCCTCACACGATGTGCTCTTGAAATTCCTGAAACCGTCTCCTATGGGCGCACCGTTCTCCTCTATTCCTCTCACACTGTGCTCTTGAAATGCCTGAAACTCACTATGTTTTAGATGCTCTTAGATCTTGAAATGCCTCAAGCTCACTCTGTTCTAGATGCTCCAAGATCTCTCAATCATTCTCCCTCTACCGTGGATCTTGGCATGCGCTCTCAACCAATAGTTCTTTGAAGGGTGATTTCATTGCCTCAACTATCAAGGCATGTTATTCTTTATGAGAGAATAATGGTTTAGACCAAGGTTGTGTTGGCGTATGTCTAAATGCTTGCGCATTTGCATGTTTCAATATTATTATTAGTGATGGATGGAAATACATATGACCAATTAACCATTTAAACTTCCAAGTTCCCACAATGATATTTCTAGACAACTTATTTCTATGTAATGTTTGGGCCTACCTTTTTATCTAGATAGGCAAAAGATGGCGTTACATTAGTATCTTCTTTAATTTAATACATGTTTTTCTATTTGAAGGGTGCTTTCCAATTTTATCTTCCAATAGTTTAGTCAAGAAATAACATCTTTTTCCCATATTATTTATGTCTTATGGGTATGTTACCTACCTAATAATAGCCTCACATATTTTCTCCATATTAATTATATCCTATGAGTACATACCTACCTAATAATAGTTTCACTTTTATTGGAAGGAATCTCAAGCTATAAGAAGAGAACTAGATATGGCTTATTCTTACTAAATTTAAGAGCATAAGCTATAATGATGCTCCCGAGCTAGATTTCATAAATGTTGTTTATAGTAAAATAGTCAACATACACTCATCTGGCTCACCCTCCATGACCCAACAACAAACAATTTTCGCAACATTACCTCCCACTAAAACCATTAAACATTATCATAAGAATTGAACATAGTTAGTAGGAGGAGGTGTGTGTGTGTGTTTTAAGGAAAAAACTATAGGATCCCTCATCCTGTCTAAGATTCCCAGATAGAAGGTGGATCAACCATAAAAAATATTAATTGCCGGTAACCTCAAAGGGAATCAATAAAATTTGAACATGTCACATATATTATCCCTATTAAAAATACCTTGGATATATGGCTCAACTTATTGAGATAACCCCTAGAGTCTCTTTTATATATATATATATAGATAGATAGATAGATAGATAGATAGATAGATATATTCTCATTTTGCTCCCATCTTTTCATTATTCATAATTTTTTATTCCATCCATTGTTTTTTTAGTATTTATCCCAAACCCTAGCTTGATGGATGGAGAACTTTTCATGATATATTTACTTTGTGCTCAACATGTCTTTCTCTTTAGTGAGAGTATTGAAATTTTCCATTCTCATTTACATTTTGTTTTATCTATATTTTTTAGATTATATTTATTTTAGTTTGAATTTAATAATCATTTTGGTGTTTTCATTCTTATAACGAGCCAAGGGACAACGATGATAAAAACCATATCTACTACTCTCATACCATCCAATGTCGTTAAATATCAATGGATTGATGTTATCTTCGTAGCCATGACCACATTTCCATAGAGAAATTATGTACCCTTATGGCCTATCATGTCCATGATATTGTTGTGCTTCTAAGCGGTTTCAACCTCATGGATACACATAATAATGATTTATAGCACAAATGTGTGTCCACTCTTAACAATAACTTCAAGCTTGGATTATTCTTCTGTTCTTACTACGTGCCTAATCCCACGAGCGCTCCATATGACCATCTTTACATATTTTGCGCCTGCCACTTGGTTCTCATTGTCGTTTTGGTTTAGAGAAAAGCATTCCCTACCACTATTGAAGATTTACAGTAAAAAGATTCATACATTAAATCTAATATCATTAAGAACATCCATACTTGCATGAAACAATTTTAGTCCTAAGACTTTCATTTTACATGGTCTCTTCTATGCGTGAGTTTGGAATTTGCGGAAGCGGTGTGGAATATAATATGATGGCATGTTTTAATTTTAATTGTAACTGCTAGTACAAGGTAGAAATGCACTCCTCACTTCTTCAAGAAATCATGTGATTAAATTTTGAATGTCAAATGTCACCTTCAGTGATGAGCTCCTTTGATGACGGTATGTTGTGCACATGGGGGTTCTATAATACTCCGAGATAGGTAATTACATACCTCGGCAGGGTTGCCGGGAGGTATGGGTGAATATCGTGGTTGCCGGACTTACTTAGCATAATGCTAATGCCATTCTATAATCCTGTGGTTGCAGGTATGTTCAATCTGCGAGTGCTGCCACCAAAGGGTTGGTTCTTATTTTACTAATGGTCCTATTTCACCGAGGTGCTTGATGAGTTAATAAAAAGTGGGTATCCCTTTACCATGGCAGTCCATACGTAAATGTCTTCCCAATGTGATGTGTACTACTATAAGCTTATTGTAATTTAAACGAAATGTGGGATGCGCCATAGTTTCATTATAGACATTGTACAAAATCGAGCCTTTTGTAATTAAAAAGCAAGAGTGGGTGAATCCACGTCTTCACTATAGACTTTGCAAAAGAATTGAATCTCCACTAAAGAGAGACTCGTATACTCTTTAATGCGCTTTTAATGATTTATGGGGGACAACCTGTCTATGAGGGTTTGGATAGTGAGTTGGGGTTTTCTCTTAGTTATCCTTGTATTCGACTTGTTCTTCATTTTCTTTTGCTCTGCACTTCGTTGTATGGTCACTGTGTGGTGTACTGACCCGAGCTTAAAGAAACCTTTCACAGCTTTCAAAAAGACAAAAGCCTGAGACCGGATGGATGGACCATTGAATTCTTTCTGACAGCCTTCGACATCATTGGCCCAAATCTACTCCATCTGGTGGAAGAATCTCGGGTGAATGGACACATACACCCCCCACTAAATTTGACCTTTATAGCACTCATACCTAAAAAAGAAAACTCTCTCAGTCTAGAGGACTATAGACCCATTTCACTCTGCAAAATCACATACAAAGTGGTCACAAAAGTGATAGCTCAAAGATTCAAGAAGGTTCTCTCAAAAATTATCTCACGTGAGCAATTTGGTTTTCTAGAGAATAGACAAATTCATGAGGCAATTGGAGTTGCCCAGGAAGGTATGCATAGCCTCAGGGTCAATAAGTCAAAAGGGGCCATCCTCAAAATTGACCTCTCAAAGGCTTTCGACACGGTAAGCTAGATCTACCTTAGACTTCTGCTCACTCACCTTGGCTTCAACTATCCATTCATCAAATGGATCTTCTCCTGTATCACCACATCATCCTTTTCAGTCCTAATCAACGGGTCCCCTACACCTTTCTTCCATTCAGAAAGAGGCCTGCACCAAGCCTACCCACTCTAACCACTCCTCTTCCTCCTGTTTGCCGAAGGTCTGAGTAGAGCCATCCTTGATGCCAAAAGCAGAGGAGCCTTCAAAGGAATCAAAATTGTCGAGAATCACAACATCACTCATCTACTCTTTGTAAACGATATCCTAATCTTCTATAATGGTTCTCACAAGGAAGATGAGATGCTCTCAGAAATTCTGAAACTTTTCTACAGAGCCACGGGCATGAAACTCAATGAACAAAAATCCACCATCACCACCTTTAATCTAGAATCAGAAGCCATCAACAGGCTCAGGTTCTTCTTTCCTTTTGCTGTCTCCGCCCTAGATGTTGGTCTCAAATACTTGGGCTTCAAACTAAAGCCAAACAACTATAAAAAGAAGATTGTTTTGGCTAATTGCAAAATTGGAAAGTGGGATAAATATCTGGAGCAACAGATGGCTGTCAAGAGCAGGACGCCTAGTTCTAATCAAATATGTCCTAGAAGCTACCCCTAATTACTGGATGGCCCTGGAATGGATTCCAAAATCCATCTTATAAAAAACAAATAAAATCTGCTCACGATTCCTCTCGACAGGAAAAAAGGTACAAAAAGTCACACCATGGGTAAAATGGGATAAAATTGCATGCCAAAAATCTCAAGGAGGCTAGGGGCTCAAAAACATAACACTCTTTGCAAAATCACTTGCAAAAAAAGCTAGCTGGAGATTAATTACAACAAAAATTCATTGGGAAATGGTTATATCCCATAAATACATTGCCCCACTAACCATTTGAGATTGGGTCAGGAACCCAATACATACCAACCCCACTTCTGGGTCCATCATTTGGAAAGCAGTTTGCAATGCCCTCCCGCTTATCCTTAACGACCTCACTTGTAAAATAGGGAATGGAACAAAAGTCTAAATTGGAGCAGATCCATGGACAGGAAGTCAGCTCGAGCACACTCTACCGCCACAGCTAATTCAGCTCCTAAAAGACTCTAGATACTTCCACCTTCATCAGTTTGTTGATCCAGCTTCGACAAACTTCTGGAATCGGAGTTGGAAGAATATTGAGGATCTAGAGTTACCTTTAGACTGGACAGCAGAGTGGAACATATACACAGCCACACTTCGAGCCTCACATATCCGACTCACAGACTCTCTGGATGAACTCATTTGGGAACTAAATGCACATGGCTGCTACACCCCCAAAACTAGGTATCAACACCTCTGCTCTTTAGCCTTTACAATGATACCCAAATGGTGGCAAATCGGAATCAAGAAATTAAAATGCCCACTGAAGGCTAAAATCTTCATGTGGTGTGTTTTAGAAAATAGAATCCCCACATGGGATAGAATGAAGAACTGTCAGCTAGGAGGACCTGGATGGTGTCCTTTGTGCAAATGATGAGGAAACCCCCAATCACCTCTTCCTTTAATTCCCTTTCTCCCTACAAGTCTCGTCACACACCCGCTCTCTTTTAAACCACAGTTTCATTTGGACAGGATAGTCCATAGAAAATGCCTGGAACACTTGGCTGTCCTCATCACAAAATTCACAATTCAAATTGCTCCCCCTCATTCATATTTGGGGCATTTGGCTAGCTCGAAATGCTGCCATCTTCCTAGAAAAACCCTCTCTTCCAGAACTGACTACTAAACATGGCCTAGACATCCTCTCTTTTTTCCATCAACAAAAATCCTCCCTACCCACCCAAATCATCATTGAAGAGAAGATAGATACATTAGCTCACTGGGCATACTTCGACCGTGCCTCACAAGACCACCTCTGTGATGGGGGAGCCACACTCTTGCTCTCACAAAATCATCACTTCCAGCTCCAAATGGGCCTAGGAATAGGCACAAACAATTTTGCAGAACTCCTTGCATTAAAACTTTTGTTGTGCTTTGCCGAGGGGAAAAATTGCAGAAAGCTTCAAATATTTGGTGATTCTCTCATAGTCATAAATTGGGTGAACAAGACCCACCGGTGTAGAACAATCTCTCTTGTTAATTTGTTTGAAGAAGTCTACAAACTCATGGCCAATTTTGACTCTATCACATGTCTACATGTATACAGGGAAAGAAAATCTGTTGCTAATCGACTGTCCAAGCAAGGATTGACTATGGATTTCGAATCTTGGAAGATTGTGGAAAACATGGAGGATGAAGTCTATGAATTTTTTCATAGACCTTTCACAGAATCGCACTAATCTTCTAGCATGACACATCTTTTTCAAAAGGAAGTTTATGGGCACTCAATGGACGTGATTCCTTTTTTTTTTTGCAATTGTAATCTAATGCTATGAAGCAGAACTTTTTGCTCACTATAATAATGCATGAAAGGTCTAGACACTTGAACAGTTTGCATAGCACTGTTACGAAAGCTATATTCTAGCATATATATGTAACTATGACTCTTTCTGATGATAATATAACAAGCTTTTTTCCTTGAGAAAAAATATATATATATATATAAAGTATTAAATATTAAATATGTTAAAAGTATTAATAAAATAACTTTTTTTAATTACAATATTATCATAATTAAACATTGGATTTTAATTCTCCTAGGTGTTACAATGAGAGTTGTTGTGGGAGGCTATCGCAGCCTTTTAATCCTTGATAAAGGACGGATGGTCGAGATTCACCTCTTTGGCATATACCTTCAAAGAGATTCGTAAAGCACATATATTGAACGACCCAGATTTATTGTGATGACCAACCTACCGAAAAGTCCTTTGCTAAATCCACCGTTCTTTTTTGACCACGTTTTACAATAGAAAGGCTGTGGAGAAGATGAAGCGAAGCAAATGAATTGGAAAGGGTTTCCATATCTTCTTCCTAAGTGGCGGAGACGAAGACCAACGGAATGGAACGCTCCATCATCTGTTGCAAGTCGGTTACACGAGCTGGGTTGGTTTGTTATCCATAACTCTTTTCTCACACGGTATTATGGTTTTTAACAAAGCTGTTTTTCTACTAACAACTCTGTTTTTCTGCTTTCAGGATCTTTTTTCTGCTTAAGGGTAACATAAGGGTAACATAATTGTTTAGTTACATCCACATTTAGCTAATTGAAGCGTTAATCTTCAACATGTTGTAGTGTTTCTTAGTTGTTGTCCATATCAACCTCCATGAAATCTGCACATAAAAGTAAACAAAATTTACACTTACTATTGACCTTCTTCATGTCGTAAGATTCTTCGATATGGTCGAAGGTAGCATCGTCTAGATTTCAACAATTTATTTGACGGTCATATGGAAACAAATGAAGAAGTATTAGTGATATTCAAGAAACAATATCTTCATTTGCATAAAGCGCCCTCAATCTCAGCCACTTGATTTATTGGGCATCTTTATGAAGTTTGTCCTCTGATGGATATATGATTCCTATTCTTCATGTGCAGTCATAGAACTCGAAATGTGGAAGATTATAATTACATTTTATCGTCAATGGACTCGGGCTCTCAATCTTAGGTGCTATTTCTTTAGCTCGACACATTTCTAACATGATGTGTAGTTGTGTAATCCTTGCAGAGGCATCAATTATAATTTTTTGAGATATAGTATCAATCACTAACCCAAACCAAAATAAATGGTTCTTTAATGCACTAGTGCCCAACGATTATATTAAACCATAATTCCATGTGCTTTCTCCATGGCTAATTTTTTCTTCTAAATAGAGAACGCATGGCCTCTTTGGATAACAGAATCATGTTATCCATTCAATCTCCAGATTTTGGTTAAGTGACATGATATATGGCATACAACTAGAGTTACATGATGAAATCTTGACCGAAATCCAGCAGTTACATTTCTTGAATGCACTGTCTATATTTAACCTTTTAAAAAGCATTTTTTAACATTAGTTTCGTTTGGTTTACAACAATATCTAAATCGTGTATATTTATGAAGATTATATCTGACCTAGAAAATTATTTCTCCTTCAATCCATAGGGTGGAAGTAGAGATGGGAGAAGGAAATCATATAAGGGACATTCCGAATGTTTGAGTTTTTCTGGGTTTAATTGACAATTAGACAAGCTGAGAGAAGAGGTTGTTATAAATATTTTCTGTCAATAGAAAGCTTCAGAATTAGTATTGTAGATTAAATAATTGAATTAGCATTGTAGATTGAATAATTTAATTCGAGTTCTCTTTATGTGATGACAAGTGGAATACTGTCTAAAATTCATAAAAAGTAATTAATAAAATGTAAGCCTTAAAATCCAAGGAGATATAAGCCCAATGATATTTGTGATTTAAGTATGATATTAATTTATCATTTCTTTGTTCTCACTATAAAATCAACTAATCTGTTGCCAAACTTGCATGATACACTCCTCAACCTGCACTACCACTTGCATAATTCATTACATGTTATATTGTAATATTTACAATTACATTATTATTGTGTTATTATATCCACTAAAACTCATTGTTATTACTTGGATTTTACAAATATTATGCCGTTCAAAAAAATGTAAAGTGATCCCTATCGGCGTTTTCATCCACTATTATGTGGATGTGCTAGTTAAAATAATATAAAATATGCTCTCAATGTGATGGTATTCATTCTTTAGAAAATGGTAGCATCTAAATTATATATTGTAGCATGGATTACACCAAATGTGTTTTTATTTCCGTGATTACAGTCTAATCAATGAAATGAAATTTATGCTAATGCTACTGCTGCTCGAACAGTGCAGTGAAATGAGCTCCCAGATCGTTTGAGATCGTCTTAAAAGGAACAATCTATGCATTAAAAAAATGCCAGCTTAAACGTCTGAATGCTGTGACATACACATAATCAGTATCAGAACGTGAACTAACCTACGGATATCGAAGCGGTATTTCATACAGTATTTCATCACTGTTCCAAATGCTTTTTATACTATCATTAATATCGGACCAGGCAGAAATAAATGGCCAGCCATACTTAAAACTGTTACATAATACAGAAATCTTGTTCAAATTGTCAGGCCTTAAGTTTGCCTCCAATACATTCACGGCGAGACGGAATTCACAATGTGGAAGGTAAAATAGGGTGGGTCTATCCACTGTTCGTCTGCACTCTTCGTTAACAGAAAGAAAATTACAGTCGAAGGCATTTAGAACAATGCAAGGCACAACAATGCGGGCATTTAGAACAATGCGAGGCAACAACAATGCGAGGCACATAGCCTCCGCACATGGAGGGAAAAAACGCCCTCGCGCTCGAGGGCGCCCCTGAGCTCAGATTTCGGGCATTTCTAGCAGACCCACCTACAGCCTGGGCTTGCCTTCGGGCATCGATGCTTTCTGACAGGTACAGTACAAAATTGACAGCTGAGGTTACCTTTTGAACCGTTTCGAACCGCGTTCTTAGCTTACTGGTTACGTTTTGAACCAGTTCTTAGCTTGCAGGTTACGTTTTGAACCCGTTCGAACCGCGTTTTTGACTTACGTTTTGAACCAGCAGCTGCTTCCAATTTCATGTGCGCGAAGGGGTATTTTTAGCCCAGCTGATGTCAGCTAAGGGCGCCCCCCGGGACGCCCCTTTTACCTCCATGTGCGGAGGCTAACAACAATGCGGGAATTTCGTCGATCAGTTGTCCAATGCCGTACAGAACGAGTTGTAGCTATGAATGATGAGGGTCTCTGCTTATCACCTTTATTTTATTCATTCGGTCATTTCTGGATCATGCATTTGCTCCATAAACTCTTTATAGAACGAAGATTTCTCCATCTTTTCCCGAGCGAATTGTGTTTGGTCGGTTAGTTCTTTAGCATTTTTATCCATTTCCAGATTATATGCACTCTCCATAGTTCAATCAAGAAAAACCTTATTGTAATTAAACACCAAATGGATAGAAATCGTTGAGGCTGATCACCATAAATATTTTAGGTATTTATATAGAATGTCTCTTTGATAAACGGTGTGTCCATTCAAGCTGCGATTGCTCAACTGTTTAATTGCTATATATGCGATTTTTAATTGGAATACTCTATCAACTATTATATTCTGTTTATTAACATCAAACGACAACCTAGGTGGGTGATCTCCGATAAATTCCTCATATAGAAATGATAAATAGTTAAAAAAATTGAATTCTTGGTTGCTTATTTTTGTTTTTTTTTTGTTTATTTTTTTTCATACATAACTTCTTTTTATTTATTTTTTAAATTGTAACTTATGCATTGGAGGTTACAAAACTAATAAAGTTGTAACTTATGCATTAGAGGTGACAAGACTAATATAATTATAGAGGATTTAATTTATATGGTTATAGAAGAATATATAAATTATAAATAAATAAAAATATATAAATTTCATAATATGTTTATCTAGTAATTAAATAGAAATAACCAAATTTTACTAATTAAAAGTGATATTAATAAATAATATATTATGAGAAAAAAAACATCCATGTTTTTTTTAAATCTTTCATAATATAAAACTTTATATTTATTTTATCAACCATGAATTGTATATTATGTATTAGAGGTAAACGTTGTGTCCATTCAAGCTCACTTGTGGGAGGGGAACACTCATAGATCACAAATTAAGTGTCACGAACAACTTATATGTTTATTGTTCTCCATGGAATCACTGGTTGTCTATTAACTTAATTAGTTAAATGGATTGTCTCTCACTACCTATTATCCATACATGAGCTATGAATTATCCACACATTAACTACCAATTAATTTTTATATTTTTTTTATAATTATTTATTATTATTAAATTGTTTGAGACAATCATTTTTTTTATAAAACATTGAAGAAAATTTGATATTATTGTTGCATTATAGGTGATAAAACCAATGATAAAATTTGGAAATAACCTTGGGAAGGAATATACTAAGGGAAAAATATCAAGGTCCTAAAACAAGCAAAACAAAGTTGGATTGAGCCCGATTGAGTAACGTCGAGACATTGTTGGGCACTATCGCTTGCATGACTTCCATGCAAGTGTTGCATTGGCGATAGTAGGATAGACAACAATTCAAATCTGAAATCCATTTATTCCTATTATCCCCAACTTGAAGACCAAGGCCTTGACCCAACCAAAACTAAGACCCTAAAACTGACTTGGACTGAACCTAGGTGACTAGAAACTAATGATTGATACTCTTTAATTGGCATAATAAGTGAGTGTATGGATGAAACACGCATTTGATGGAAACTTATGATACTCTTTAATAGTGCAAGAGTGATAATGACTATGAGTCCTACACCTTTCTTCGACTCGAATTGGAGTTTGAGAAGGCTACTTGGAGCAACCCTCGTTTTGATTAAAGGAGGTTTAATTATAATGTTGGTGGTTGTAGGATCAATGTTTGGGCGTATGTATCTAATGACAGAGGGGGTGTTTTTAATGACAAGTTTGACAATGGCCGTGGTGGTAGACAGATGGGACGCGGTTGACAAGATGAGGTCACTCACTCTGGTTTCAAGAGGGCATTCAATTTATGAACATCAAACCCTGGAGGGCATTCACTCTAGTTTCATCATCCGACTTGTAAATTATGGGCCATGTTTTGAAGGGATTGTAGCAGGAAGAATGGGTTTCTTTTACTATTCTTCTTCTAGTGGGGGTTTCTTTTCCAATGGAACAATTTATTACAAATAAACTAAAATCCATGGCTCAGATGACCTTACTGAAGACAATGGCTAGCCCCTATTTGTCTCTATCTGTCTATTAGCTGCGTCGGTCTCCTCTAGAATGTAATGGTCGTCTCCTCTGGGCACATCGATCTCCTCTGCTCCTCAAACGATGTGCTCTTGAAATTCCTCAAACCGTCTCCTCTGGGCGCACCGTTCTCCTCTATTCCTCACACGTTGTGCTCTTCAAATGCCTCAAACTCACTATGTTTTAGATGCTCTTAGCTCTTGAAATGCCTAAAGCTCACTCTGTTCTAGATGCTAAAATATCTCTCAATCACTCTCCCTCTATCGTGGCTCTTGGCATGCGCTCTCGACCAATAGTGCTTTGAGGGGTGATTTCATTGCATCAACTATCAAGGCATGTTATTCTTTATGAGAGAATAATGGTTTAGACCAAGGTTGTGTTGGCGTATGTCTACATTGTTGGGAATTTGCATGTTTCAATGTTATTATTATTGATGGATGGAAATACATATGACCAACTAACCATTTAAACTTCCAAGTTCCCACAATTATATTTCTAGACAACTTACTTCTATGTAATGTTTGGGCTTACCTTTTTATGTAGATAGACGAGAGATGATGTTACATTAGTATCTTCTTTAATTTAATACATGTTTTTCTATTTGAAAGGTGCTTTCCAATTTTATCTTCCAATAGTTTAGTCAAGAAAGAACATCTTTTTCCCATATTAATTATATCTTATGGGTACATTACCTACCTAATAATAGCCTCATATATTTTCTCCATGATAATTATATCGTATGAGTACATTACCTACCTAATAATAGTTTCACTTTTATTGGAAGGAATCTGAAGCTATAAGAAGAGAACTAGATATGGCTTATTCTTACTAAATTTAAGAACATAAGCTATAATGATGCTTCCCAGCTAGACTTCATAAATGTTGTTTATAGTAAGATAGTCAACATACACTCATCTGGCTCACCCTCCATCACCCAACAACAAACAATTTTTCGCAACATTACCTCCCACTAAAACCATTAAAAATTATCATAAGAAATGAACCTAGTTAGTAGGAGAAGGTGTGTGTGTGTGTGTTAAGGAAAAAACTATAGGATCCCTCATCCTCTCTAAGATACCCAGATAGAAGGTGGATCAAGCATAAAAAATATTAATTGCTAGTAACCTCAAAGGGAATCAATAAAATTTTAACATGTCACATATATTATCCCTATTAAAAATACCTTGGATATATGGCTCAACTTATTGAGATAACCCTAGGGTCTTCTTTTATATATCTATATATATATTCTCATTTTGCTCCCATCTTTTCATTATTCATATTTTTTATTCCATCCATTGTTTTTTTAGTATTTATCCCAAACCCTAGCTGGATGGATGGAGAACTTTTCATGATATATTTACTTTGTGCTCAACATGTCTTTCTCTTTATCGAGGGTATTGAAATTTTAATTCTCATTTACATTTTATTTTATCTATATTTTTTAGATTATATTTATTTTAGTTTGAATTTAGTAATCATTTTGGTGGTTTCATTCTTATAACGAGCCAAGGGACCATGATGATAAAAACCATATCTACTACTCTCATACCATCTAAGGTCGCTAAATATCAATGGATTGATGTTATCTTTGTAGCCATGACCACATTTCTCTAGAGAAATTCCGTACCCTTATGGCCTATCATGTTCATGATATGTTGTGCTTCTAAGTGGTTTCAACCTCATGGATACTCCTAATAATGATTTATAGCACAAATGTGTGTCCACTCTTAACAATACTTCAAGCTTGGATTATTCTTCTATTCTTACTACGCGACTAATCCCACGAGCGCTCCATATGACCATCTTTACATATTCTGCGCCTGCCACTTGGTTCTCATTGTCCTTTTGGTTTAGAGAAAAGCATTTCCTACCACTATTGAATATTTTTTTAAGACGGTTAAATTTCATACTTATCTAGTTGCACACCATCTTCGTTATCTTATGGGTACTATTATTATTTTTTGTTCAATGGCACATTTTTAACATTGACCTCTCTTGTTATTTCAACAATGATGATATAATATAATATAGAAATTTAAACTTTTTGAAAAAGTTAAAATCTTCTTTAAAATTGTAATATATAAATTCAATATTCTCTAAAAAAAAATTAAAATTTGTGATATATATATATCCGTCGATAATATTTAAAAGTATATTTTTAAAATTATCAAAGAGAGAGACACATCCCAAATCTCATTTAAACATGTTGTAATAAGAAAATTTTCAAAGAGTATTCTTCACCAAATAATTTACGTGCCTAAGCCCACGAGCGCTGCATATCAACATCATGTCAACAGAATCCAACGACCGAGATCATCTCAATGGTAAATCGACCGATGTTGTCACACTTTCCAAAAAGATAGGGGGCCTCACAGGTCGTCTCGGGCTCCGAGCTAGTGACTTCTAGTGGAGTCCAAGCACCCAGGGCCCCCACCATACCTTCTGCACTACACATCGATTAACATTAGTGAGGCCTGCCCTTATAAAAACATGAAACCTCGAACTATTTTCCAATGTTGGATACATCCCAAAGATAAATTAATCACCATCGTCGATCTCTTTGATCGGACGGTTGCTGAGTCTCCACGTGCAACCCTTCAGATTTCACTCACCTTCAAGATCTCCTGATGCCCTCTCGAATCACATTCTTCCTGCAGCTAATCCAAATCAGTGTCATCATCATTCTCTTCCTCCTCAACCTCATCGTTAGTGTAATCATCAAACTGCTCCCCCAGTTCTTGCGCCAGCACCTTGTGACAGTATATCAAGATCGATGCCTCCACTGTCTATGATTTTGACATTCAACTGACACTCTCCTAACCATTTAGAAATATCATTAATCACTTCTGACGAATTTGGATTCTCAATATGAAAGCTAACTTTCTGGGGTCGTTTCTCTATTTTAGGCTGAGGGAATCTAGATGCCTCTTCCACCACAATGGCCCAATCAGTTCCTACTTATCAACCACCACAACCTTCATATTCATGTGAGAAGATCGCAGGCATGATAGGTGATACCTAGCCTTGGAGGCTAGTTTCCTTTCCTAATCGCCAAGCTTGTTCACAACCATTGAAAGGAGCTTGCATTTTTGTAAAGAGAGAAATAATGTTGTTGAAATAGTATGGCTCTCCAAAGGTTTAACATTGGCCATCACTCACTAAATTACGTAGCCGATGATGGAAGGTGACTCTCAAATCATTATAATCCCATTGCAACACTTGAAAAATGGTACCCTAGTAAAACAGTTAGCCAAACATTGGTGACTAGGGGATGGCTTATATCACATGGCCACCGTTCTTCTACTCTTTTCAATGATCATATCCTCTCATGTTAGATGTGAAGCTAACAAAATGCACTCCCTACTAATTGCTTCTAATAATTGATGCTAGTGCTTACCCTTCCCTTTATTCTCGGAACACTAAGAGGCATAGTGACAAAAATTGTGGCACTTAAATCACTTCACATGGCTCATTACTGTAAAATACCTCATCACATCGGTAAACCTATTAATATATGATTGAGGCTTCCCAAAACATGCTAGGAATGTGCCATTACTATTGTTGGTTCCGACATTAAAACTAAGATACTACTGAGGGGTTTACTATTGGATCTAGCTATAAATATATGGCCCAATAGTTTCTTCCTTAAATCTGCTGCATATCTTCGTGAAGAATTATCCTTTTCAATACATCAAACACCAACATAATATTTTGAAAAATCAAGGGCATATGTTGATACTAGGAGCATTTTGTATCTCTTCTTTAGGGAGTGGTATAATAGAGATTGTAGAATAAATTTACTGTTGTAAATGCCAAAACATTCACACATAACAAGATTTGCTTTCTTGATGGTTTGATATCACTCCGTATTAGTTTATGGCATGTCAACTTCATAAATATGAAAATTATTCCTATCAAACTCAACCTCCTTTTCTGCAATTCCTTCTTAGGAAGCAAACATCTATGCTTTGATACAATATAAACCGAACACTCTCTAGTGATTAGGGTTGTTCGGCAGTAGGAATGCTTCCTCTTCAGGAGATGGATTTCAACTTATGGATCAAACCAACATATAAAATGTACCATTTATTGAAATTAAAAATATGTTAATCTTTTCATTCACTCTTTATTGTATTTTTTGCAACTCATATTAATTTAAACATCTCATAAATTCTAAGGTTTAAATGCTTGTATCTATTTCTCAAACATTCTTCGTAGAAAATGGACATTGGGAATTGTAAGAGAAGCACAAATTGTACCCCTCATAAGCCAAGTATTCATTTTTTCGTGGTTTTGTAGCAATTTAGGGGCCCATTTATGGGGCATGATCCCAAAATGCAATGACTTAAAGTTTAATCCCTATATTTTAACCCCAAACCCCAACTTGGGCTATGAGAGATATCATTGTTATTCAGAAACCTCAAATTTAAGATTGTATGCTCCTTATTGGAGAAATAGTCATTTTTTATAGGGGATATGTAGTGGTTTGGAACCATGATCCATAAAATTATTAGTTTGCATCTAATCCCTTTGTTTTTTTCCTTAATACATGGTTTAGGCCATGATGTATATTGTTTTTGTGGGATAACCTCGAATTTAAGTGCATATAGCCTTCTTAGGGTATGGATTTTTTTGTAAGACATGTTTAGTCGTATGGGATATTAATCAGGTTTAGGTTAATGCTAACACAGTTTATTAAGCAATTATTAATCAATATAACACAATTACCACTATTCTTTGATTCAGTTTCCTCTTTTAATGCAGGAGTAATTTAACGATTTTTAATCTAACTATTTCTTTGTATTTCTAGAGGGTTTTACTAAATTTATTAATTACAATATGTAATCCTTTCAGCAGTTATGGTAACATTTTAATAGCTTCTTCTATCTTCTTTGTGTGATCACTCTTCGCCATAATCCTTTGTCATTTTACAGAAATCTTGACAATGTGAAATCTTTGTTTTTACAGGGTTTTACTAAACATGGCGAGCCTCTAGTTTTATCATTTTCTTGATATCTTATCAATTTTTTAGGCTTCTATTAAACACACTTACTGCCAACTAAAATAACTAACTCTTAAACAAACAATCACCTATATGACCATTGTGCCAATAGTTTTAAAAAAATAATCAACGGATAAGATCATTTTCTCGATAAATCGACGAATGCTGTTATTTTTCCAAAAGGGTGGGGAGCCTAACAGGTCATCCCGGGCTCGAGGCTGGTGACTTCACATGGATTCCAAGCACTTGGAGCCCCCACCACACCCTTTGCACTACGCATTGAATAGAAATAGTGAGGATGGGCTTTATAAATACTTGAAACACAAACACTGTTGTCAATGTGGGATAAATCCCAATCACTGAATCGATCGCCACCGTCGATCACTATGATCGGACGATTGTTGAGTCTTTCGCAATGGATTCTTCATCTTCTCTTCTTCTTGCATCGATCAACCACTCCTCCATCTAGCTTCCCTACTGCTCCCCCTGTTCATGTGCTAGCCTCACCACCAGCTTCTTGGAACTCGTGATCCTGACTTTCAAATTAAAATAGGAAGTTGTGTGGTAAAGCATACAATGCCCTTCCTCTGTCCAGTAAAGATCTTGACAACTTTCACAAGGAATTAGTCTTTCTGGATTATACTTTATAACCTTGAGCATTCCAAACGAGTCACTCCAAACCCATCTATCAAAATCTCTATAACATTCCCAATTATGTTGCTTTACCTAATTCGCCCAAAGTTGAATTGAAATGGCTCCATACAAGACAGATGATTCATTCTCAGTCTCGAAATCTGTGTCATTTTGATTATTCTCTATAATTGATGCCCAAGAAGAACTGTCACCAGGAACAATTTCCCTTCCATAGTTTTATGATTCTTGGCTTAACCCAGATTTAGGCTTTCATCAATAAATTCACAAAGTCCTCGTTTTTACAAAGGAATTGCTTCTTAGTCACCATTTTTGCATATGATCATTCAGATCTCAAAATCCTTTCAGAATGAGAATGTTTTATGTTCTTGATCTTTCAGAGACAAATTATAAGAACATTCTTTCAAAATCAATTTCAACATTGAAGATCATACCTCAATTTGTGCATAGAAAACGCAATTACAAAAGCCACATCTTAGCATTCCTCTGCCTATCCAAAACTTCACCAATACCAGCTTGTTTCAAATAAAAAATCACATCCTCACGTTATCTGATGGCATTGATTCCGATCTTCCTTCTCCTTGGATTGATAGGCTGGGTAGAGTTAGAGGTGTTTCTTCTTGTTTGTATATGATGAGTAGACTTGGTGTAATAAAATGCATTTCCAGTTCAAATGAATGTGTCCTTGCTAAAATGGAGAACCTCATGGTAACCATCTTGTTCCGAATGAGCGCAGCTGTCACATCTCTTCTCAAAGATAAGCCGCCACCATTCCAGCAAGATTGTTTTCTGCTGCATTTTACACTTTTAGCTTATTTCCTTATTGAATAGAAAACCAGTTTTACTGTACTCTGTTATTTTGTGTTAAGCATCTGGTAATAATCTGTATTCATTTCGTTCAGCTCATAAAATCCGGATCAGTGAGGTTAGTGAAGTCACTAGATGAGACGACGACACAGGTTGTGGATGTAAATCCAGAGGAGCACTGCAACGATGGGAAAGACATAAACAACAATGGAATTGGCAAGAGAGAGGCCTCTGAAGGCAGTCGTCAACAATAAATAAATGACAAACCAAATCCATAGAAGCGATGTCTTGATTTCGAGGACTCAAAGTAGCCTCAGCCATGATGGTCAGCCTGTGTTTACCTGGTCTGATTTGGTCTACTCATTTGGCATTTGCTCCAAATTATGAATATCTAGTGTCTATAAGATCCTTAGGTGATGTCAACATTTTATTGGTTTTATATCACCCTTGTGCATGGCATAGTGTAGTAGATTTTAGTTTAGCAAACTCAGCAATGACTCGTGGAGGTTTTGTTGACTATAAGTCTCGTTGTTTCTCTGTCTAGGAGGCCCAGTGCAAACTTATTTTTGTCTGAACAATCAAATATGGTTTCTCTATTGACTACAAGCCTAGGTGTTTCTCCATATGGGAGGCCCAATGTAGACTTATTTTTGTCTCCAAGCTAGAGTGTTTCTCCTAGCGGGAGGGTCAATGGAAACTTGGCATGTATCTCTTTGTAAATTTTATGTAATATTAATGTAAATACTAAATTTAAAAAAAAAAAATCATATCTAAATTAACTTACTAGACAATATATTTGTCAAATTTATAAAAAATCATACAAACTTATTAAAATTTTATATATGCATAAAATTCATTCTTCATAAACTAGCAAAAACCAAATTAATAATTTTTCTTATAGTATGTACCAAATTTAATCCTATTGGCACATTAATATTATTAATGTGATTGTTTCTAATAAACCATAAAAACATAGACATATCCACAAAATATTAATAAAATATTATTATTTAAATATTTATAATATAATATCTAATTAAAAATATTTTGATTTAATTATAAGATTATATTATAATACATACATAACATATATGAATATGTAATAATATTTCAAATTAATTAAAATATATTTAATACATAGCCATACTGATATATAAAGTATTAAATATTAAATATATCAAGAGTATAATAAAATAATATTTTTTAATTATGATATTATAATAATTAAACATTGAATTTTAAATAAAATAATATAAAATATGCTCTCAATGTGATGGTATTCATTGTTTAGAAAATGGTAGCATCTAAATTATATATTGTAGCAGGGATTACACCAAATGAGTTTTTATCTCCATGATTACAGTCTAATCAATGAAATGAAATGAATGCTAATGCTACTGCTGCTGGAACAGTGCAGTGAAATGAGCTCCGAGATCGTTTGAGATCGTCTTAAAAGGAACAATCTATGCATTAAAAAAATGCCAACTTAAACGTCTGAACGCATCGACATACACATAATGACGATCAGAAGGTGAACTAACCTGCGGATATCGAAGCGGTATTTCATGCAGTATTTCATCACTGTTCCAAATGGCTTTAATACTGTCATTAAGATCGGACCAGTCAGAAATAAATGGCCAGCAAAACTTAAAACTGTTACATAATACAAAAATCTTGTTCAAATTGTCAGGCCTTAAGTTTGCCTCCAATACATTCACGGCGAGACGGAATTCACAATGTGGAAGGTAAAATAGGGTGGGTCTGTCCACTGTTCGTCTGCACTCTTCGTTAACAGAAAGAAAATTACAGTCGAGGGCATTTAGAACTAATTTCTCCACTGAAGACGTTATAGCTGGATCATACACCACGATATCACTCACCCACGGAAATTTCTCTCTCAACAACAATGCGAGGCACAACTGCATATACCTGTGCTCCACGGGAATTTCATCGATCAGTCGTCCAATGCCGTACAGAACGAGTTGTAGCTGTGAATGATGAGGGTCTCTGCTTATCACCTTTTCTATTCGTTCGGTCATTTCTGGATCATGCATTTGCTCCATAAACTCTTTATAGAAAGAAGATTTCTCCATCTTTTCCCGAGCGAATTGTATTTGGTCGGTTAGTTCTTTAGCATTTTTATCCATTTCCAGATTATATGCACTCTCCATAGTTCAATCAAGAAAAACCTTACTGTAATTAAACACCAAATGGATAGAAATCGTTGAGGCTGATCACAATAAATATTTTTGGTATTTATATAGAATGTCTCTTTGATAAACGTTGTGTCCATTCAAGCTGCGGTTGCTCAACTGTTTAAATGCGATATATGCGATTTTTAATTGGAATACTCTATCAACTATTACATTCTGCTTATTAACAACAAACCAAAACCTAGGTGGGTGATCTCCGATAAATTCCTCATATAGAAATGATAAATAGTTAAAAAATTTGAATTCTTTATTATATGGTTGTTTCTTTTTTTTTCTTTTTTTTCAGACATAACTTCTTTTTTTCTAAATTGTAACTTATGCATTAGAGGTGACAAAACTAATAAAATTGTAACTTATGCATTAGAGGTGACAAAACTAATAAAATTATAGAAGATTTAATTAATATGGTTATAAAAGAATATATAAATTATAAATAAATAGAGATAAATAAATTTCTTAATATGTTTATCTAGTAATTAAATAGAAATAACTAAATTTTACTAATTAAAAGTGATATTAGCTAGCACGTCTACATAATAGTGGATGAAAACTCGGATTGGGATCACTGTACATCTTTTTTGAACTGCATAATATTTATAAAATCCATATTATAACACAATAATAATGTAATTGTAAATATTACAATATAACATGTAATGGATTATGCAAGTGGTAGTGCAGGTTGAGGAGTGTATCTTGCAAGTTTGCAACAGATTAGTTGATTTTATAGTGAGAATCAGTATAAAGAAATGATACTTAATATCATACTTAACTCACAAATTTATTTCGGCTTATATCTCCTTGGATTTTAAGGTTCACATTTTATTAATTATCTTTTATCAATCTTAGACATTATTCTACTTGCTATCACATAAAGAGAACTCCAATTAAATTATTCAATCTATAATGTTAATTCTGAAGCTTTCTATTGACAAAAAATATTTTTAGCAAGGTCTTCTTTCAACTTGTCTAAGAAAAGGACTCAAACATTCTACAATAAATAAATAAATAAAATGTTCCAGCAACGGCATGTTCCTTATATGATTTCCTTCTCCCATCTCTACTTCCACCTTATGGTACTTCCACCTTATGGAGTGAACGAGAAATAATTTTCTGTGTACGATATAATCTTTATAAATATACACCATCTAGATATTGTTGTAAAGGAAACAAAACTAATGTTAAAAAATGCTTTTTAAAAGATTAAATATAGACAGTGCATTCAAGAAATGTAACGGCTGGATTTTGTTCAAGATTTCATCAGGTAACTCTAATTGTATGAGATTGAATGGATAACATGATTCTGTTATCCAAAGAGGCCATGTGTTCTCTATTTAGAAGAAGAAATTAGCCATGGAGAAAGCACATGGAATTAGGGTTTAATATAATCATTGGGCACTAGTGCATTAAAGAACCATTTATTTTGGTTTGGGTTAGTGATTGACACTATATCTCAAAAAATTATAAATTGATGCACCTGCAAGGATTACAGTTAACTGCACATCATGTTAGAAATGTGTCAACTTAAAGAAATAGCACCTAAGATTGAGAGCCGGAGTCCATTGAGGATAAAATGTAATTATAATCTCGCACATTTCCAGTTCTATGACTGCACATGAAGAATAGGAATCATATATCCATCAGCGCACAAACTTCATAGAGATGCCCAAGAAATCAAGTCGCTGAGATTGAAGGTGCTTTATGAACATGAAGATCTTGCTTCTTGAATATCACTGAGACTTCTTCATTTGTTTCCATATGACCGTCAAATAAATTGTTGAAATGCAGAAGATGCTACCTTCCACCTGATCGAAGAATCTGCCTACATGAAGAAGGCCAATAGCAAGGGTAAATTTTGTTTACTTTTATGTGCAGATTTCATGGAGGTTGATATGGACAACAACTAAGAAACACTACATCATGTTGAATATTAACGCTTCAATTAGATAAATGTGGTTGTAACTAAACAATTATGTTAACATTATGCTATGCAAGCAGTTTTGTAATTCAATAAATAGATGCCCCATCAATGTAATTGTGCACCTTGCAATAATAAAATTAAAATGTTTGTTTAGTTTTTCTGTTTTCATTTCAATCTTTGTGCCCATGTTTTTTTAACACAATAACCTTGCAAATTTGTTGCTTAAATCAAATCGCAGAATCCTTAAATAATTTGATTACCAAAATAAATTGGAATTTTCAAAAGGTTCACATGGAGTATTTTACCTCAAGTATATTTTAGATTGTTACTGAAAATTTTAAATGAATCTTTCACTAGTTCCTAAGAGTCCCAAAAATAGCAAAAATTTAAAATTTTTCCTGCTTGCAGTATTCTTTAATTTACAGTAAAAAGATTCATACATTAAATCTAATATCATTAAGAACATCCATACTTGCATGAAACAATTTTAGTCCTAAGACTTTCGTTTTACATGGTCTCTTCTATGCGTGAGTTTGGAATTTGCGGAAGCGGTGTGGAATATAATATGATGGCATGTTTTAATTTTAATTGTAACTGCTAGTACAAGGTAGAAATGCACTCCTCACTACTTCAAGAAATCATGTGATTAAATTTTGAATGTCAAATGTCACCTTCAGTGATGAGCTCCTTTGATGACGGTATGTTGTGCACATGGGGGTTCTATAATACTCCGAGACAGGTAATTACATACCTCAGCAGGGTTGCCGGGAGGTATGGGTGAATATCGTGGTTGCCGGACTTACTTAGCATAATGCTAATGCCATTCTATAATCCTGTGGTTGCAGGTATGTTCAATCTGCGAGTGCTGCCACTAAAGGGTTGGTTCTTATTTTACTAATGGTCCTATTTCACCGAGGTGCCTGATGAGTTAATAAAAAGTGGGTATCCCTTTACCATGGCAGTCCATACGTAAATGTCTTCCCAATGTGATGTGTACTACTATAAGCTTATTGTAATTTAAACGAAATGTGGGATGCGTCATAGTTTCATTATAGACATTGTACAAAATCGAGCCTTTTGTAATTAAAAAGCAAGAGTGGGTGAATCCACGTCTTCACTATAGAATTTGCAAAAGAATTGAATCTCCACTAAAGAGAGACTCGTATACTCTTTAATGCGCTTTTAATGATTTATGGGGGACAACCTGTCTACGAGGGTTTGGATAGGGAGTTGGGGTTTTCTCTTAGTTATCCTTGTATTCGACTTGTTCTTCATTTTCTTTTGCTCTGCACTTCGTTGTATGGTCACTTTGTGGTGTACTGACCCGAGCTTAAAGAAACCTTTCACAGCTTTCAAAAAGACAAAAGCCTGAGACCGGATGGATGGACCATTGAATTCTTTCTGACAGCCTTCGACATTATTGGCCCAAATCTACTCCATCTGGTGGAAGAATCTCGGGTGAATGGACACATACACCCCCCACTAAATTTGACCTTTATAGCTCTCATACCTAAAAAAGAAAACTCTCTCAGTCTAGAGGACTATAGACCCATTTCACTCTGCAAAATCACATACAAAGTGGTCACAAAAGTGATAGCTCAAAGATTCAAGGTTCTCTCAAAAATTATCTCACGTGAGCAATTTGGTTTTCTAGAGAATAGACAAATTCATGAGGCAATTGGAGTTGCCCAGGAAGGTATGCATAGCCTCAGGGTCAAGAAGTCAAAAGGGGCCATCCTCAAAATTGACCTCTCAAAGGCTTTCGACACGGTAAGCTAGATCTACCTTAGACTTTTGCTCACTCACCTTGGCTTCAACTATCCATTCATCAAATGGATCTTCGCCTGTATCACCACATCATCCTTTTCAGTCCTAATCAACGGGTCCCCTACACCTTTCTTCCATTCAGAAAGAGGCTTGCACCAAGCCTACCCACTCTAACCACTCCTCTTCCTCCCGTTGGCCGAAGGTCTGAGTAGAGCCATCCTTGATGCCAAAAGCAGAGGAGCCTTCAAAGGAATCAAAATTGTCGAGAATCACAACATCACTCATCTACTCTTTGTAAACGATATCCTAATATTCTATAATGGTTCTCACAAGGAAGATGAGATGCTCTCAGAAATTCTGAAACTTTTCTACAGAGCCACGGGCATGAAACTCAATGAACAAAAATCCACCATCACCACCTTTAATCTAGAATCAGAAGCCATCAACAGGCTCAGGTTCTTCTTTCCTCTTGCTGTCTCCACCCTAGATGTTGGTCTCAAATACTTGGGCTTCAAACTAAAGCCAAACAACTATAAAAAGAAGATTGTTTTGGCTAATTGCAAAATTGGAAAGTGGGATAAATATCTGGAGCAACAGATGGCTGTCAAGAGCAGGACGCCTAGTTCTAATCAAATATGTCCTAGAAGCTACCCCTAATTACTGGATGGCCCTGGAATGGATTCCAAAATCCATCTTATAAAAAACAAATAAAATCTGCTCACGATTCCTCTCGACAGGAAAAAAGGTACAAAAAGTCACACCATGGGTGAAATGGGATCAAATTGCATGCCCAAAATCTCAAGGAGGCTAGGGGCTCAAAAACATAACACTCTTTGAAAAATCACTTGCAACAAAAGCTAGCTGGAGATTAATTACAACAAAAATTCATTGGGAAATGGTTATATCCCATAAATACATTGCGCCACTAGCCATTTGAGATTGGATCAGGAACCCAATACATACCAACCCCACTTCTGGGTCCATCATTTGGAAAGCAGTTTGCAATGCCCTCCCGCTTATCCTTAACGACCTCACTTGGAAAATAGGGAATGGAACAAAAGTCTAAATTGGAGCAGATCCATGGACAGGAAGTCAGCTCGAGCACACTCTACCGCCACAGCTAATTCAGCTCCTAAAAGACTCTAGATACTTCCACCTTCATCAGCTTGTTGATCCAGCTTCGACAAACTTCTGGAATCAGAGTTGGAAGAATATTGAGGATCTAGAGTTACCTTTAGACTGGACAGCAGAGTGGAACATATACAGAGCCACACTTCGAGCCTCACATATCCGACTCACAGACTCTCTCGATGAACTCATTTGGGAACTAAATGCACATGGCTGCTACACCCCCAAAACTAGGTATCAACACCTCTGCTCTTTAGCCTTTACAATGATACCCAAATGGTGGCAAATCGGAATCAAGAAATTAAAATGCCCACTGAAGGCTAAAATCTTCATGTGGTGTGTTTTAGAAAATAGAATCCCCACATGGGATAGAATGAAGAACTGTCAGCTAGGAGGACCTGGATGGTGTCCTTTGTGCAAATGATGAGGAAACCCCCAATCACCTCTTCCTTTAATTCCCTTTCTCCCTACAAGTCTCGTCACACACCCGCTCTCTTTTAAACCACAGTTTCATTTGGACAGGATAGTCCATAGAAAATGCCTGGAACACTTGGCTGTCCTCATCACAAAATTCACAATTCAAATTGCTCCCCCTCATTCATATTTGGGGCATTTGGCTAGCTCGAAATGCTGCCATCTTCCTAGAAAAACCCTCTCTTCCAGAACTGACTGCTAAACATGGCCTAGACATCCTCTCTTTTTTCCATCAACAAAAATCCTCCCTACCCACGCAAATCATCATTGAAGAGAAGATAGATACATGAGCTCACTGGGCATACTTCGACCGTGCCTCACAAGACCACCTCTGTGATGGGGGAGCCACACTCTTGCTCTCACAAAATCACCACTTCCAGCTCCAAATGGGCCTAGGAATAGGCACAAACAATTTTGCAGAACTCCTTGCATTAAAACTTTTGTTGTGCTTTGCCCAGGGGAAAAATTGCAGAAAGCTTCAAATATTTGGTGATTCTCTCATAGTCATAAATTGGGTGAACAAGACCCACCGGTGTAGAACAATCTCTCTTGTTAATTTGTTTGAAGAAGTCTACAGACTCATGGCCAATTTTGACTCTATCACATGTCTACATGTATACAGGGAAAGAAAATCTGTTGCTCTGTTGCTAATCGACTGTCCAAGCAAGGATTGACTATGGATTTCGAATCTTGGAAGATTGTGTTAAACATGGAGGATGAAGTCTATGAATTTTTTCATAGACCTTTCACAGAATCGCACTAATCTTCTAGCATGACACATCTTTTTCAAAAGTTTATGGGCACTCAATGGACCTGATTCTTTTTTTTTTTTTGCAATTGTAATCTAATGCTATGAAGCAGAACTTTTTGCTCACTATAATAATGCACGAAAGGTCTAGACACTTGAACAGTTTGCCTAGCACTGTTACGAAAGCTATATTCTAGCATATATATGTAACTATGACTCTTTCTGATGATAATATAAAAAGTTTTTTTCCTTGAGAAAAAAAATATATATATATATATAAAGTATTAAATATTAAATATGTTAAAAGTATTAATAAAATAACTTTTTTTAATTACAATATTATCATAATTAAACATTGGATTTTAATTCTCCTAGGTGTTACAATGAGAATTGTTGTGGGAGGCTATCGCAGCCTTTTAATCCTTGATAAAGGACGGATGGTCGAGATTCACCTCTTTGGCATATACCTTCAAGAGATTCGTAAAGCACATATATTGAACGACCCAGATTTATTGTGATGACCAACCTATCGAAAAGTCCTTTGCTAAATCCACCGTTCTTTTTTGACCACGTTTTACAATAGAAAGGCTGTGGAGAAGATGAAGCGAAGCAAATGAATTGGAAAGGGTTTCCATATCTTCTTCCTAAGTGGCGGAGACGAAGACCAACGGAATGGAACGCTCCATCATCTGTTGCAAGTCGGCTACACGAGCTGGGTTGGTTTGTTATCCATAACTCTTTTCTCACGCGGTATTAAGGTTTTTAACAAAGCTGTTTTTCTACTAACAACTCTGTTTTTCTGCTTTCAGGATCTTTTTTCTGCTTAAGGGTAACATAAGGGTAACATAATTGTTTAGTTACATCCACATTTAGCTAATTGAAGCGTTAATCTTCAACATGTTGTAGTGTTTCTTAGTTGTTGTCCATATCAACCTCCATGAAATCTGCACATAAAATAAACAAAATTTACACTTACTATTGACCTTCTTCATGTCGTAAGATTCTTCGATCTGGTCGAAGGTAGCATCGTCTAGATTTCAACAATTTATTTGACGGTCATATGGAAACAAATGAAGAAGTATTAGTGATATTCAAGAAACAATATCTTCATTTGCATAAAGCGCCCTCAATCTCAGACAATTGATTTATTGGGCATCTTTATGAAGTTTGTCCTCTCATGGATATATGATTCCTATTCTTCATGTGCAGTCATAGAACTCGAAATGTGGAAGATTATAATTACATTTTATCGTCAATGGACTCGGGCTCTCAATCTTAGGTGCTATTTCTTTAGCTTGACACATTTCTAACATGATGTGTAGTTGTGTAATCCTTGCAGGGGCATCAATTATAATTTTTTGAGATATAGTGTCAATCACTAACCCAAACCAAAATAAATGGTTCTTTAATGCACTAGTGCCCAACGATTATATTAAACCATAATTCCATGTGCTTTCTCCATGGCTAATTTCTTCTTCTAAATAGAGAACGCATGGCCTCTTTGGATAACAGAATCATGTTATCCATTCAATCTCCAGAATTTGGTTAAGTGACATGATATATGGCATACAACTAGAGTTACATGATGAAATCTTGACCGAAATCCAGCAGTTACATTTCTTGAATGCATTGTCTATATTTAACCTTTTAAAAAGCATTTTTTAACATTAGTTTTGTTTGGTTTACAACAATATCTAAATTGTGTATATTTATGAAGATTATATCTGACCTAGAAAATTATTTCTCCTTCAATCTATATGGTGGAAGTAGAGATGGGAGAAGGAAATCATATAAGGGACATTCCCAATGTTTGAGTTTTTCTGGGTTTAATTGACAATTAGACAAGCTGAGAGAAGAGGTTGTTATAAATATTTTCTGTCAATAGAAAGCTTCAGAATTAGTATTGTAGATTAAATAATTGAATTAGCATTGTAGATTGAATAATTTAATTCGAGTTCTCTTTATGTGATGACAAGTGGAATACTGTCTAAGATTCATAAAAAGTAATTAATAAAATGTAAGTCTTAAAATCCAAGGAGATATAAGCCCAATGATATTTGTGATTTAAGTATGATATTAATTTATCATTTCTTTGTTCTCACTATAAAATCAACTAATCTGTTGCCAAACTTGCATGATACACTCCTCAACCTGCACTACCACTTGCATAATTCATTACATGTTATATTGTAATATTTACAATTACATTATTATTGTGTTATTATATCCACTAAGACTCATTGTTATTACTTGGATTTTACAAATATTATGCAGTTCAAAAAAATGTAAAGTGATCCCTATCGGCGTTTTCATCCACTATTATGTGGATGTGCTAGTTAAAATAATATAAAATATGCTCTCAATGTGATGGTATTCATTCTTTAGAAAATGGTAGCATCTAAATTATATATTGTAGCATGGATTACAGCAAATGTGTTTTTATTTCCGTGATTACAGTCTAATCAATGAAATGAAATTTATGGTAATGCTACTGCTGCTCGAACAGTGCAGTGAAATGAGCTCCCAGATCGTTTGAGATCGTCTTAAAAGGAACAATCTATGCATTAAAAAAATGCCAGCTTAAACGTCTGAATGCTGTGACATACACATAATCAGTATCAGAACGTGAACTAACCTACGGATATCGAAGCGGTATTTCATACAGTATATCATCACTGTTCCAAATGCTTTTAATACTATCATTAACATCGGACCAGGCAGAAATAAATGGCCAGCCATACTTAAAACTGTTACATAATACAGAAATCTTGTTCAAATTGTCAGGCCTTAAGTTTGCCTCCAATACATTCACGGCGAGACGGAATTCACAATGTGGAAGGTAAAATAGGGTGGGTCTATCCACTGTTCGTCTGCACTCTTCGTTAACAGAAAGAAAATTACAGTCGAAGGCATTTAGAACAATGCGAGGCACAACAATGCGGGCATTTAGAACAATGCGAGGCAACAACAATGCGAGGCACAACAATGCGGGAATTTCGTCGATCAGTTGTCCAATGCCGTACAGAACGAGTTGTAGCTATGAATGATGAGGGTCTCTGCTTGTCACCATTTTTTTATTCATTCGGTCATTTCTGGATCATGCATTTGCTCCATAAACTCTTTATAGAACGAAGATTTCTCCATCTTTTCCCGAGCGAATTGTATTTGGTCGGTTAGTTCTTTAGCATTTTTATCCATTTCCAGATTATATGCTCTCTCCATAGTTCAATCAAGAAAAACCTTATTGTAATTAAACACCAAATGGATAGAAATCGTTGAGGCTGATCACCATAAATATTTTAGGTATTTATATAGAATGTCTCTTTGATAAACGGTGTGTCCATTCAAGCTGCGGTTGCTCAACTGTTTAATTGCCATATATGCGATTTTTAATTGGAATACTCTATCAACTATTATATTCTGTTTATTAACATCAAACGACAACCTAGGTGGGTGATCTCCGATAAATTCCTCATATAGAAATGATAAATAGTTAAAAAATTTGAATTCTTGGTTGCTTATTTTTGTTTATTTTTTTGTTTATTTTTTTTCATACATAACTTCTTTTTATTTATTTTTTAAATTGTAACTTACGCATTGGAGGTTACAAAACTAATAAACTTGTAACTTATGCATTAGAGGTGACAAGACTAATATAATTATAGAGGATTTAATTTATATGGTTATAGAAGAATATATAAATTATAAATAAATAAAAATATATAAATTTCATAATATGTTTATCTAGTAATTAAATAGAAATAACCAAATTTTACTAATTAAAAGTGATATTAATAAATAATATATTATGAGAAAAAAAACATCCATATTTTTTTTAAATCTTTCATAATATAAAACTTTATATTTATTTTATCAACCATGAATTGTATATTATGTATTAGAGGTAAACGTTGTGTCCATTCAAGCTGACTTGTGGGAGGTGAACACTCATAGATCACAAATTAAGTGTCACGAACAACTTATATGTTTATTGTTCTCCATGCAATCACTGGTTGTCTATTAACTTAATTAGTTAAATGGATTGTCTCTCACTACCTATTATCCATACATGAGCTATGAATTATCCACACATTAACTACCAATTAATTTTTAGATTTTTTTTATAATTATTTATTATTATTAAATTGTTTGAGACAATCATTTTTTTTTATAAAACATTGAAGAAAATTTGATATTATTGTTGCATTGTAGGTGATAAAACCAATGAAAAAATTTGGAAATAACCTTGGGAAGGAATACACTAAGGGAAAAATATCAAGGTCCTAAAACAAGCAAAACAAAGTTGGATTGAGCCCGATTGAGTAACGTCGAGACATTGTTGGGCACTATCGCTTGCATGACTTCCATGCAAGTGTTGCATTGGCGATAGTAGGATAGACAACAATTCAAATCTGAAATCCATTTATTCCTATTATCCCCAACTTGAAGACCAAGGCCTTGACCCAACCAAAACTAAGACCCTAAAACTGACTTGGATTGAACCTAGGTGACTAGAAACTAATGATTGATACTCTTTAATTGGCATAATAAGTGAGTGTATGGATGAAACACGCATTCGATGGAAACTTATGATACTCTTTAATAGTGCAAGAGTGATAATGACTATGAGTCCTACACCTTTCTTCGACTCGAATTGGAGTTTGAGAAGGCTACTTGGAGCAACCCTCGTTTTGATTAAAGGAGGTTTAATTATAATGTTGGTGGTTGTAGGATCAATGTTTGGGCGTATGTATCTAATGACAGAGGGGGTGTTTTTAATGACAAGTTTGACAATGGCCGTGGTGGTAGATAGATGGGACACGGTTGACAAGATGAGGTCACTCACTCTGGTTTCAAGAGGGCATTCAATTTATGAACATCAAACCTTGGAGGGCATTCACTCTAGTTTCATCGTCCGACTTGTAAATTATGGGCCATGTTTTGAAGGGATTGTAGCAGGAAGAATGGGTTTCTTTTACTATTATTCTTCTAGTGGGGGTTTATTTTCCAATGGAACAATTTATTACAAATAAACTAAAATCCATGACTCAGATGACCTTACTGAAGACAATGGCTAGCCCCTATTTGTCTCTATCTGTCTATTAGCTGCGTCGGTCTCCTCTAGAATGTAATGGTTGTCTCCTCTGGGCACATCGATCTCCTCTACTCCTCAAACGATGTGCTCTTGAAATTCCTCAAACCGTCTCCTCTGGGCGCACCGTTCTCCTCTATTCCTCACACGTTGTGCTCTTGAAATGCCTCAAACTCACTATGTTTTAGATGCTCTTAGCTCTTGAAATGCCTAAAGCTCACTCTGTTCTAGATGCTCAAATATCTCTCAATCACTCTCCCTCTACCGTGGCTCTTGGCATGTGCTCTCGACCAATAGTGCTTTGAAGGGTGATTTCAATGCATCAACTATCAAGGCATGTTATTCTTTATGAGAGAATAATGCTTTAGACCAAGGTTGTGTTGGCGTATGTCTACATTGTTGGGCATTTGCATGTTTCAATATTATTATTATTGATGGATGGAAATACATATGACCAACTAACCATTTAAACTTCCAAGTTCCCACAATTATATTTCTAGACAACTTACTTCTATGTAATGTTTGGGCTTACCTTTTTATGTAGATAGACGAGAGATGATGTTACATTAGTATCTTTTTTAATTTAATACATGTTTTTCTATTTGAAAGGTGCTTTCCTATTTTATCTTCCAATAGTTTAGTCAAGAAAGAACATCTTTTTCCCATATTAATTATATCTTATGGGTACATTACCTACCTAATAATAGCCTCATATATTTTCTCCATGATAATTATATCGTATGAGTACATTACCTACCTAATAATAGTTTCACTTTTATTGGAAGGAATCTGAAGCTATAAGAAGAGAACTAGATATGGCTTATTCTTACTAAATTTAAGAACATAAGCTATAATGATGCTTCCCAGCTAGACTTCATAAATGTTGTTTATAGTAAGATAGTCAACATACACTCATCTGGCTCACCCTCCATCACCCAACAACAAACAATTTTTCGCAACATTACCTCCCACTAAAACCATTAAAAATTATCATAAGAAATGAACCTAGTTAGTAGGAGGAGGTGTGTGTGTGTGTGTTAAGGAAAAAACTATATGATCCCTCATCCTCTCTAAGATACCCAGATAGAAGGTGGATCAAGCATAAAAAATATTAATTGCTAGTAACCTCAAAGGGAATCAATAAAATTTTAACATGTCACATATATTATCCCTATTAAAAATACCTTGGATATATGGCTCAACTTATTGAGATAACCCTAGGGTCTTCTTTTATATATCTATATATATATTCTCATTTTGCTCCCATATTTTCATTATTCATATTTTTTATTCCATCCATTGTTTTTTTAGTATTTATCCCAAACCCTAGCTTGATGGATGGAGAACTTTTCATGATATATTTACTTTGTGCTCAACATGTCTTTCTCTTTAGCGAGGGTATTGAAATTTTCCATTCTCATTTACATTTTATTTTATCTATATTTTTTAGATTATATTTATTTTAGTTTGAATTTAGTAATCATTTTGGTGGTTTCATTCTTATAACGAGCCAAGGGACCATGATGATAAAAACCATATCTACTACTCTCATACCATCTAAGGTCGCTAAATATCAATGGATTGATGTTATCTTTGTAGCCATGACCACATTTCTCTAGAGAAATTCCGTACCCTTATGGCCTATCATGTTCATGATATGTTGTGCTTCTAAGTGGTTTCAACCTCATGGATACTCCTAATAATGATTTATAGCACAAATGTGTGTCCACTCTTAACAATACTTCAAGCTTGGATTATTCTTCTATTCTTACTACGCGACTAATCCCACGAGCGCTCCATATGACCATCTTTACATATTCTGCGCCTGCCACTTGGTTCTCATTGTCCTTTTGGTTTAGAGAAAAGCATTTCCTACCACTATTGAATATTTTTTTAAGACGGTTAAATTTCATACTTATCTAGTTGCACACCATCTTCGTTATCTTATGGGTACTATTATTATTTTTTGTTCAATGGCACATTTTTAACATTGACCTCTCTTGTTATTTCAACAATGATGATATAATATAATATAGAAATTTAAACTTTTTGAAAAAGTTAAAATTTTCTTTAAAATTGTAATATATAAATTCAATATTCTCTAAAAAAAAAATTAAAATTTGTGATATATATATATCCGTCGATAATATTTAAAAGTATATTTTTAAAATTATCAAAGAGAGAGACACATCCCAAATCTCATTTAAACATGTTGTAATAAGAAAATTTTCAAAGAGTATTCTTCACCAAATAATTTACGTGCCTAAGCCCACGAGCGCTCCATATCACCATCGTGTCAACAGAATCCAACGACCGAGATCATCTCAATGGTAAATCGACCGATGTTGTCACACTTTCCAAAAAGATAGGGGGCCTCACTGGTCATCCCGGGCTCCGAGCTAGTGACTTCTAGTGGAGTCCAAGCACCCAGGGCCCCCACCATACCTTCTGCACTACACATCGATTAACATTAGTGAGGCCTGCCCTTATAAAAACATGAAACCTCGAACTATTTTCCAATGTGGGATACATCCCAAAGATAAATTAATCACCATCGTCGATCTCTTTGATCGGACGGTTGCTGAGTCTCCACGTGCAACCCTTCAGATTTCACTCACCTTCAAGATCTCCTGATTCCCTCTCGAATCACATTCTTCCTGCAGCTAATCCAAATCAGTGTCATCATCATTCTCTTCCTCCTCAACCTCATCGTTAGTGTAATCATCAAACTGCTCCCCCTGTTCTTGCGCCAGCACCTTGTGACAGTACATCCAGATCGATGCCTCCACTGTCTATGATTTTGACATTCAACTGACACTCTCCTAACCATTTAGAAATATCATTAATCACTTCTGAGGAATTTGGATTCTCAATATGAAAGCTAACTTTCTGGGGTCGTTTCTCTATTTTAGGCTGAGGGAATCTAGATGCCTCTTCCACCACAATGGCCCAATCAGTTCCTACTTATCAACCACCACAACCTTCATATTCATGTGAGAAGATCGCAGGCATGATAGGTGATACCTAGCTTTGGAGGCTAGTTTCCTTTCCTAATCGCCAAGCTTGTTCACAACCATTGAAAGGAGCTTGCATTTTTGTAAAGAGAGAAATAATGTTGTTGAAATAGTATGGCTCTCCAAAGGTTTAACATTGGCCATCACTCACTAAATTACCTAGCCGATGATGGAAGGTGACTCTCAAATCATTATAATCCCATTGCAACACTTGAAAAATGGTACCCTAGTAAAACAGTTAGCCAAACATTGGTGACTAGGGGATGGCTTATATCACATGGCCACCGTTCTTCTACTCTTTTCAATGATCATATCCTCTCATGTTAGATGTGAAGCTAACAAAATGCACTCCCTACTAATTGCTTCTAATAATTGATGCTAGTGCTTACCCTTCCCTTTATTCTCGGAACACTAAGAGGCATGGTGACAAAAATTGTGGCACTTAAATCACTTCACATGGCTCATTACTGTAAAATACCTCATCACATCGGTAAACCTATTAATATATGATTGAGGCTTCCCAAAACATGCTAGGAATGTGCCATTACTATTGTTGGTTCCGACATTAAAACTAAGATACTACTGAGGGGTTTACTATTGGATCTAGCTATAAATATATGGCCCAATAGTTTCTTCCTTAAATCTGCTGCATATCTTCGTGAAGAATTATCCTTTTCAATACATCAAACACCAACATAATATTTTGAAAAATCAAGGGCATATGTTGATACTAGGAGCATTTTGTATCTCTTCTTTAGGGAGTGGTATAATAGAGATTGTAGAATAAATTTACTGTTGTAAATGCCAAAACATTCACACATAACAAGATTTGCTTTCTTGATGGTTTGATATCACTCCGTATTAGTTTATGGCATGTCAACTTCATAAATATGAAAATTATTCCTATCAAACTCAACCTCCTTTTCTGCAATTCCTTCTTAGGAAGCAAACATCTATGCTTTGATACAATATAAACCGAACACTCTCTAGTGATTAGGGTTGTTCAGCAATAGGAATGCTTCCTCTTCAGGAGATGGATTTCAACTTATGGATCAAACCAACATATAAAATGTACCATTTATTGAAATTAAAAATATGTTAATCTTTTCATTCACTCTTTATTGTATTTTTTGTAACTCATATTAGTTTAAACATCTCATAAATTCTAAGGTTTAAATGCTTGTATCTATTTCTCAAACATTCTTCGTAGAAAATGGACATTGGGAATTGTAAGAGAAGCACAAATTGTACCCCTCATAAGCCAAGTATTCATTTTTTCGTGGTTTTGTAGCAATTTAGGGGCCCATTTATGGGGCATGATCCCAAAATGCAATGACTTAAAGTTTAATCCCTATATTTTAACCCCAAACCCCAACTTGGGCTATGAGAGATATCATTGTTATTCAGAAACCTCAAATTTAAGATTGTATGCTCCTTATTGGAGAAATAGTCATTTTTTATAGGGGATATGTAGTGGTTTGGAACCATGATCCATAAAATTATTAGTTTGCATCTAATCCCTTTGTTTTTTTCCTTAATACATGGTTTAGGCCATGATGTATATTGTTGTTGTGGGATAACCTCGAATTTAAGTGCATATAGCCTTCTTAGGGTATGGATTTTTTTGTAAGACATGTTTAGTCGTATGGGATATTAATCAGGTTTAGGTTAATGCTAACACAGTTTATTAAGCAATTATTAATCAATATAACACAATTACCACTATTCTTTGATTCAGTTTCCTCTTTTAATGCATGAGTAATTTAACGATTTTTAATCTAACTATTTCTTTGTATTTCTAGAGGGTTTTACTAAATTTATTAATTACAATATGTAATCCTTTCAGCAGTTATGGTAACATTTTAATAGCTTCTTCTATCTTCTTCGTGTGATCACTCTTCGCCATAATCCTTTGTCATTTTACAGAAATCTTGACAATGTGAAATCTTTGTTTTTACAGGGTTTTACTAAACATGGCGAGCCTCTAGTTTTATCATTTTCTTGATATCTTATCAATTTTTTAGGCTTCTATTAAACACACTTACTGCCAACTAAAATAACTAACTCTTAAACGAACAATCACCTATATGACCATTGTGCCAATAGTTTTAAAAAAATAATCAACGGATAAGATCATTTTCTCGATAAATCGACGAATGCTGTTATTTTTCCAAAAGGGTGGGGATCCTGACAGGTCATCCCGAGCTCGAGGCTGGTGACTTCACGTGGATTCCAAGCACTTGGAGCCCCCACCACACCCTTTGCACTACGCATTGAATAGAAATAGTGAGGATGGGCTTTATAAATACTTGAAACACAAACACTGTTGTCAATGTGGGATAAATCCCAATCACTGAATCGATCGCCACCGTCGATCACTATGATCGGACGATTGTTGAGTCTTTCGCAATGGATTCTTCATCTTCTCTTCTTCTTGCATCGATCAACCACTCCTCCATCTAGCTTCCCTACTGCTCCCCCTGTTCATGTGCTAGCCTCACCACCAGCTTCTTGGAACTCCTGATCCTGACTTTCAAATTAAAATAGGAAGTTGTGTGGTAAAGCATACAATGCCCTTCCTCTGTCCAGTAAAGATCTTGACAACTTTCACAAGGAATTAGTCTTTCTGGATTATACTTTATAACCTTGAGCATTCGAAACGAGTCACTCCAAACCCATCTATCAAAATCTCTATAACATTCCCAATTATGTTGCTTTACCTAATTCGCCCAAAATTGAATTGAAATGGCTCCATACAAGACAGATGATTCATTCTCAGTCTCGAAATCTCTGTCATTTTGATTATTCTCTATAATTGATGCCCAAGAAGAACTGTCACCAGGAACAATTTCCCTTCCATAGTTTTATGATTCTTGGCTTAACCCAGATTTAGGCTTTCATCAATAAATTCACAAAGTCCTCGTTTGTACAAAGGAATTGCTTCTTAGTCACCATTTTTGCATATGATCATTCATATCTCAAAATCCTTTCAGAATGAGAATGTTTTATGTTCTTGATCTTTCAGAGACAAATTATAAGAACATTCTTTCAAAATCAATTTCAACATTGAAGATCATACCTCAATTTGTGCATAGAAAATGCAATTACAAAAGCCACATCTTAGCATTCCTCTGCCTATCCAAAACTTCACCAATACCAGCTTGTTCGAAATAAAAAATCACATCCTCACGTTATCTGATGGCATTGATTCCGATCTTCCTTCTCCTTGGATTGATAGGCTGGGTAGAGTTAGAGGTGTTTCTTCTTGTTTGTATATGATGAGTAGACTTGGTGTAATAAAATGCATTTCCAGTTCAAATGAATGTGTCCTTGCTAAAATGGAGAACCAAAATCTTAAGAACTGGTTAACAATCTTATGCATGCATTTAGTGCTTGATTCAGACTTGGAGGATGAGCAAATGTTTAAAACATTTCACCCCTTTGTTCTCTGATGAAAATTAGTCTGCTGCAATTTATTATTCTAGGAGTTTTCGCACGGGTTTATTCTTAAGAAGACCAAACACTCTTTAAAAGGTTTTGTCATTCAAGAAAGGTAGTGTATCTTTGGAAACATCCTCCAATGCAACCACAAAGTGCTCATACCTATGATTTAGACACTCTTCCCAATACCAAAACAGAGGAAGTGAATTTCCATCCTTTGATTCTTAGCTGTCACCATTCCTTGAATAGTCTGAAGTATATGCCAGCTTAGGTTCATCTACTTCATTACTGCCATATCGATCATGTGGGTGAACACCAGCATCATCAATAAATTCTTCATCTTCACCAACGAATTTGATCATCAAATTCATTTTTTCAGCTGTAGTCCTCGGATAGATCTTTCCAACGAGCTATCATGCGCCCCAAACGGAGATTGTATGCAAAAGTTACGACCCCGGGAAGTTCATGTACTAACTTACCCAAACGGGGCCCACATGACTTTTGGCGCTTCGTCTCCTAGGGTTGGGTTTTTGGATGTCTAGGGTTTTTGACATTTCTGTTTATTGTAAAAGGCCTTGAGAGCCTCATGGTAACCATCTTGTTCCGAATGAGCGCAGCTGTCACATCTCTTCTCAAAGATAAGCCGCCACCATTCCAGCAAGATTGTTTTCTGCTGCATTTTACACTTTTAGCTTATTTCCTTATTGAATAGAAAACCAGTTTTACTGTACTCTGTTATTTTGTGTTAAGCATCTGGTAATAATCTGTATTCATTTCGTTCAGCTCATAAAATCCGGATCAGTGAGGTTAGTGAAGTCACTAGATGAGACGACGACACAGGTTGTGGATGTAAATCCAGAGGAGCACTGCAATGATGGGAAAGACATAAACAACAATGGAATTGGCAAGAGAGAGGCCTCTGAAGGCAGTCGTCAACAATAAATAAATGACAAAACCAAACCCATAGAAGCGATGTCTTGATTTCGAGGACTCAAAGTAGCCTCAGCCATGATGGTCAGCCTGTGTTTACCTGGTCTGATTTGGTCTACTCATTTGGCATTTGCTCCAAATTATGAATATCTAGTGTCTATAAGATCCTTAGGTGATGTCAACATTTTATTGGTTTTATATCACCCTTGTGCATGGCATAGTGTAGTAGATTTTAGTTTAGCAAACTCAGCAGTGACTCGTGGAGGTTTTGTTGACTATAAGTCTCGTTGTTTCTCTGTCTAGGAGGCCCAGTGCAAACTTATTTTTGTCTGAACAATCAAATATGGTTTCTCTATTGACTACAAGCCTAGGTGTTTCTCCATATGGGAGGCCCAACGTAGACTTATTTTTGTCTCCAAGCTAGAGTGTTTCTCCTAGCGGGAGGGTCAATGGAAACTTGGCATGTATCTCTTTGTAAATTTTATGTAATATTAATGTAAATACTAAATTTAAAAAAAAAAAATCATATCTAAATTAACTTATTAGACAATATATTTGTCAAATTTATAAAAAATCATACAAACTTATTAAAATTTTATATATGCATAAAATTCATTCTTCATAAACTAGCAAAAACCAAATTAATAATTTTTCTTATAGTATGTGCCAAATTTAATCCTATTGGCACATTAATATTATTAATGTGATTGTTTCTAATAAACCATAAAAACATAGACATATCCACAAAATATTAATAAAATATTATTATTTAAATATTTATAATATAATATCTAATTAAAAATATTTTGATTTAATTATAAGATTATATTATAATACATACATAACATATATGAATATGTAATAATATTTCAAATTAATTAAAATATATTTAATACATAGCCATACTGATATATAAAGTATTAAATATTAAATATATCAAGAGTATAATAAAATAATATTTTTTAATTATGATATTATAATAATTAAACATTGAATTTTAAATAAAATAATATAAAATATGCTCTCAATGTGATGGTATTCATTGTTTAGAAAATGGTAGCATCTAAATTATATATTGTAGCAGGGATTACACCAAATGAGTTTTTATCTCCATGATTACAGTCTAATCAATGAAATGAAATGAATGCTAATGCTACTGCTGCTGGAACAGTGCAGTGAAATGAGCTCCGAGATCGTTTGAGATCGTCTTAAAAGGAACAATCTATGCATTAAAAAAATGCCAACTTAAACGTCTGAACGCATCGACATACACATAATCACGATCAGAAGGTGAACTAACCTGCGGATATCGAAGCGGTATTTCATGCAGTATTTCATCACTGTTCCAAATGGCTTTAATACTGTCATTAAGATCGGACCAGTCAGAAATAAATGGCCAGCAAAACTTAAAACTGTTACATAATACAAAAATCTTGTTCAAATTGTCAGGCCTTAAGTTTGCCTCCAATACATTCACGGCGAGACGGAATTCACAATGTGGAAGGTAAAATAGGGTGGGTCTGTCCACTGTTCGTCTGCACTCTTCGTTAACAGAAAGAAAATTACAGTCGAGGGCATTTAGAACTAATTTCTCCACTGAAGACGTTATAGCTGGATCATACACCACGATATCACTCACCCACGGAAATTTCTCTCTCAACAACAATGCGAGGCACAACTGCATATACCTGTGCTCCACGGGAATTTCATCGATCAGTCGTCCAATGCCGTACAGAACGAGTTGTAGCTGTGAATGATGAGGGTCTCCGCTTATCACCTTTTCTATTCGTTCGGTCATTTCTGGATCATGCATTTGCTCCATAAACTCTTTATAGAAAGAAGATTTCTCCATCTTTTCCCGAGCGAATTGTATTTGGTCGGTTAGTTCTTTAGCATTTTTATCCATTTCCAGATTATATGCACTCTCCATAGTTCAATCAAGAAAAACCTTACTGTAATTAAACACCAAATGGATAGAAATCGTTGAGGCTGATCACAATAAATATTTTTGGTATTTATATAGAATGTCTCTTTGATAAACGTTGTGTCCATTCAAGCTGCGGTTGCTCAACTGTTTAAATGCGATATATGCGATTTTTAATTGGAATACTCTATCAACTATTACATTCTGCTTATTAACAACAAACAACAACCTAGGTGGGTGATCTCCGATAAATTCCTCATATAGAAATGAGGAATAGTTAAAAAATTTGAATTCTTTATTATATGGTTGTTTCTTTTTTTTTTCTTTTTTTTCAGACATAACTTCTTCTTTTTTTAAATTGTAACTTATGCATTAGAGGTGACAAAACTAATAAAATTGTAACTTATGCATTAGAGGTGACAAAACTAATAAAATTATAGAAGATTTAATTAATATGGTTATAAAAGAATATATAAATTATAAATAAATAGAGATAGATAAATTTCTTAATATGTTTATCTAGTAATTAAATAGAAATAACTAAATTTTACTAATTAAAAGTGATATTAGCTAGCACATCTACATAATAGTGGATGAAAACTCGGATTGGGATCACTGTACATCTTTTTTGAACTGCATAATATTTATAAAATCCATATTATAACACAATAATAATGTAATTGTAAATATTACAATATAACATGTAATGGATTATGCAAGTGGTAGTGCAGGTTGATGAGTGTATCTTGCAAGTTTGAAACAGATTAGTTGATTTTATAGTGAGAATCAGTATAAAGAAATGATACTTAATATCATACTTAACTCACAAATTTATTTCGGCTTATATCTCCTTGGATTTTAAGGTTCACATTTTATTAATTATCTTTTATCAATCTTAGACATTATTCCACTTGCTATCACATAAAGAGAACTCCAATTAAATTATTCAATCCATAATGTTAATTCTGAAGCTTTCTATTGACAAAAAATATTTTTAGCAAGGTCTTCTTTCAACTTGTCTAATTGTCAATTAATCAGAAAAGGACTCAAACATTCTACAATAAATAAATAGATAAAATGTTCCAGCAACGGCATGTTCCTTATATGATTTCCTTCTCCAATCTCTACTTCCACCTTATGGAGTGAAGGAGAAATAATTTTCTGTGTACGATATAATCTTTATAAATATACACCATCTAGATATTGTTGTAAAGGAAACAAAACTAATGTTAAAAAATGCTTTTTAAAAGATTAAATATAGACAGTGCATTCAAGAAATGTAACGGCTGGATTTTGTTCAAGATTTCATCATGTAACTCTAATTGTATGAGATTGAATGGATAACATGATTCTGTTATCCAAAGAGGCCATGTGTTCTCTATTTAGAAGAAGAAATTAGCCATGGAGAAAGCACATGGAATTAGGGTTTAATATAATCATTGGGCACTAGTGCATTAAAGAACCATTTATTTTGGTTTGGGTTAGTGATTGACACTATATCTCAAAAAATTATAAATTGATGCACCTGCAAGGATTACAGTTAACTGCACATCATGTTAGAAATGTGTCAACTTAAAGAAATAGCACCTAAGATTGAGAGCCGGAGTCCATTGAGGATAAAATGTAATTATAATCTCGCACATTTCCAGTTCTATGACTGCACATGAAGAATAGGAATCATATATCCATCAGCGCACAAACTTCATAGAGATGCCCAAGAAATCAAGTCGCTGAGATTGAAGGTGCTTTATGAACATGAAGATCTTGCTTCTTGAATATCACTGAGACTTCTTCATTTGTTTCCATATGACCGTCAAATAAATTGTTGAAATGCAGAAGATGCTACCTTCCACCTGATCGAAGAATCTGCCTACATGAAGAAGGCCAAAAGCAAGGGTAAATTTTGTTTACTTTTATGTGCAGATTTCATGGAGGTTGATATGGACAACAACTAAGAAACACTACATCATGTTGAATATTAACGCTTCAATTAGATAAATGTGGTTGTAACTAAACAATTATGTTAACATTATGCTATGCAAGCAGTTTTGTAATGCAATAAATAGATGCCCCATCAATGTAATTGTGCACCTTGCAATAATAAAATTAAAATGTTTGTTTAGTTTTTCTGTTTTCATTTCAATCTTTGTGCCCATGTTTTTTTAACACAATAACCTTGCAAATTTGTTGCTTAAATCAAATCGCAGAATCCTGAAACAATTTGATTACCAAAATAAATTGGAATTTTCAAAAGGTTCACATGGACTATTTTACCTCAAGTATATTTTAGATTGTTACTGAAAATTTTAAATGAATCTTTCACTAGTTCCTAAGAGTCCCAAAAATAGCAAAAATTTAAAATTTTTCCTGCTTGCAATATTATTTAATTTACAGTAAAAAGATTCATACATTAAATCTAATATCATTAAGAACATCCATACTTGCATGAAACAATTTTAGTCCTAAGACTTTCGTTTTACATGGTCTCTTCTATGCGTGAGTTTGGAATTTGCGGAAGCGGTGTGGAATATAATATGATGGCATGTTTTAATTTTAATTGTAACTGCTAGTACAAGGTAGAAATGCACTCCTCACTACTTCAAGAAATCATGTGATTAAATTTTGAATGTCAAATGTCACCTTCAGTGATGAGCTCCTTTGATGACGGTATGTTGTGCACATGGGGGTTCTATAATACTCCGAGACAGGAAATTACATACCTCGGCAGGGTTGCCGGGAGGTATGGGTGAATATCGTGGTTGCCGGACTTACTTAGCATAATGCTAATGCCATTCTATAATCCTGTGGTTGCAGGTATGTTCAATCTGCGAGTGCTGCCACTAAAGGGTTGGTTCTTATTTTACTAATGGTCCTATTTCACCGAGGTGCCTAATGAGTTAATAAAAAGTGGGTATCCCTTTACCATGGTAGTCCATACGTAAATGTCTTCCCAATGTGATGTGTACTACTATAAGCTTATTGTAATTTAAACGAAATGTGGGATGCGTCATAGTTTCATTATAGACATTGTACAAAATCGAGCCTTTTGTAATTAAAAAGCAAGAGTGGGTGAATCCACGTCTTCACTATAGACTTTGCAAAAGAATTGAATCTCCACTAAAGAGAGACTCGTATACTCTTTAATGCGCTTTTAATGATTTATGGGGGACAACCTGTCTACGAGGGTTTGGATAGTGAGTTGGGGTTTTCTCTTAGTTATCCTTGTATTCGACTTGTTCTTCATTTTCTTTTGCTCTGCACTTCGTTGTATGGTCACTGTGTGGTGTACTGACCCGAGCTTAAAGAAACCTTTCACAGCTTTCAAAAAGACAAAAGCCTGAGACCGGATGGATGGACCATTGAAATCTTTCTGACAGCCTTCGACATCATTGGCCCAAATCTACTCCATCTGGTGGAAGAATCTCGGGTGAATGGACACATACACCCCCCACTAAATTTGACCTTTATAGCACTCATACCTAAAAAAGAAAACTCTCTCAGTCTAGAGGACTATAGACCCATTTCACTCTGCAAAATCACATACAAAGTGGTCACAAAAGTGATAGCTCAAAGATTCAAGAAGGTTCTCTCAAAAATTATCTCACGTGAGCAATTTGGTTTTCTAGAGAATAGACAAATTCATGAGGCAATTGGAGTTGCCGAGGAAGGTATGCATAGCCTCAAGGTCAAGAAGTCAAAAGGGGCCATCCTCAAAATTGACCTCTCAAAGGCTTTCGACACGGTAAGCTAGATCTACCTTAGACTTCTGCTCACTCACCTTGGCTTCAACTATCCATTCATCAAATGGATCTTCGCCTGTATCACCACATCATCCTTTTTAGTCCTAATCAACGGGTCCCCTACACCTTTCTTCCATTCAGAAAGAGGCCTGCACCAAGCCTACCCGCTCTAACCACTCCTCTTCCTCCAGTTGGTCGAAGGTCTGAGTAGAGCCATCCTTGATGCCAAAAGCAGAGGAGCCTTCAAAGGAATCAAAATTGTCAAGAATCACAACATCACTCATCTACTCTTTGTAAACGATATCCTAATCTTCTATAATGGTTCTCACAAGGAAGATGAGATGCTCTCAGAAATTCTAAAACTTTTCTACAGAGCCACGGGCATGAAACTCAATGAACAAAAATCCACCATCACCACCTTTAATCTAGAATGAGAAGCCATCAACAGGCTCAGGTTCTTCTTTCCTTTTGCTATCTCCACCCTAGATGTTGGTCTCAAATACTTGGGCTTCAAACTAAATCCAAACAACTATAAAAAGAAGATTGTTTTGGCTAATTGCAAAATTGGAAAGTGGGATAAATATTTGGAGCAACAGATGGCTGTCAAGAGCAGGACGCCTAGTTCTAATCAAATATATCCTAGAAGCTACCCCTAATTACTGAATGGCCCTAGAATGGATTCCAAAATCCATCTTATAAAAAACAAATAAAATCTGCTCACGATTCCTCTCGACAGGAAAAATGGTACAAAAACTCACACCATGGGTAAAATGGGATCAAATTGCATGCCCAAAATCTCAAGGAGGCTAGGGGCTCAAAAACATAACACTCTTTGCAAAATCACTTGCAGCAAAAGCTAGCTCGATATTAATTACAACAAAAATTCATTGGGAAATGGTTATATCCCATAAATACATTGCCCCACTAACCATTTGAGATTGGATCAGGAACCCAATACATACCAACCCCACTTCTGGGTCCATCATTTGGAAAGCAGTTTGCAATGCCCTCCCGCTTATCCTTAACGGCCTCACTTGGAAAATAGGGAATGGAACAAAAGTCTGAATTGGAGCAGATCCATGGACAGGAAGTGATCTCGAGCACACTCTACCGCCACAGCTAATTCATCTCCTAAAAGACTCTAGATACTTCCACCTTGATCAGCTTGTTGATCCAGCTTCGACAAACTTCTGGAATCAGGGTTGGAAGAATATTGAGGATCTAGAGTTACCTTTAGACTGGACAGCAGAGTGGAACATATACACAGCCACACTTCGAGCCTCACATATCTGACTCACAGACTCTCTGGATGAACTCATTTGGGAACTAAATGCACATGGCTGCTACACCCCCAAAACTAGGTATCGACACCTCTGCTCTTTAGCCTTTACAATGATACCCAAATGGTGGCAAATCGGAATCAAGAAATTAAAATGCCCACTGAAGGCTAAAATCTTCATGTGGTGTGTTTTAGAAAATAGAATCCCCACATGGGATAGAATGAAGAACTATCAGCTGGGAGGACCTGGATGGTGTCCTTTGTGCAAATGATGAGGAAACCCCCAATCACCTCTTCCTTTAATTCCCTTTCTCCCTACAAGTCTCGTCACACACCCGCTCTCTTTTAAACCACGGTTTCATTTAGACAGGATAGTCCATAGAAAATGCCTGGAACACTTGGCTGTCCTCATCACAAAATTCACAATTCAAATTGCTCCCCCTCATTCATATTTGGGGCATTTGGCTAGCTCGAAATGTTGCCATCTTCCTAGAAAAACCCTCTCTTCCAGAACTGACTGCTAAACATGGTAGACATCCTCTCTTTTTTCCATCAACAAAAATCCTCCCTACCCACCCAAATCATCATTGAAGAGAAGATAGATACATGAGCTCACTGGGCATACTTCGACCATGCCTCACAAGACCACCTCTGTGATGGGGGAGCCACACTCTTGCTCTCACAAAATCACCACTTCCAGCTCCAAATGGGCCTAGGAATAGGCACAAACAATTTTGCAGAACTCCTTGCATTAAAACTTTTGTTGTGCTTTGCCCAGGGGAAAAATTGCAGAAAGCTTCAAATATTTGGTGATTCTCTCATAGTCATAAATTGGGTGAACAAGACCCACCGGTGTAGAACAATCTCTCTTGTTAATTTGTTTGAAGAAGTCTACAGACTCATGGCCAATTTTGACTCTATCACATGTCTACATGTATACAGGGAAAGAAAATCTGTTGCTAATCGACTGTCCAAGCAAGGATTGACTATGGATTTCGAATCTTGGAAGATTGTGGAAAACATGGAGGATGAAGTCTATGAATTTTTTCATAGACCTTTCACAGAATCGCACTAATCTTCTAGCATGACACATCTTTTTCAAAAGGAAGTTTATGGGCACTCAATGGACCTGATTCTTTTTTTTTTGCAATTGTAATCTAATGCTATGAAGCAGAACTTTTTGCTCACTATAATAATGCATGAAAGGTCTAGACACTCGAACAGTTTGCATAGCACATATATTGAACGACCCAGATTTATTGTGATGACCAACCTACCGAAAAATGCTTTGCTAAATCCACCGTTCTTTTCTGACCACGTTTTACAATAGAAAGGCTGTGGAGAAGATGAAGCGAAGCAAATGAATTGGAAAGGGTTTCCATATCTTCTTCCTAAGTGGCGGAGACGAAGACCAACGGAATGGAACGCTCCATCATTTGTTGCAAGTCGGCTACACGAGCTGGGTTGGTTTGTTATCCATAACTCTTTTCTCACACAGTATTAAGGTTTTTAACAAAGCTATTTTTCTACTAACAACTCTGTTTTTCTGCTTTCAGGATCTTTTTTCTGCTTAAGGGTAACATAAGGGTAACATAATTGTTTAGTTACATGCACATTTAGCTAATTGAAGCATTAATCTTCAACATGTTGTAGTGTTTCTTAGTTGTTGTCCATATCAACCTCCATGAAATCTGCACATAAAAGTAAACAAAATTGACACTTACTATTGACCTTCTTCATGTCGTAAAATTCTTCGATCTGGTCGAAGGTAGCATCGTCTAGATTTCAACAATTTATTTGACGGTCATATGGAAACAAATGAAGAAGTATTAGTGATATTCAAGAAACAATATCTTCATTTGCGTAAAGCGCCCTCAATCTCAGCGACTTGATTTATTGGGCATCTTTATGAAGTTTGTCCTCTGATGGATATATGATTCCTATTCTTCATGTGCAGTCATAGAACTCGAAATGTGGAAGATTATAATTACATTTTATCGTCAATGGACTCGGGCTTTCAATCTTAGGTGCTATTTCTTTAGCTTGACACATTTCTAACATGATGTGTAGTTGTGTAATCCTTGCAGGGGCATCAATTATAATTTTTTGAGATATAGTGTCAATCACTAACCCAAACCAAAATAAATGATTCTCTAATGCACTAGTGCCCAACGATTATATTAAACCATAATTCCATGTGCTTTCTCCATGGCTAATTTCTTCTTCTAAATAGAGAACGCATGGCCTCTTTAGATAACAGAATCATGTTATCCATTCAATCTCCAGAATTTGGTTAAGTGACATGATATATGGCATACAACTAGAGTTACATGATGAAATCTTGACCGAAATCCAGCAGTTACATTTCTTGAATGCACTGTCTATATTTAACCTTTTAAAAAGCATTTTTTAACATTAGTTTTGTTTGGTTTACAACAATATCTAAATCGTGTATATTTATGAAGATTATATCTGACCTAGAAAATTATTTCTCCTTCAATCCATAGGGTGGAAGTAGAGATGGGAGAAGGAAATCATATAAGGGACATTCGGAATGTTTGAGTTCTTCTGGGTTTAATTGACAATTAGACAAGCTGAGAGAAGAGGTTGTTATAAATATTTTCTGTCAATAGAAAGCTTCAGAATTAGTATTGTACATTAAATAATTGAATTAGCATTGTAGATTGAATAATTTAATTCGAGTTCTCTTTATGTGATGACAAGTGGAATACTGTCTAAGATTCATAAAAAGTAATTAATAAAATGTAAGCCTTAAAATCCAAGGAGATATAAGCCCAATGATATTTGTGATTTAAGTATGATATTAATTTATCATTTCTTTGTTCTCACTATAAAATCAACTAATCTGTTGCCAAACTTGCATGATACACTCCTCAACCTGCACTACCACTTGCATAATTCATTACATGTTATATTGTAATATTTACAATTACATTATTATTGTGTTATTATATCCACTAAAACTCATTGTTATTACTTGGATTTTACAAATATTATGCAGTTCAAAAAAATGTAAAGTGATCCCTATCGGCGTTTTCATCCACTATTATGTGAATGTGCTAGTTAAAATAATATAAAATATGCTCTCAATGTGATGGTATTCATTCTTTAGAAAATGGTAGCATCTAAATTATATATTGTAGCATGGATTACACCAAATGTGTTTTTATTTCCCTGATTACAGTCTAATCAATGAAATGAAATTTATGCTAATGCTACTGCTGCTCGAACAGTGCAGTGAAATGATGTGACATCCCTCTCCAATGAAAAAAAAAAAAAAAAAAAAAACATTATGTCTGATTTATTTTAATATTGTTTTATTAATTTGAGATTTATGCAATGAGGGAGCCAGATGAGAAATTGGCTGACTTAAGTCCTAGGAGGACTGATGTAAACAAACAATTTTATTCTATTAATAAAAGAATGAGTGGGAACAGCCAAGTTAAATGAGGAGATCATGCATGGAGAAGTGGGGGACAAGTTAGAGTTAGCCTCTGGGACATCAGAATCAGGAGTGTATTTAAGACACTAGACACACCCTAAAAATCAGGGATTTGATTAGCTGCGAAAATTCCATGAGGAATTGGCTGCTAATGGAAAGACCTAGGCAAAATTATAAAAGGATGGCATATGTGAGGAGGCAGGACGCTGCTGAGTATGCCGGAAGGAATTTCACTTGCTGTGTGAGCACTTTGTGTTAGGCAAGGGATTCAGGAAAAGAATACTGAGTTTGAGGCTAGCTGTCCACATTTCTCCATGCATGTGTCTGGCTCGGGGGTGATTGCGGACAAACTTGGTGTTTGTACCTAATCTACGGTTGGGAGGAACGTGGCTGTTCCTACTGCATTTGGTTTACAAATTCCAGGTTTTGTGATTTCAGACGTCAAGTATTTTCGTTATTTATCTATCTCCATTTGTTAAAAATAGATATGTTAAGTAATTGCTGTTATTCGACTAATGCTGGACCTGTAGTGGGGATTACAAACAGTGACGATTACTATACAGTCTCATTGATTATTATAACGATTTCAATTTTGTTTTATAATTGATCTATAAAAACCCTATTACATGTTTTTGTTATAAACTTATCATATACTGTACCGATCTTCTGTTCCAAGTTATATCTATAAAGTTCCGTGGGATTTGCAAGGTTTTCTTTTATATTCTTTATGTATTTTTATTAAATGATTTTTGTACCCTACGATTATTCAAAAGATATATAGATCTATATTAGTATAGAAACCTCAGTACTGTAAAATACCACGACTCCCTTTCAATAGGTTATGATTATCTCCATCGCAGATGGAAAAATGGAGTCTAACACCGAAATGATAAATTAAAACAAACTACCTGTATATTATGATTTTTTGAAAGACGCAGAAGGTTATTTCCTCTCGAATCGAATGCCTACAACTCCTGTTGTTCCCTCACGGATTACAACCCTAACTTTAGGAAACAATCTGTTGTAAATCCTTAAACTTTCGTTCACAGAAATTTTTGAAAGACAGGTCAACAATGGGGATCGAGTGTTGCAGACGTCCCTACAATGGTAGTTAGGTATTTAGGCTTGAGATTTATCGATTGTATGTTTTAGAAGGAAATAAAATACACATATAACCAAATTACGAGCCTACTACACCATTATCATTTTAGACCGGCTCTGTTAGATAACGTTTCAGGCAAAGGCCCTTTAGCTGTATAAAAATAACACATCGACAGTATGTTTAAAGGGAAAACAATAAAAATATAAATAAGAGAACGGTTATCATGTCATATCATTGATTTAGCTCGTAAGGTTCTAGACAATGCCTCTACCGCCATATATGAAAGAAAAACAGTTTCCAGGCTTTAGTGAGAATTTTGAAATCATTTCTAAAATAAAAATATCACAGACCCACATCGCCACTGGGTTGTTAAGTGCTATGATGGGACGAAGCCATCGGTTAAATTTCATCTCTCATCGTGTGGACGATTCAAGTAGAGACAAAAAAGAAAAAAAGAAAAAAAACTGCCACATGACAGTTGAAAAACAGAATTATAATATCATAACTTCAGTCTCCACATACTCGCTGTTAAACATTATCTACCAGGCGGACATACCCAAAGGGGTTGTATTTTAAATACAGAGAGTTTGGGTAATACCCATTTTTCCGCAGTTCTATCTAGATAGGATTCTATAACATCAAAAGATCAAAATAACTTTACAGTGCTAAAATATTAAACCCTTCGTTTATCATAAAAATATTCTGGGTTCTGGTTAATCTCGACAGAGAATTCGAGTGGGTGAAATAGAAACCCCAATCTTAAATGGAACTAACCATGACACCTTAAAACCCTCGATATCGTTGAGGAGGACTTCCAGTTCTTCCTGTCGTCATTGGAAGATAGGGAGCGATACCACTTACCGATAAGATAGACTCCCTCTGCAATTTACGATGTCTCGAGCTGGAGAATACCTATCACATTGAGACGAATGCAGCATTAGCAAAATAGCAATAGAGTGCATTATTAAAAAAAAACTATTGTTAAGAAAATACACAGGTTATAGTATCGTATTTACCTCTGAGACAACGCAGTACAGTAACTGTGCCTTCAAGTCAATCTCTGGAGTAACCACTACTGCTCAAATCGATCTTCCTCATTACCGAAGTATAATAGCAAGAGGTTGAGGCATGACAGAATAGCCAGGGTTTGGTGGAATAGACCTTTGATCCACCATTTCGAATGCCAATAAGGGAATTAACCCAGTAAGCTTCAGGTTTGGCTGAGGAATTACGCACCCCAAATACCGAGACAACCAACCCTGTCACTTCAGGGCAGATGGCCCCATAACCTTTAAGCACATTAATTACCTTCACATGGCCGTCTGGAAGCGCAGTGGATGACTTCAGTACGAGTACTCTGCGTATTAAATAGTGAATCAGTCGTAAGGGTTTCTTTTTAATAGATGGTTATTAAACTGTTCTAGTGATAATGCGATGGTGGCAACCAAAACTTTAATACAAACCTTGATAATACGAGTGTTGGATAAGACATGGATAGCGCCCAAAAACATTGTTATTACAGATTCGAAGACATTAGGGTACATATATTGGCGTTCAACTTCGATAGTTCAAGATCCAAATGACCTTAGTGTACATGTATTGGCGTCCAACTTCGATAGTTCAAGATCCAAATGACATTAGTGTTCTTATTGTCCTAAGACATGTTGAGCTTATGCTTGATAATACTATCACCTTGGTAGTATGAAGTTGTATCCTTCAAATTGGTATTGGTATAACGAAATTAAATGTTTCTTAAAAGTTCTAGCTTATGACCTTGGTGGAATAGAACTGAATCTGTTAGATTATCCATACCTGGTTGCGACATCATGGAGGAGCCCGTGAAAAGGCATCGGAACCTGCACACCTGAAAGGAAGGGAATTAGCCGTAGCTAAGTAAGTGGTATGACCAAATAATAACCTTCCAGCTAATAGGAGAACAGGAAGAACCTCTGAAAATTCAATGTTACAAAGACACTTATAATTTAAATACTGGTAAATGTAAACTGTTATTTTGTGTACTGTACAGTGGTCTGAAGATTACAAGGTTAAAAGTTTAAAGAAAAGAAATTTTTTTTTTTTTTTGGAGATTTCACAAATGAGCTCCCAGATCGTTTGAGATCGTCTTAAAAGGAACAATCTATGCATTAAAAAAATGCCAGCTTAAACGTCTGAATGCTGTGACATACACATAATCAGTATCAGAACGTCAACTAACCTACGGATATCGAAGCGGTATTTCATACAGTATTTCATCACTGTTCCAAATGCTTTTAATACTATCATTAACATCGGACCAGGCAGAAATAAATGGCCAGCCATACTTAAAACTGTTACATAATACAGAAATCTTGTTCAAATTGTCAGGCCTTAAGTTTGCCTCCAATACATTCACGGGGAGACGGAATTCACAATGTGGAAGGTAAAATAGGGTGGGTCTATCCACTGTTCGTCTGCACTCTTCGTTAACAGAAAGAAAATTACAGTCGAAGGCATTTAGAACAATGCGAGGCACAACAATGCGGGCATTTAGAACAATGCGAGGCAACAACAATGCGAGGCACAACAATGCGGGAATTTCGTCGATCAGTTGTCCAATGCCGTACAGAACGAGTTGTAGCTATGAATGATGAGGGTCTCTGCTTATCACCTTTTTTTTATTCATTCGGTCATTTCTGGATCATGCATTTGCTCCATAAACTCTTTATAGAACGAAGATTTCTCCATCTTTTCCCGAGCGAATTGTATTTGGTCGGTTAGTTCTTTAGCATTTTTATCCATTTCCAGATTATATGCACTCTCCATAGTTCAATCAAGAAAAACCTTATTGTAATTAAACACCAAATGGATAGAAATCGTTGAGGCTGATCACCATAAATATTTTAGGTATTTATATAGAATGTCTCTTTGATAAACGGTGTGTCCATTCAAGCTGCGGTTGCTCAACTGTTTAATTGCCATATATGCGATTTTTAATTGGAATACTCTATCAACTATTATATTCTGTTTATTAACATCAAACGACAACCTAGGTGGGTGATCTCCGATAAATTCCTCATATAGAAATGATAAATAGTTAAAAAATTTGAATTCTTGGTTGCTTTTTTTTGTTTATTTTTTTGTTTATTTTTTTTCATACATAACTTCTTTTTATTTATTTTTTAAATTGTAACTTATGCATTGGAGGTTACAAAACTAATAAAGTTGTAACTTATGCATTAGAGGTGACAAGACTAATATAATTATAGAGGATTTAATTTATATGGTTATAGAAGAATATATAAATTATAAATAAATAAAAATATATAAATTTCATAATATGTTTATCTAGTAATTAAATAGAAATAACCAAATTTTACTAATTAAAAGTGATATTAATAAATAATATATTATGAGAAAAAAAACATCCATGTTTTTTTTAAATCTTTCATAATATAAAACTTTATATTTATTTTATCAACCATGAATTGTATATTATGTATTAGAGGTAAACGTTGTGTCCATTCAAGCTGACTTGTGGGAGGTGAACACTCATAGATCACAAATTAAGGGTCACGAACAACTTATATGTTTATTGTTCTCCATGCAATCACTGGTTGTCTATTAACTTAATTACTTAAATGGATTGTCTCTCACTACCTATTATCCATACATGAGCTATGAATTATCCACACATTAACTACCAATTAATTTTTATATTTTTTTTATAATTATTTATTATTATTAAATTGTTTGAGACAATCATTTTTTTTATAAAACATTGAAGAAAATTTGATATTATTGTTGCATTATAGGTGATAAAACCAATGATAAAATTTGGAAATAACCTTGGGAAGGAATACACTAAGGGAAAAATATCAAGGTCCTAAAACAAGCAAAACAAAGTTGGATTGAGCCCGATTGAGTAACGTCGAGACATTGTTGGGCACTATCGCTTGCATGACTTCCATGCAAGTGTTGCATTGGCGATAGTAGGATAGACAACAATTCAAATCTGAAATCCATTTATTCCTATTATCCCCAACTTGAAGACCAAGGCCTTGACCCAACCAAAACTAAGATCCTAAAACTGACTTGGACTGAACCTAGGTGACTAGAAACTAATGATTGATACTCTTTAATTGGCATAATAAGTGAGTGTATGGATGAAACACGCATTCGATGGAAACTTATGATACTCTTTAATAGTGCAAGAGTGATAATGACTATGAGTCCTACACCTTTCTTCGACTCGAATTGGAGTTTGAGAAGGCTACTTGGAGCAACCCTCGTTTTGATTAAAGGAGGTTTAATTATAATGTTGGTGGTTGTAGGATCAATGTTTGGGCGTATGTATCTAATGACAAAGGGGGTGTTTTTAATGACAAGTTTGACAATGGCCGTGGTGGTAGACAGATGGGACGTGGTTGACAAGATGAGGTCACTCACTCTGGTTTCAAGAGGGCATTCAATTTATGAACATCAAACCCTGGAGGGCATTCACTCTAGTTTCATCGTCCGACTTGTAAATTATGGGCCATGTTTTGAAGGGATTGTAGCAGGAAGAATGGGTTTCTTTTACTATTCTTCTTCTAGTGGGGGTTTCTTTTCCAATGGACCAATTTATTACAAATAAACTAAAATCCATGGCTCAGATGACCTTACTGAAGACAATGGCTAGCCCCTATTTGTCTCTATTTGTCTATTAGCTGCGTCGGTCTCCTCTAGAATGTAATGGTCGTCTCCTCTGGGCACATCGCTCTCCTCTGCTCCTCAAACGATGTGCTCTTGAAATTCCTCAAACCGTCTCCTCTGGGCGCACCGTTCTCCTCTATTCCTCACACGTTGTGCTCTTGAAATGCCTCAAACTCACTATGTTTTAGATGCTCTTAGCTCTTGAAATGCCTAAAGCTCACTCTGTTCTAGATGCTCAAATATCTCTCAATCACTCTCCCTCTACCGTGGCTCTTGGCATGCGCTCTCGACCAATAGTGCTTTGAAGGGTGATTTCATTGCATCAACTATCAAGGCATGTTATTCTTTATGAGAGAATAATGGTTTAGACCAAGGTTGTGTTGGCGTATGTCTACATTGTTGGGAATTTGCATGTTTCAATATTATTATTATTGATGGATGGAAATACATATGACCAACTAACCATTTAAACTTCCAAGTTCCCACAATTATATTTCTAGACAACTTACTTCTATGTAATGTTTGGGCTTACCTTTTTATGTAGATAGAGGAGAGATGATGTTACATTAGTATCTTCTTTAATTTAATACATGTTTTTCTATTTGAAAGGTGCTTTCCAATTTTATCTTCCAATAGTTTAGTCAAGAAAGAACATCTTTTTCCCATATTAATTATATCTTATGGGTACATTACCTACCTAATAATAGCCTCATATATTTTCTCCATGATAATTATATCGTATGAGTACATTACCTACCTAATAATAGTTTCACTTTTATTGGAAGGAATCTGAAGCTATAAGAAGAGAACTAGATGTGGCTTATTCTTACTAAATTTAAGAACATAAGCTATAATGATGCTTCCCAGCTAGACTTCATAAATGTTGTTTATAGTAAGATAGTCAACATACACTCATCTGGCTCACCCTCCATCACCCAACAACAAACAATTTTTCGCAACATTACCTCTCACTAAAACCATTAAAAATTATCATAAGAAATGAACCTAGTTAGTAGGAGGAGGTGTGTGTGTGTGTGTTAAGGAAAAAACTATAGGATCCCTCATCCTCTCTAAGATACCCAGATAGAAGGTGGATCAAGCATAAAAAATATTAATTGCTAGTAACCTCAAAGGGAATCAATAAAATTTTAACATGTCACATATATTATCCCTATTAAAAATACCTTGGATATATGGCTCAACTTATTGAGATAACCCTAGGGTCTTCTTTTATATATCTATATATATATTCTCATTTTGCTCCCATCTTTTCATTATTCATATTTTTTATTCCATCCATTGTTTTTTTAGTATTTATCCCAAACCCTAGCTTGATGGATGGAGAACTTTTCATGATATATTTACTTTGTGCTCAACATGTCTTTCTCTTTAGCGAGGGTATTGAAATTTTCCATTCTCATTTACATTTTATTTTATCTATATTTTTTAGATTATATTTATTTTAGTTTGAATTTAGTAATCATTTTGGTGGTTTCATTCTTATAACGAGCCAAGGGACCATGATGATAAAAACCATATCTACTACTCTCATACCATCTAAGGTTGCTAAATATCAATGGATTGATGTTATCTTTGTAGCCATGACCACATTTCTCTAGAGAAATTCCGTACCCTTATGGCCTATCATTTTCATGATATGTTGTGCTTCTAAGTGGTTTCAACCTCATGGATACTCCTAATAATGATTTATAGCACAAATGTGTGTCCACTCTTAACAATACTTCAAGCTTGGATTATTCTTCTATTCTTACTACGCGACTAATCCCACGAGCGCTCCATATGACCATCTTTACATATTCTACGCCTGCCACTTGGTTCTCATTGTCCTTTTGGTTTAGAGAAAAGCATTTCCTACCACTATTGAATATTTTTTTAAGACGGTTAAATTTCATACTTATCTAGTTGCACACCATCTTCGTTATCTTATGGGTACTATTATTATTTTTTGTTCAATGGCACATTTTTAACATTGACCTCTCTTGTTATTTCAATAATGATGATATAATATAATATAGAAATTTAAACTTTTTGAAAAAGTTAAAATTTTCTTTAAAATTGTAATATATAAATTCAATATTCTCTAAAAAAAAATTAAAATTTGTGATATATATATATCCGTCGATAATATTTAAAAGTATATTTTTAAAATTATCAAAGAGAGAGACACATCCCAAATCTCATTTAAACATGTTGTAATAAGAAAATTTTCAAAGAGTATTCTTCACCAAATAATTTACGTGCCTAAGCCCACGAGCGCTCCATATCACCATCGTGTCAACAAAATCCAACGACCGAGATCATCTCAATGGTAAATCGACCGATGTTGTCACACTTTCCAAAAAGATAGGGGGCCTCACAGGTCGTCCCGGGCTCCGAGCTAGTGACTTCTAGTGGAGTCCAAGCACCCAGGGCCCCCACCATACCTTCTGCACTACACATCGATTAACATTAGTGAGGCCTGCCCTTATAAAAACATGAAACCTTGAACTATTTTCCAATGTGGGATACATCCCAAAGATAAATTAATCACCATCGTCGATCTCTTTGATCGGACGGTTGCTGAGTATCCACGTGCAACCCTTCAGATTTCACTCACCTTCAAGATCTCCTGATGCCCTCTCGAATCACATTCTTCCTGCAGCTAATCCAAATCAGTGTCATCATCATTCTCTTCCTCCTCAACCTCATCGTTAGTGTAACAATCAAACTGCTCCCCCTGTTCTTGCGCCAGCACCTTGTGACAGTATATCCAGATCGATGCCTCCACTGTCTATGATTTTGACATTCAACTGACACTCTCCTAACCATTTAGAAATATCATTAATCACTTCTGACGAATTTGGATTCTCAATATGAAAGCTAACTTTCTGGGGTCGTTTCTCTATTTTAGGCTGAGGGAATCTAGATGCCTCTTCCACCACAATGGCCCAATCAGTTCCTACTTATCAACCACCACAACCTTCATATTCATGTGAGAAGATCGCAGGCATGATAGGTGATACCTAGCCTTGGAGGCTAGTTTCCTTTCCTAATCGCCAAGCTTGTTCACAACCATTGAAAGGAGCTTGCATTTTTGTAAAGAGAGAAATAATGTTGTTGAACTAGTATGGCGCTCCAAAGGTTTAACATTGGCCATCACTCACTAAATTACCTAGCCGATGATGGAAGGTGACTCTCAAATCATTATAATCCCATTGCAACACTTGAAAAATGGTACCCTAGTAAAACAGTTAGCCAAACATTGGTGACTAGGGGATGGCTTATATCACATGGCAACCGTTCTTCTACTCTTTTCAATGATCATATCCTCTCATGTTAGATGTGAAGCTAACAAAATGCACTCCCTACTAATTGCTTCTAATAATTGATGCTAGTGCTTACCCTTCCCTTTATTCTCGGAACACTAAGAGGCATGGTGACAAAAATTGTGGCACTTAAATCACTTCACATGGCTCATTACTGTAAAATACCTCATCACATCGGTAAACCTATTAATATATGATTGAGGCTTCCCAAAACATGCTAGGAATGTGCCATTACTATTGTTGGTTCCGACATTAAAACTAAGATACTACTGAGGGGTTTACTATTGGATCTAGCTATAAATATATGGCCCAATAGTTTCTTCCTTAAATCTGCTGCATATCTTCATGAAGAATTATCCTTTTCAATACATCAAACACCAACATAATATTTTGAAAAATCAAGGGCATATGTTGATACTAGGAGCATTTTGTATCTCTTCTTTAGGGAGTGGTATAATAGAGATTGTAGAATAAATTTACTGTTGTAAATTCCAAAACATTCACACATAACAATATTTGCTTTCTTGATGGTTTGATATCACTCCGTATTAGTTTATGGCATGTCAACTTCATAAATATGAAAATTATTCCTATCAAACTCAACCTCCTTTTCTGCAATTCCTTCTTAGGAAGCAAACATCTATGCTTTGATACAATATAAACCGAACACTCTCTAGTGATTAGGGTTGTTCGGCAGTAGGAATGCTTCCTCTTCAGGAGATGGATTTCAACTTATGGATCAAACCAACATATAAAATGTACCATTTATTGAAATTAAAAATATGTTAATCTTTTCATTCACTCTTTATTGTATTTTTTGCAACTCATATTAATTTAAACATCTCATAAATTCTAAGGTTTAAATGCTTGTATCTATTTCTCAAACATTCTTCGTAGAAAATGGACATTGGGAATTGTAAGAGAAGCACAAATTGTACCCCTCATAAGCCAAGTATTCATTTTTTCGTGGTTTTGTAGCAATTTAGGGGCCCATTTATGGGGCATGATCCCAAAATGCAATGACTTAAAGTTTAATCCCTATATTTTAACCCCAAACCCCAACTTGGGCTATGAGAGATATCATTGTTATTCAGAAACCTCAAATTTAAGATTGTATGCTCCTTATTGGAGAAATAGTCATTTTTTATAGGGGATATGTAGTGGTTTGGAACCATGATCCATAAAATTATTAGTTTAGGCCATGATATATATTGTTGTTGTGGGATAACCTCGAATTTAAGTGCATATAGCCTTCTTAGGGTATGGATTTTTTTGTAAGACATGTTTAGTCGTATGGGATATTACTCAGGTTTAGGTTAATGCTAACACAGTTTATTAAGCAATTATTAATCAATATAACACAATTACCACTATTCTTTGATTCAGTTTCCTCTTTTAATGCATGAGTAATTTAACGATTTTTAATCTAACTATTTCTTTGTATTTCTAGAGGGTTTTACTAAATTTATTAATTACAATATGTAATCCTTTCAGCAGTTATGGTAACATTTTAATAGCTTCTTCTATCTTCTTCGTGTGATCACTCTTCTCCATAATCCTTTGTCATTTTACAGAAATCTTGACAATGTGAAATCTTTGTTTTTACAGGGTTTTACTAAACATGGCGAGCCTCTAGTTTTATCATTTTCTTGATATCTTATCAATTTTTTAGGCTTCTATTAAACACACTTATTGCCAACTAAAATAACTAACTCTTAAACGAACAATCACCTATATGACCATTGTGCCAATAGTTTTAAAAAAATAATCAACGGATAAGATCATTTTCTCGATAAATCGACGAATGCTGTTATTTTTCCAAAAGGGTGGGGAGCCTGACAGGTCATCCCGGGCTCGAGGCTGGTGACTTCACGTGGATTCCAAGCACTTGGAGCCCCCACCACACCCTTTGCACTACGCATTGAATAGAAATAGTGAGGATGGGCTTTATAAATACTTGAAACACAAACACTGTTGTCAATGTGGGATAAATCCCAATCACTGAATCGATCGCCACCGTCGATCACTATGATCGGACGATTGTTGAGTCTTTCGCAATGGATTCTTCATCTTCTCTTCTTCTTGCATCGATCAACCACTCCTCCATCTAGCTTCCCTACTGCTCCCCATGTTCATGTGCTAGCCTCACCACCAGCTTCTTGGAACTCCTGATCCTGACTTTCAAATTAAAATAGGAAGTTGTGTGGTAAAGCATACAATGCCCTTCCTCTGTCCAGTAAAGATCTTGACAACTTTCACAAGGAATTAGTCTTTCTGGATTATACTTTATAACCTTGAGCATTCCAAACGAGTCACTCCAAACCCATCTATCAAAATCTCTATAACATTCCCAATTATGTTGCTTTACCTAATTCGCCCAAAATTGAATTGAAATGGCTCCATACAAGACAGATGATTCATTCTCACTCTCGAAATCTGTGTCATTTTGATTATTCTCTATAATTGATGCCCAAGAAGAACTGTCACCAGGAACAATTTCCCTTCCATAGTTTTATGATTCTTGGCTTAACCCAGATTTAGGCTTTCATCAATAAATTCACAAAGTCTCGTTTGTACAAAGGAATTGCTTCTTAGTCACCATTTTTGCATATGATCATTCATATCTCAAAATTCTTTCAGAATGAGAATGTTTTATGTTCTTGATCTTTCAGAGACAAATTATAAGAACATTCTTTCAAAATCAATTTCAACAATGAAGATCATACCTCAATTTGTGCATAGAAAATGCAATTACAAAAGCCAAATCTTAGCATTCCTCTGCCTATCCAAAACTTCACCAATACCAGCTTGTTTGAAATAAAAAAATCACATCCTCACGTTATCTGATGGCATTGATTCCAATCTTCCTTCTCCTTGGATTGATAGGCTGGGTAGAGTTAGAGGTGTTTCTTCTTGTTTGTATATGATGAGTAGACTTGGTGTAATAGAATGCATTTCCAGTTCAAATGAATGTGTCCTTGCTAAAATGGAGAACCAAAATCTTAAGAACTGGTTAACAATCTTATGCATGCATTTAGTGCTTGATTCAGACTTGGACGATGAGCAAATGTTTAAAACATTTCACCCCTTTGTTCTCTGATGAAAATTAGTCTGCTGCAATTTATTATTCTAGGAGTTTTCGCACGGGTTTATTCTTAAGAAGACCAAACACTCTTTAAAAGGTTTTGTCATTCAAGAAAGGTAGTGTATCTTTGGAAACATCCTCCAATGCAACCACAAAGTGCTCATACCTATGATTTAGACAGTCTTCCCAATACCAAAACAGAGGAAGTGAATTTCCATCCTTTGATTCTTAGCTATCACCATTCCTTGAATAGTCTGAAGTATATGCCAGCTTAGGTTCATCTACTTCATTACTGCCATATCGATCATGTGGGTGAACACCAGCATCATCAATAAATTCTTCATCTTCACAACCGAATTTGATCATCAAATTCATTTTTTCAGCTGTAGTCCTCGGATAGATCTTTCCAACGAGCTATCATGCACCCCAAACGGAGATTGTATGCAAAAGTTATGACCCCGGGAAGTTCATGTACTAACTTACCCAAACGGGGCCCACATGACTTTTGGCGTTTCGTCTCCTAGGGTTAGGTTTTTGGATGTCTAGGGTTTTTGACATTTCTGTTTATTGTAAAAGGCCTTGAGAGCCTCATGGTAACCATCTTGTTCTGAATGAGCGCAGCTGTCACATCTCTTCTCAAAGATAAGCCGCCACCATTCCAGCAAGATTGTTTTCTACTGCATTTTACACTTTTAGCTTATTTCCTTATTGAATAGAAAACCAGTTTTACTGTAGTCTGTTATTTTGTGTTAAGCATCTGGTAATAATCTGTATTCATTTCGTTCAGCTCATAAAATCTGGATCAGTGAGGTTAGTGAAGTCACTAGATGAGACGACGACACAGGTTGTGGATGTAAATCCAGAGGAGCACTGCAACGATGGGAAAGACATAAACAACAATGGAATTGGCAAGAGAGAGGCCTCTGAAGGCAGTCGTCAACAATAAATAAATGACAAACCAAATCCATAGAAGCGATGTCTTGATTTCAAGGACTCAAAGTAGCCTCAGCTATGATGGTCAGCCTGTGTTTACCTGGTCTGATTTGTTCTACTCATTTGGGCCTACCTTTTTATCTAGATAGGCAAAAGATGGCGTTACATTAGTATCTTCTTTAATTTAATACATGTTTTTCTATTTGAAGGGTGCTTTCCAATTTTATCTTCCAATAGTTTAGTCAAGAAATAACATCTTTTTCCCATATTATTTATGTCTTATGGGTATGTTACCTACCTAATAATAGCCTCACATATTTTCTCCATATTAATTATATCCTATGAGTACATACCTACCTAATAATAGTTTCACTTTTATTGGAAGGAATCTCAAGCTATAAGAAGAGAACTAGATATGGCTTATTCTTACTAAATTTAAGAGCATAAGCTATAATGATGCTCCCGAGCTAGATTTCATAAATGTTGTTTATAGTAAAATAGTCAACATACACTCATCTGGCTCACCCTCCATGACCCAACAACAAACAATTTTCGCAACATTACCTCCCACTAAAACCATTAAACATTATCATAAGAATTGAACATAGTTAGTAGGAGGAGGTGTGTGTGTGTGTTTTAAGGAAAAAACTATAGGATCCCTCATCCTGTCTAAGATTCCCAGATAGAAGGTGGATCAACCATAAAAAATATTAATTGCCGGTAACCTCAAAGGGAATCAATAAAATTTGAACATGTCACATATATTATCCCTATTAAAAATACCTTGGATATATGGCTCAACTTATTGAGATAACCCCTAGAGTCTCTTTTATATATATATATATAGATAGATAGATAGATAGATAGATAGATAGATAGATAGATAGATAGATAGATATATTCTCATTTTGCTCCCATCTTTTCATTATTCATAATTTTTTATTCCATCCATTGTTTTTTTAGTATTTATCCCAAACCCTAGCTTGATGGATGGAGAACTTTTCATGATATATTTACTTTGTGCTCAACATGTCTTTCTCTTTAGTGAGAGTATTGAAATTTTCCATTCTCATTTACATTTTGTTTTATCTATATTTTTTAGATTATATTTATTTTAGTTTGAATTTAATAATCATTTTGGTGTTTTCATTCTTATAACGAGCCAAGGGACAACGATGATAAAAACCATATCTACTACTCTCATACCATCCAATGTCGTTAAATATCAATGGATTGATGTTATCTTCGTAGCCATGACCACATTTCCATAGAGAAATTATGTACCCTTATGGCCTATCATGTCCATGATATTGTTGTGCTTCTAAGCGGTTTCAACCTCATGGATACACATAATAATGATTTATAGCACAAATGTGTGTCCACTCTTAACAATAACTTCAAGCTTGGATTATTCTTCTGTTCTTACTACGTGCCTAATCCCACGAGCGCTCCATATGACCATCTTTACATATTTTGCGCCTGCCACTTGGTTCTCATTGTCGTTTTGGTTTAGAGAAAAGCATTCCCTACCACTATTGAAGATTTACAGTAAAAAGATTCATACATTAAATCTAATATCATTAAGAACATCCATACTTGCATGAAACAATTTTAGTCCTAAGACTTTCATTTTACATGGTCTCTTCTATGCGTGAGTTTGGAATTTGCGGAAGCGGTGTGGAATATAATATGATGGCATGTTTTAATTTTAATTGTAACTGCTAGTACAAGGTAGAAATGCACTCCTCACTTCTTCAAGAAATCATGTGATTAAATTTTGAATGTCAAATGTCACCTTCAGTGATGAGCTCCTTTGATGACGGTATGTTGTGCACATGGGGGTTCTATAATACTCCGAGATAGGTAATTACATACCTCGGCAGGGTTGCCGGGAGGTATGGGTGAATATCGTGGTTGCCGGACTTACTTAGCATAATGCTAATGCCATTCTATAATCCTGTGGTTGCAGGTATGTTCAATCTGCGAGTGCTGCCACCAAAGGGTTGGTTCTTATTTTACTAATGGTCCTATTTCACCGAGGTGCCTGATGAGTTAATAAAAAGTGGGTATCCCTTTACCATGGCAGTCCATACGTAAATGTCTTCCCAATGTGATGTGTACTACTATAAGCTTATTGTAATTTAAACGAAATGTGGGATGCGCCATAGTTTCATTATAGACATTGTACAAAATCGAGCCTTTTGTAATTAAAAAGCAAGAGTGGGTGAATCCACGTCTTCACTATAGACTTTGCAAAAGAATTGAATCTCCACTAAAGAGAGACTCGTATACTCTTTAATGCGCTTTTAATGATTTATGGGGGACAACCTGTCTATGAGGGTTTGGATAGTGAGTTGGGGTTTTCTCTTAGTTATCCTTGTATTCGACTTGTTCTTCATTTTCTTTTGCTCTGCACTTCGTTGTATGGTCACTGTGTGGTGTACTGACCCGAGCTTAAAGAAACCTTTCACAGCTTTCAAAAAGACAAAAGCCTGAGACCGGATGGATGGACCATTGAATTCTTTCTGACAGCCTTCGACATCATTGGCCCAAATCTACTCCATCTGGTGGAAGAATCTCGGGTGAATGGACACATACACCCCCCACTAAATTTGACCTTTATAGCACTCATACCTAAAAAAGAAAACTCTCTCAGTCTAGAGGACTATAGACCCATTTCACTCTGCAAAATCACATACAAAGTGGTCACAAAAGTGATAGCTCAAAGATTCAAGAAGGTTCTCTCAAAAATTATCTCACGTGAGCAATTTGGTTTTCTAGAGAATAGACAAATTCATGAGGCAATTGGAGTTGCCCAGGAAGGTATGCATAGCCTCAGGGTCAATAAGTCAAAAGGGGCCATCCTCAAAATTGACCTCTCAAAGGCTTTCGACACGGTAAGCTAGATCTACCTTAGACTTCTGCTCACTCACCTTGGCTTCAACTATCCATTCATCAAATGGATCTTCTCCTGTATCACCACATCATCCTTTTCAGTCCTAATCAACGGGTCCCCTACACCTTTCTTCCATTCAGAAAGAGGCCTGCACCAAGCCTACCCACTCTAACCACTCCTCTTCCTCCTGTTTGCCGAAGGTCTGAGTAGAGCCATCCTTGATGCCAAAAGCAGAGGAGCCTTCAAAGGAATCAAAATTGTCGAGAATCACAACATCACTCATCTACTCTTTGTAAACGATATCCTAATCTTCTATAATGGTTCTCACAAGGAAGATGAGATGCTCTCAGAAATTCTGAAACTTTTCTACAGAGCCACGGGCATGAAACTCAATGAACAAAAATCCACCATCACCACCTTTAATCTAGAATCAGAAGCCATCAACAGGCTCAGGTTCTTCTTTCCTTTTGCTGTCTCCGCCCTAGATGTTGGTCTCAAATACTTGGGCTTCAAACTAAAGCCAAACAACTATAAAAAGAAGATTGTTTTGGCTAATTGCAAAATTGGAAAGTGGGATAAATATCTGGAGCAACAGATGGCTGTCAAGAGCAGGACGCCTAGTTCTAATCAAATATGTCCTAGAAGCTACCCCTAATTACTGGATGGCCCTGGAATGGATTCCAAAATCCATCTTATAAAAAACAAATAAAATCTGCTCACGATTCCTCTCGACAGGAAAAAAGGTACAAAAAGTCACACCATGGGTAAAATGGGATAAAATTGCATGCCAAAAATCTCAAGGAGGCTAGGGGCTCAAAAACATAACACTCTTTGCAAAATCACTTGCAAAAAAAGCTAGCTGGAGATTAATTACAACAAAAATTCATTGGGAAATGGTTATATCCCATAAATACATTGCCCCACTAACCATTTGAGATTGGATCAGGAACCCAATACATACCAACCCCACTTCTGGGTCCATCATTTGGAAAGCAGTTTGCAATGCCCTCCCGCTTATCCTTAACGACCTCACTTGTAAAATAGGGAATGGAACAAAAGTCTAAATTGGAGCAGATCCATGGACAGGAAGTCAGCTCGAGCACACTCTACCGCCACAGCTAATTCAGCTCCTAAAAGACTCTAGATACTTCCACCTTCATCAGTTTGTTGATCCAGCTTCGACAAACTTCTGGAATCAGAGTTGGAAGAATATTGAGGATCTAGAGTTACCTTTAGACTGGACAGCAGAGTGGAACATATACACAGCCACACTTCGAGCCTCACATATCCGACTCACAGACTCTCTGGATGAACTCATTTGGGAACTAAATGCACATGGCTGCTACACCCCCAAAACTAGGTATCAACACCTCTGCTCTTTAGCCTTTACAATGATACCCAAATGGTGGCAAATCGGAATCAAGAAATTAAAATGCCCACTGAAGGCTAAAATCTTCATGTGGTGTGTTTTAGAAAATAGAATCCCCACATGGGATAGAATGAAGAACTGTCAGCTAGGAGGACCTGGATGGTGTCCTTTGTGCAAATGATGAGGAAACCCCCAATCACCTCTTCCTTTAATTCCCTTTCTCCCTACAAGTCTCGTCACACACCCGCTCTCTTTTAAACCACAGTTTCATTTGGACAGGATAGTCCATAGAAAATGCCTGGAACACTTGGCTGTCCTCATCACAAAATTCACAATTCAAATTGCTCCCCCTCATTCATATTTGGGGCATTTGGCTAGCTCGAAATGCTGCCATCTTCCTAGAAAAACCCTCTCTTCCAGAACTGACTACTAAACATGGCCTAGACATCCTCTCTTTTTTCCATCAACAAAAATCCTCCCTACCCACCCAAATCATCATTGAAGAGAAGATAGATACATTAGCTCACTGGGCATACTTCGACCGTGCCTCACAAGACCACCTCTGTGATGGGGGAGCCACACTCTTGCTCTCACAAAATCATCACTTCCAGCTCCAAATGGGCCTAGGAATAGGCACAAACAATTTTGCAGAACTCCTTGCATTAAAACTTTTGTTGTGCTTTGCCGAGGGGAAAAATTGCAGAAAGCTTCAAATATTTGGTGATTCTCTCATAGTCATAAATTGGGTGAACAAGACCCACCGGTGTAGAACAATCTCTCTTGTTAATTTGTTTGAAGAAGTCTACAAACTCATGGCCAATTTTGACTCTATCACATGTCTACATGTATACAGGGAAAGAAAATCTGTTGCTAATCGACTGTCCAAGCAAGGATTGACTATGGATTTCGAATCTTGGAAGATTGTGGAAAACATGGAGGATGAAGTCTATGAATTTTTTCATAGACCTTTCACAGAATCGCACTAATCTTCTAGCATGACACATCTTTTTCAAAAGGAAGTTTATGGGCACTCAATGGACGTGATTCCTTTTTTTTTTTGCAATTGTAATCTAATGCTATGAAGCAGAACTTTTTGCTCACTATAATAATGCATGAAAGGTCTAGACACTTGAACAGTTTGCATAGCACTGTTACGAAAGCTATATTCTAGCATATATATGTAACTATGACTCTTTCTGATGATAATATAACAAGCTTTTTTCCTTGAGAAAAAATATATATATATATATAAAGTATTAAATATTAAATATGTTAAAAGTATTAATAAAATAACTTTTTTTAATTACAATATTATCATAATTAAACATTGGATTTTAATTCTCCTAGGTGTTACAATGAGAGTTGTTGTGGGAGGCTATCGCAGCCTTTTAATCCTTGATAAAGGACGGATGGTCGAGATTCACCTCTTTGGCATATACCTTCAAAGAGATTCGTAAAGCACATATATTGAACGACCCAGATTTATTGTGATGACCAACCTACCGAAAAGTCCTTTGCTAAATCAACCGTTCTTTTTTGACCACGTTTTACAATAGAAAGGCTGTGGAGAAGATGAAGCGAAGCAAATGAATTGGAAAGGGTTTCCATATCTTCTTCCTAAGTGGCGGAGACGAAGACCAACGGAATGGAACGCTCCATCATCTGTTGCAAGTCGGTTACACGAGCTGGGTTGGTTTGTTATCCATAACTCTTTTCTCACACGGTATTATGGTTTTTAACAAAGCTGTTTTTCTACTAACAACTCTGTTTTTCTGCTTTCAGGATCTTTTTTCTGCTTAAGGGTAACATAAGGGTAACATAATTGTTTAGTTACATCCACATTTAGCTAATTGAAGCGTTAATCTTCAACATGTTGTAGTGTTTCTTAGTTGTTGTCCATATCAACCTCCATGAAATCTGCACATAAAAGTAAACAAAATTTACACTTACTATTGACCTTCTTCATGTCGTAAGATTCTTCGATATGGTCGAAGGTAGCATCGTCTAGATTTCAACAATTTATTTGACGGTCATATGGAAACAAATGAAGAAGTATTAGTGATATTCAAGAAACAATATCTTCATTTGCATAAAGCGCCCTCAATCTCAGCCACTTGATTTATTGGGCATCTTTATGAAGTTTGTCCTCTGATGGATATATGATTCCTATTCTTCATGTGCAGTCATAGAACTCGAAATGTGGAAGATTATAATTACATTTTATCGTCAATGGACTCGGGCTCTCAATCTTAGGTGCTATTTCTTTAGCTCGACACATTTCTAACATGATGTGTAGTTGTGTAATCCTTGCAGAGGCATCAATTATAATTTTTTGAGATATAGTATCAATCACTAACCCAAACCAAAATAAATGGTTCTTTAATGCACTAGTGCCCAACGATTATATTAAACCATAATTCCATGTGCTTTCTCCATGGCTAATTTTTTCTTCTAAATAGAGAACGCATGGCCTCTTTGGATAACAGAATCATGTTATCCATTCAATCTCCAGATTTTGGTTAAGTGACATGATATATGGCATACAACTAGAGTTACATGATGAAATCTTGACCGAAATCCAGCAGTTACATTTCTTGAATGCACTGTCTATATTTAACCTTTTAAAAAGCATTTTTTAACATTAGTTTCGTTTGGTTTACAACAATATCTAAATCGTGTATATTTATGAAGATTATATCTGACCTAGAAAATTATTTCTCCTTCAATCCATAGGGTGGAAGTAGAGATGGGAGAAGGAAATCATATAAGGGACATTCCGAATGTTTGAGTTTTTCTGGGTTTAATTGACAATTAGACAAGCTGAGAGAAGAGGTTGTTATAAATATTTTCTGTCAATAGAAAGCTTCAGAATTAGTATTGTAGATTAAATAATTGAATTAGCATTGTAGATTGAATAATTTAATTCGAGTTCTCTTTATGTGATGACAAGTGGAATACTGTCTAAAATTCATAAAAAGTAATTAATAAAATGTAAGCCTTAAAATCCAAGGAGATATAAGCCCAATGATATTTGTGATTTAAGTATGATATTAATTTATCATTTCTTTGTTCTCACTATAAAATCAACTAATCTGTTGCCAAACTTGCATGATACACTCCTCAACCTGCACTACCACTTGCATAATTCATTACATGTTATATTGTAATATTTACAATTACATTATTATTGTGTTATTATATCCACTAAAACTCATTGTTATTACTTGGATTTTACAAATATTATGCCGTTCAAAAAAATGTAAAGTGATCCCTATCGGCGTTTTCATCCACTATTATGTGGATGTGCTAGTTAAAATAATATAAAATATGCTCTCAATGTGATGGTATTCATTCTTTAGAAAATGGTAGCATCTAAATTATATATTGTAGCATGGATTACACCAAATGTGTTTTTATTTCCGTGATTACAGTCTAATCAATGAAATGAAATTTATGCTAATGCTACTGCTGCTCGAACAGTGCAGTGAAATGAGCTCCCAGATCGTTTGAGATCGTCTTAAAAGGAACAATCTATGCATTAAAAAAATGCCAGCTTAAACGTCTGAATGCTGTGACATACACATAATCAGTATCAGAACGTGAACTAACCTACGGATATCGAAGCGGTATTTCATACAGTATTTCATCACTGTTCCAAATGCTTTTTATACTATCATTAATATCGGACCAGGCAGAAATAAATGGCCAGCCATACTTAAAACTGTTACATAATACAGAAATCTTGTTCAAATTGTCAGGCCTTAAGTTTGCCTCCAATACATTCACGGCGAGACGGAATTCACAATGTGGAAGGTAAAATAGGGTGGGTCTATCCACTGTTCGTCTGCACTCTTCGTTAACAGAAAGAAAATTACAGTCGAAGGCATTTAGAACAATGCAAGGCACAACAATGCGGGCATTTAGAACAATGCGAGGCACATAGCCTCCGCACATGGAGGGAAAAAACGCCCTCGCGCTCGAGGGCGCCCCTGAGCTCAGATTTCGGGCATTTCTAGCAGACCCACCTACAGCCTGGGCTTGCCTTCGGGCATCGATGCTTTCTGACAGGTACAGTACAAAATTGACAGCTGAGGTTACCTTTTGAACCGTTTCGAACCGCGTTCTTAGCTTACTGGTTACGTTTTGAACCAGTTCTTAGCTTGCAGGTTACGTTTTGAACCCGCTCGAACCGCGTTTTTGACTTACGTTTTGAACCAGCAGCTGCTTCCAATTTCATGTGCGCGAAGGGGTATTTTTAGCCCAGCTGATGTCAGCTAAGGGCGCCCCCCGGGACGCCCCTTTTACCTCCATGTGCGGAGGCTAACAACAATGCGGGAATTTCGTCGATCAGTTGTCCAATGCCGTACAGAACGAGTTGTAGCTATGAATGATGAGGGTCTCTGCTTATCACCTTTATTTTATTCATTCGGTCATTTCTGGATCATGCATTTGCTCCATAAACTCTTTATAGAACGAAGATTTCTCCATCTTTTCCCGAGCGAATTGTGTTTGGTCGGTTAGTTCTTTAGCATTTTTATCCATTTCCAGATTATATGCACTCTCCATAGTTCAATCAAGAAAAACCTTATTGTAATTAAACACCAAATGGATAGAAATCGTTGAGGCTGATCACCATAAATATTTTAGGTATTTATATAGAATGTCTCTTTGATAAACGGTGTGTCCATTCAAGCTGCGATTGCTCAACTGTTTAATTGCTATATATGCGATTTTTAATTGGAATACTCTATCAACTATTATATTCTGTTTATTAACATCAAACGACAACCTAGGTGGGTGATCTCCGATAAATTCCTCATATAGAAATGATAAATAGTTAAAAAATTTGAATTCTTGGTTGCTTATTTTTGTTTTTTTTTTGTTTATTTTTTTTCATACATAACTTCTTTTTATTTATTTTTTAAATTGTAACTTATGCATTGGAGGTTACAAAACTAATAAAGTTGTAACTTATGCATTAGAGGTGACAAGACTAATATAATTATAGAGGATTTAATTTATATGGTTATAGAAGAATATATAAATTATAAATAAATAAAAATATATAAATTTCATAATATGTTTATCTAGTAATTAAATAGAAATAACCAAATTTTACTAATTAAAAGTGATATTAATAAATAATATATTATGAGAAAAAAAACATCCATGTTTTTTTTAAATCTTTCATAATATAAAACTTTATATTTATTTTATCAACCATGAATTGTATATTATGTATTAGAGGTAAACGTTGTGTCCATTCAAGCTCACTTGTGGGAGGGGAACACTCATAGATCACAAATTAAGTGTCACGAACAACTTATATGTTTATTGTTCTCCATGGAATCACTGGTTGTCTATTAACTTAATTAGTTAAATGGATTGTCTCTCACTACCTATTATCCATACATGAGCTATGAATTATCCACACATTAACTACCAATTAATTTTTATATTTTTTTTATAATTATTTATTATTATTAAATTGTTTGAGACAATCATTTTTTTTATAAAACATTGAAGAAAATTTGATATTATTGTTGCATTATAGGTGATAAAACCAATGATAAAATTTGGAAATAACCTTGGGAAGGAATACACTAAGGGAAAAATATCAAGGTCCTAAAACAAGCAAAACAAAGTTGGATTGAGCCCGATTGAGTAACGTCGAGACATTGTTGGGCACTATCGCTTGCATGACTTCCATGCAAGTGTTGCATTGGCGATAGTAGGATAGACAACAATTCAAATCTGAAATCCATTTATTCCTATTATCCCCAACTTGAAGACCAAGGCCTTGACCCAACCAAAACTAAGACCCTAAAACTGACTTGGACTGAACCTAGGTGACTAGAAACTAATGATTGATACTCTTTAATTGGCATAATAAGTGAGTGTATGGATGAAACACGCATTCGATGGAAACTTATGATACTCTTTAATAGTGCAAGAGTGATAATGACTATGAGTCCTACACCTTTCTTCGACTCGAATTGGAGTTTGAGAAGGCTACTTGGAGCAACCCTCGTTTTGATTAAAGGAGGTTTAATTATAATGTTGGTGGTTGTAGGATCAATGTTTGGGCGTATGTATCTAATGACAGAGGGGGTGTTTTTAATGACAAGTTTGACAATGGCCGTGGTGGTAGACAGATGGGACGCGGTTGACAAGATGAGGTCACTCACTCTGGTTTCAAGAGGGCATTCAATTTATGAACATCAAACCCTGGAGGGCATTCACTCTAGTTTCATCATCCGACTTGTAAATTATGGGCCATGTTTTGAAGGGATTGTAGCAGGAAGAATGGGTTTCTTTTACTATTCTTCTTCTAGTGGGGGTTTCTTTTCCAATGGAACAATTTATTACAAATAAACTAAAATCCATGGCTCAGATGACCTTACTGAAGACAATGGCTAGCCCCTATTTGTCTCTATCTGTCTATTAGCTGCGTCGGTCTCCTCTAGAATGTAATGGTCGTCTCCTCTGGGCACATCGATCTCCTCTGCTCCTCAAACGATGTGCTCTTGAAATTCCTCAAACCGTCTCCTCTGGGCGCACCGTTCTCCTCTATTCCTCACACGTTGTGCTCTTGAAATGCCTCAAACTCACTATGTTTTAGATGCTCTTAGCTCTTGAAATGCCTAAAGCTCACTCTGTTCTAGATGCTAAAATATCTCTCAATCACTCTCCCTCTATCGTGGCTCTTGGCATGCGCTCTCGACCAATAGTGCTTTGAGGGGTGATTTCATTGCATCAACTATCAAGGCATGTTATTCTTTATGAGAGAATAATGGTTTAGACCAAGGTTGTGTTGGCGTATGTCTACATTGTTGGGAATTTGCATGTTTCAATGTTATTATTATTGATGGATGGAAATACATATGACCAACTAACCATTTAAACTTCCAAGTTCCCACAATTATATTTCTAGACAACTTACTTCTATGTAATGTTTGGGCTTACCTTTTTATGTAGATAGACGAGAGATGATGTTACATTAGTATCTTCTTTAATTTAATACATGTTTTTCTATTTGAAAGGTGCTTTCCAATTTTATCTTCCAATAGTTTAGTCAAGAAAGAACATCTTTTTCCCATATTAATTATATCTTATGGGTACATTACCTACCTAATAATAGCCTCATATATTTTCTCCATGATAATTATATCGTATGAGTACATTACCTACCTAATAATAGTTTCACTTTTATTGGAAGGAATCTGAAGCTATAAGAAGAGAACTAGATATGGCTTATTCTTACTAAATTTAAGAACATAAGCTATAATGATGCTTCCCAGCTAGACTTCATAAATGTTGTTTATAGTAAGATAGTCAACATACACTCATCTGGCTCACCCTCCATCACCCAACAACAAACAATTTTTCGCAACATTACCTCCCACTAAAACCATTAAAAATTATCATAAGAAATGAACCTAGTTAGTAGGAGAAGGTGTGTGTGTGTGTGTTAAGGAAAAAACTATAGGATCCCTCATCCTCTCTAAGATACCCAGATAGAAGGTGGATCAAGCATAAAAAATATTAATTGCTAGTAACCTCAAAGGGAATCAATAAAATTTTAACATGTCACATATATTATCCCTATTAAAAATACCTTGGATATATGGCTCAACTTATTGAGATAACCCTAGGGTCTTCTTTTATATATCTATATATATATTCTCATTTTGCTCCCATCTTTTCATTATTCATATTTTTTATTCCATCCATTGTTTTTTTAGTATTTATCCCAAACCCTAGCTGGATGGATGGAGAACTTTTCATGATATATTTACTTTGTGCTCAACATGTCTTTCTCTTTATCGAGGGTATTGAAATTTTAATTCTCATTTACATTTTATTTTATCTATATTTTTTAGATTATATTTATTTTAGTTTGAATTTAGTAATCATTTTGGTGGTTTCATTCTTATAACGAGCCAAGGGACCATGATGATAAAAACCATATCTACTACTCTCATACCATCTAAGGTCGCTAAATATCAATGGATTGATGTTATCTTTGTATCCATGACCACATTTCTCTAGAGAAATTCCGTACCCTTATGGCCTATCATGTTCATGATATGTTGTGCTTCTAAGTGGTTTCAACCTCATGGATACTCCTAATAATGATTTATAGCACAAATGTGTGTCCACTCTTAACAATACTTCAAGCTTGGATTATTCTTCTATTCTTACTACGCGACTAATCCCACGAGCGCTCCATATGACCATCTTTACATATTCTGCGCCTGCCACTTGGTTCTCATTGTCCTTTTGGTTTAGAGAAAAGCATTTCCTACCACTATTGAATATTTTTTTAAGACGGTTAAATTTCATACTTATCTAGTTGCACACCATCTTCGTTATCTTATGGGTACTATTATTATTTTTTGTTCAATGGCACATTTTTAACATTGACCTCTCTTGTTATTTCAACAATGATGATATAATATAATATAGAAATTTAAACTTTTTGAAAAAGTTAAAATCTTCTTTAAAATTGTAATATATAAATTCAATATTCTCTAAAAAAAAATTAAAATTTGTGATATATATATATCCGTCGATAATATTTAAAAGTATATTTTTAAAATTATCAAAGAGAGAGACACATCCCAAATCTCATTTAAACATGTTGTAATAAGAAAATTTTCAAAGAGTATTCTTCACCAAATAATTTACGTGCCTAAGCCCACGAGCGCTGCATATCAACATCATGTCAACAGAATCCAACGACCGAGATCATCTCAATGGTAAATCGACCGATGTTGTCACACTTTCCAAAAAGATAGGGGGCCTCACAGGTCGTCTCGGGCTCCGAGCTAGTGACTTCTAGTGGAGTCCAAGCACCCAGGGCCCCCACCATACCTTCTGCACTACACATCGATTAACATTAGTGAGGCCTGCCCTTATAAAAACATGAAACCTCGAACTATTTTCCAATGTTGGATACATCCCAAAGATAAATTAATCACCATCGTCGATCTCTTTGATCGGACGGTTGCTGAGTCTCCACGTGCAACCCTTCAGATTTCACTCACCTTCAAGATCTCCTGATGCCCTCTCGAATCACATTCTTCCTGCAGCTAATCCAAATCAGTGTCATCATCATTCTCTTCCTCCTCAACCTCATCGTTAGTGTAATCATCAAACTGCTCCCCCAGTTCTTGCGCCAGCACCTTGTGACAGTATATCAAGATCGATGCCTCCACTGTCTATGATTTTGACATTCAACTGACACTCTCCTAACCATTTAGAAATATCATTAATCACTTTTGACGAATTTGGATTCTCAATATGAAAGCTAACTTTCTGGGGTCGTTTCTCTATTTTAGGCTGAGGGAATCTAGATGCCTCTTCCACCACAATGGCCCAATCAGTTCCTACTTATCAACCACCACAACCTTCATATTCATGTGAGAAGATCGCAGGCATGATAGGTGATACCTAGCCTTGGAGGCTAGTTTCCTTTCCTAATCGCCAAGCTTGTTCACAACCATTGAAAGGAGCTTGCATTTTTGTAAAGAGAGAAATAATGTTGTTGAAATAGTATGGCTCTCCAAAGGTTTAACATTGGCCATCACTCACTAAATTACGTAGCCGATGATGGAAGGTGACTCTCAAATCATTATAATCGCATTGCAACACTTGAAAAATGGTACCCTAGTAAAACAGTTAGCCAAACATTGGTGACTAGGGGATGGCTTATATCACATGGCCACCGTTCTTCTACTCTTTTCAATGATCATATCCTCTCATGTTAGATGTGAAGCTAACAAAATGCACTCCCTACTAATTGCTTCTAATAATTGATGCTAGTGCTTACCCTTCCCTTTATTCTCGGAACACTAAGAGGCATAGTGACAAAAATTGTGGCACTTAAATCACTTCACATGGCTCATTACTGTAAAATACCTCATCACATCGGTAAACCTATTAATATATGATTGAGGCTTCCCAAAACATGCTAGGAATGTGCCATTACTATTGTTGGTTCCGACATTAAAACTAAGATACTACTGAGGGGTTTACTATTGGATCTAGCTATAAATATATGGCCCAATAGTTTCTTCCTTAAATCTGCTGCATATCTTCGTGAAGAATTATCCTTTTCAATACATCAAACACCAACATAATATTTTGAAAAATCAAGGGCATATGTTGATACTAGGAGCATTTTGTATCTCTTCTTTAGGGAGTGGTATAATAGAGATTGTAGAATAAATTTACTGTTGTAAATGCCAAAACATTCACACATAACAAGATTTGCTTTCTTGATGGTTTGATATCACTCCGTATTAGTTTATGGCATGTCAACTTCATAAATATGAAAATTATTCCTATCAAACTCAACCTCCTTTTCTGCAATTCCTTCTTAGGAAGCAAACATCTATGCTTTGATACAATATAAACCGAACACTCTCTAGTGATTAGGGTTGTTCGGCAGTAGGAATGCTTCCTCTTCAGGAGATGGATTTCAACTTATGGATCAAACCAACATATAAAATGTACCATTTATTGAAATTAAAAATATGTTAATCTTTTCATTCACTCTTTATTGTATTTTTTGCAACTCATATTAATTTAAACATCTCATAAATTCTAAGGTTTAAATGCTTGTATCTATTTCTCAAACATTCTTCGTAGAAAATGGACATTGGGAATTGTAAGAGAAGCACAAATTGTACCCCTCATAAGCCAAGTATTCATTTTTTCGTGGTTTTGTAGCAATTTAGGGGCCCATTTATGGGGCATGATCCCAAAATGCAATGACTTAAAGTTTAATCCCTATATTTTAACCCCAAACCCCAACTTGGGCTATGAGAGATATCATTGTTATTCAGAAACCTCAAATTTAAGATTGTATGCTCCTTATTGGAGAAATAGTCATTTTTTATAGGGGATATGTAGTGGTTTGGAACCATGATCCATAAAATTATTAGTTTGCATCTAATCCCTTTGTTTTTTTCCTTAATACATGGTTTAGGCCATGATGTATATTGTTTTTGTGGGATAACCTCGAATTTAAGTGCATATAGCCTTCTTAGGGTATGGATTTTTTTGTAAGACATGTTTAGTCGTATGGGATATTAATCAGGTTTAGGTTAATGCTAACACAGTTTATTAAGCAATTATTAATCAATATAACACAATTACCACTATTCTTTGATTCAGTTTCCTCTTTTAATGCATGAGTAATTTAACGATTTTTAATCTAACTATTTCTTTGTATTTCTAGAGGGTTTTACTAAATTTATTAATTACAATATGTAATCCTTTCAGCAGTTATGGTAACATTTTAATAGCTTCTTCTATCTTCTTTGTGTGATCACTCTTCGCCATAATCCTTTGTCATTTTACAGAAATCTTGACAATGTGAAATCTTTGTTTTTACAGGGTTTTACTAAACATGGCGAGCCTCTAGTTTTATCATTTTCTTGATATCTTATCAATTTTTTAGGCTTCTATTAAACACACTTAGTGCCAACTAAAATAACTAACTCTTAAACAAACAATCACCTATATGACCATTGTGCCAATAGTTTTAAAAAAATAATCAACGGATAAGATCATTTTCTCGATAAATCGACGAATGCTGTTATTTTTCCAAAAGGGTGGGGAGCCTAACAGGTCATCCCGGGCTCGAGGCTGGTGACTTCACATGGATTCCAAGCACTTGGAGCCCCCACCACACCCTTTGCACTACGCATTGAATAGAAATAGTGAGGATGGGCTTTATAAATACTTGAAACACAAACACTGTTGTCAATGTGGGATAAATCCCAATCACTGAATCGATCGCCACCGTCGATCACTATGATCGGACGATTGTTGAGTCTTTCGCAATGGATTCTTCATCTTCTCTTCTTCTTGCATCGATCAACCACTCCTCCATCTAGCTTCCCTACTGCTCCCCCTGTTCATGTGCTAGCCTCACCACCAGCTTCTTGGAACTCGTGATCCTGACTTTCAAATTAAAATAGGAAGTTGTGTGGTAAAGCATACAATGCCCTTCCTCTGTCCAGTAAAGATCTTGACAACTTTCACAAGGAATTAGTCTTTCTGGATTATACTTTATAACCTTGAGCATTCCAAACGAGTCACTCCAAACCCATCTATCAAAATCTCTATAACATTCCCAATTATGTTGCTTTACCTAATTCGCCCAAAGTTGAATTGAAATGGCTCCATACAAGACAGATGATTCATTCTCAGTCTCGAAATCTGTGTCATTTTGATTATTCTCTATAATTGATGCCCAAGAAGAACTGTCACCAGGAACAATTTCCCTTCCATAGTTTTATGATTCTTGGCTTAACCCAGATTTAGGCTTTCATCAATAAATTCACAAAGTCCTCTTTTTTACAAAGGAATTGCTTCTTAGTCACCATTTTTGCATATGATCATTCAGATCTCAAAATCCTTTCAGAATGAGAATGTTTTATGTTCTTGATCTTTCAGAGACAAATTATAAGAACATTCTTTCAAAATCAATTTCAACATTGAAGATCATACCTCAATTTGTGCATAGAAAACGCAATTACAAAAGCCACATCTTAGCATTCCTCTGCCTATCCAAAACTTCACCAATACCAGCTTGTTTCAAATAAAAAATCACATCCTCACGTTATCTGATGGCATTGATTCCGATCTTCCTTCTCCTTGGATTGATAGGCTGGGTAGAGTTAGAGGTGTTTCTTCTTGTTTGTATATGATGAGTAGACTTGGTGTAATAAAATGCATTTCCAGTTCAAATGAATGTGTCCTTGCTAAAATGGAGAACCTCATGGTAACCATCTTGTTCCGAATGAGCGCAGCTGTCACATCTCTTCTCAAAGATAAGCCGCCACCATTCCAGCAAGATTGTTTTCTGCTGCATTTTACACTTTTAGCTTATTTCCTTATTGAATAGAAAACCAGTTTTACTGTACTCTGTTATTTTGTGTTAAGCATCTGGTAATAATCTGTATTCATTTCGTTCAGCTCATAAAATCCGGATCAGTGAGGTTAGTGAAGTCACTAGATGAGACGACGACACAGGTTGTGGATGTAAATCCAGAGGAGCACTGCAACGATGGGAAAGACATAAACAACAATGGAATTGGCAAGAGAGAGGCCTCTGAAGGCAGTCGTCAACAATAAATAAATGACAAACCAAATCCATAGAAGCGATGTCTTGATTTCGAGGACTCAAAGTAGCCTCAGCCATGATGGTCACCCTGTGTTTACCTGGTCTGATTTGGTCTACTCATTTGGCATTTGCTCCAAATTATGAATATCTAGTGTCTATAAGATCCTTAGGTGATGTCAACATTTTATTGGTTTTATATCACCCTTGTGCATGGCATAGTGTAGTAGATTTTAGTTTAGCAAACTCAGCAATGACTCGTGGAGGTTTTGTTGACTATAAGTCTCGTTGTTTCTCTGTCTAGGAGGCCCAGTGCAAACTTATTTTTGTCTGAACAATCAAATATGGTTTCTCTATTGACTACAAGCCTAGGTGTTTCTCCATATGGGAGGCCCAATGTAGACTTATTTTTGTCTCCAAGCTAGAGTGTTTCTCCTAGCGGGAGGGTCAATGGAAACTTGGCATGTATCTCTTTGTAAATTTTATGTAATATTAATGTAAATACTTAATTTAAAAAAAAAAAATCATATCTAAATTAACTTACTAGACAATATATTTGTCAAATTTATAAAAAATCATACAAACTTATTAAAATTTTATATATGCATAAAATTCATTCTTCATAAACTAGCAAAAACCAAATTAATAATTTTTCTTATAGTATGTACCAAATTTAATCCTATTGGCACATTAATATTATTAATGTGATTGTTTCTAATAAACCGTAAAAACATAGACATATCCACAAAATATTAATAAAATATTATTATTTAAATATTTATAATATAATATCTAATTAAAAATATTTTGATTTAATTATAAGATTATATTATAATACATACATAACATATATGAATATGTAATAATATTTCAAATTAATTAAAATATATTTAATACATAGCCATACTGATATATAAAGTATTAAATATTAAATATATCAAGAGTATAATAAAATAATATTTTTTAATTATGATATTATAATAATTAAACATTGAATTTTAAATAAAATAATATAAAATATGCTCTCAATGTGATGGTATTCATTGTTTAGAAAATGGTAGCATCTAAATTATATATTGTAGCAGGGATTACACCAAATGAGTTTTTATCTCCATGATTACAGTCTAATCAATGAAATGAAATGAATGCTAATGCTACTGCTGCTGGAACAGTGCAGTGAAATGAGCTCCGAGATCGTTTGAGATCGTCTTAAAAGGAACAATCTATGCATTAAAAAAATGCCAACTTAAACGTCTGAACGCATCGACATACACATAATGACGATCAGAAGGTGAACTAACCTGCGGATATCGAAGCGGTATTTCATGCAGTATTTCATCACTGTTCCAAATGGCTTTAATACTGTCATTAAGATCGGACCAGTCAGAAATAAATGGCCAGCAAAACTTAAAACTGTTACATAATACAAAAATCTTGTTCAAATTGTCAGGCCTTAAGTTTGCCTCCAATACATTCACGGCGAGACGGAATTCACAATGTGGAAGGTAAAATAGGGTGGGTCTGTCCACTGTTCGTCTGCACTCTTCGTTAACAGAAAGAAAATTACAGTCGAGGGCATTTAGAACTAATTTCTCCACTGAAGACGTTATAGCTGGATCATACACCACGATATCACTCACCCACGGAAATTTCTCTCTCAACAACAATGCGAGGCACAACTGCATATACCTGTGCTCCACGGGAATTTCATCGATCAGTCGTCCAATGCCGTACAGAACGAGTTGTAGCTGTGAATGATGAGGGTCTCTGCTTATCACCTTTTCTATTCGTTCGGTCATTTCTGGATCATGCATTTGCTCCATAAACTCTTTATAGAAAGAAGATTTCTCCATCTTTTCCCGAGCGAATTGTATTTGGTCGGTTAGTTCTTTAGCATTTTTATCCATTTCCAGATTATATGCACTCTCCATAGTTCAATCAAGAAAAACCTTACTGTAATTAAACACCAAATGGATAGAAATCGTTGAGGCTGATCACAATAAATATTTTTGGTATTTATATAGAATGTCTCTTTGATAAACGTTGTGTCCATTCAAGCTGCGGTTGCTCAACTGTTTAAATGCGATATATGCGATTTTTAATTGGAATACTCTATCAACTATTACATTCTGCTTATTAACAACAAACCAAAACCTAGGTGGGTGATCTCCGATAAATTCCTCATATAGAAATGATAAATAGTTAAAAAATTTGAATTCTTTATTATATGGTTGTTTCTTTTTTTTTCTTTTTTTTCAGACATAACTTCTTTTTTTCTAAATTGTAACTTATGCATTAGAGGTGACAAAACTAATAAAATTGTAACTTATGCATTAGAGGTGACAAAACTAATAAAATTATAGAAGATTTAATTAATATGGTTATAAAAGAATATATAAATTATAAATAAATAGAGATAAATAAATTTCTTAATATGTTTATCTAGTAATTAAATAGAAATAACTAAATTTTACTAATTAAAAGTGATATTAGCTAGCACGTCTACATAATAGTGGATGAAAACTCGGATTGGGATCACTGTACATCTTTTTTGAACTGCATAATATTTATAAAATCCATATTATAACACAATAATAATGTAATTGTAAATATTACAATATAACATGTAATGGATTATGCAAGTGGTAGTGCAGGTTGAGGAGTGTATCTTGCAAGTTTGCAACAGATTAGTTGATTTTATAGTGAGAATCAGTATAAAGAAATGATACTTAATATCATACTTAACTCACAAATTTATTTCGGCTTATATCTCCTTGGATTTTAAGGTTCACATTTTATTAATTATCTTTTATCAATCTTAGACATTATTCTACTTGCTATCACATAAAGAGAACTCCAATTAAATTATTCAATCTATAATGTTAATTCTGAAGCTTTCTATTGACAAAAAATATTTTTAGCAAGGTCTTCTTTCAACTTGTCTAAGAAAAGGACTCAAACATTCTACAATAAATAAATAGATAAAATGTTCCAGCAACGGCATGTTCCTTATATGATTTCCTTCTCCCATCTCTACTTCCACCTTATGGTACTTCCACCTTATGGAGTGAACGAGAAATAATTTTCTGTGTACGATATAATCTTTATAAATATACACCATCTAGATATTGTTGTAAAGGAAACAAAACTAATGTTAAAAAATGCTTTTTAAAAGATTAAATATAGACAGTGCATTCAAGAAATGTAACGGCTGGATTTTGTTCAAGATTTCATCAGGTAACTCTAATTGTATGAGATTGAATGGATAACATGATTCTGTTATCCAAAGAGGCCATGTGTTCTCTATTTAGAAGAAGAAATTAGCCATGGAGAAAGCACATGGAATTAGGGTTTAATATAATCATTGGGCACTAGTGCATTAAAGAACCATTTATTTTGGTTTGGGTTAGTGATTGACACTATATCTCAAAAAATTATAAATTGATGCACCTGCAAGGATTACAGTTAACTGCACATCATGTTAGAAATGTGTCAACTTAAAGAAATAGCACCTAAGATTGAGAGCCGGAGTCCATTGAGGATAAAATGTAATTATAATCTCGCACATTTCCAGTTCTATGACTGCACATGAAGAATAGGAATCATATATCCATCAGCGCACAAACTTCATAGAGATGCCCAAGAAATCAAGTCGCTGAGATTGAAGGTGCTTTATGAACATGAAGATCTTGCTTCTTGAATATCACTGAGACTTCTTCATTTGTTTCCATATGACCGTCAAATAAATTGTTGAAATGCAGAAGATGCTACCTTCCACCTGATCGAAGAATCTGCCTACATGAAGAAGGCCAATAGCAAGGGTAAATTTTGTTTACTTTTATGTGCAGATTTCATGGAGGTTGATATGGACAACAACTAAGAAACACTACATCATGTTGAATATTAACGCTTCAATTAGATAAATGTGGTTGTAACTAAACAATTATGTTAACATTATGCTATGCAAGCAGTTTTGTAATTCAATAAATAGATGCCCCATCAATGTAATTGTGCACCTTGCAATAATAAAATTAAAATGTTTGTTTAGTTTTTCTGTTTTCATTTCAATCTTTGTGCCCATGTTTTTTTAACACAATAACCTTGCAAATTTGTTGCTTAAATCAAATCGCAGAATCCTTAAACAATTTGATTACCAAAATAAATTGGAATTTTCAAAAGGTTCACATGGAGTATTTTACCTCAAGTATATTTTAGATTGTTACTGAAAATTTTAAATGAATCTTTCACTAGTTCCTAAGAGTCCCAAAAATAGCAAAAATTTAAAATTTTTCCTGCTTGCAGTATTCTTTAATTTACAGTAAAAAGATTCATACATTAAATCTAATATCATTAAGAACATCCATACTTGCATGAAACAATTTTAGTCCTAAGACTTTCGTTTTACATGGTCTCTTCTATGCGTGAGTTTGGAATTTGCGGAAGCGGTGTGGAATATAATATGATGGCATGTTTTAATTTTAATTGTAACTGCTAGTACAAGGTAGAAATGCACTCCTCACTACTTCAAGAAATCATGTGATTAAATTTTGAATGTCAAATGTCACCTTCAGTGATGAGCTCCTTTGATGACGGTATGTTGTGCACATGGGGGTTCTATAATACTCCGAGACAGGTAATTACATACCTCAGCAGGGTTGCCGGGAGGTATGGGTGAATATCGTGGTTGCCGGACTTACTTAGCATAATGCTAATGCCATTCTATAATCCTGTGGTTGCAGGTATGTTCAATCTGCGAGTGCTGCCACTAAAGGGTTGGTTCTTATTTTACTAATGGTCCTATTTCACCGAGGTGCCTGATGAGTTAATAAAAAGTGGGTATCCCTTTACCATGGCAGTCCATACGTAAATGTCTTCCCAATGTGATGTGTACTACTATAAGCTTATTGTAATTTAAACGAAATGTGGGATGCGTCATAGTTTCATTATAGACATTGTACAAAATCGAGCCTTTTGTAATTAAAAAGCAAGAGTGGGTGAATCCACGTCTTCACTATAGAATTTGCAAAAGAATTGAATCTCCACTAAAGAGAGACTCGTATACTCTTTAATGCGCTTTTAATGATTTATGGGGGACAACCTGTCTACGAGGGTTTGGATAGGGAGTTGGGGTTTTCTCTTAGTTATCCTTGTATTCGACTTGTTCTTCATTTTCTTTTGCTCTGCACTTCGTTGTATGGTCACTTTGTGGTGTACTGACCCGAGCTTAAAGAAACCTTTCACAGCTTTCAAAAAGACAAAAGCCTGAGACCGGATGGATGGACCATTGAATTCTTTCTGACAGCCTTCGACATTATTGGCCCAAATCTACTCCATCTGGTGGAAGAATCTCGGGTGAATGGACACATACACCCCCCACTAAATTTGACCTTTATAGCTCTCATACCTAAAAAAGAAAACTCTCTCAGTCTAGAGGACTATAGACCCATTTCACTCTGCAAAATCACATACAAAGTGGTCACAAAAGTGATAGCTCAAAGATTCAAGGTTCTCTCAAAAATTATCTCACGTGAGCAATTTGGTTTTCTAGAGAATAGACAAATTCATGAGGCAATTGGAGTTGCCCAGGAAGGTATGCATAGCCTCAGGGTCAAGAAGTCAAAAGGGGCCATCCTCAAAATTGACCTCTCAAAGGCTTTCGACACGGTAAGCTAGATCTACCTTAGACTTTTGCTCACTCACCTTGGCTTCAACTATCCATTCATCAAATGGATCTTCGCCTGTATCACCACATCATCCTTTTCAGTCCTAATCAACGGGTCCCCTACACCTTTCTTCCATTCAGAAAGAGGCTTGCACCAAGCCTACCCACTCTAACCACTCCTCTTCCTCCTGTTGGCCGAAGGTCTGAGTAGAGCCATCCTTGATGCCAAAAGCAGAGGAGCCTTCAAAGGAATCAAAATTGTCGAGAATCACAACATCACTCATCTACTCTTTGTAAACGATATCCTAATCTTCTATAATGGTTCTCACAAGGAAGATGAGATGCTCTCAGAAATTCTGAAACTTTTCTACAGAGCCACGGGCATGAAACTCAATGAACAAAAATCCACCATCACCACCTTTAATCTAGAATCAGAAGCCATCAACAGGCTCAGGTTCTTCTTTCCTCTTGCTGTCTCCACCCTAGATGTTGGTCTCAAATACTTGGGCTTCAAACTAAAGCCAAACAACTATAAAAAGAAGATTGTTTTGGCTAATTGCAAAATTGGAAAGTGGGATAAATATCTGGAGCAACAGATGGCTGTCAAGAGCAGGACGCCTAGTTCTAATCAAATATGTCCTAGAAGCTACCCCTAATTACTGGATGGCCCTGGAATGGATTCCAAAATCCATCTTATAAAAAACAAATAAAATCTGCTCACGATTCCTCTCGACAGGAAAAAAGGTACAAAAAGTCACACCATGGGTGAAATGGGATCAAATTGCATGCCCAAAATCTCAAGGAGGCTAGGGGCTCAAAAACATAACACTCTTTGAAAAATCACTTGCAACAAAAGCTAGCTGGAGATTAATTACAACAAAAATTCATTGGGAAATGGTTATATCCCATAAATACATTGCGCCACTAGCCATTTGAGATTGGATCAGGAACCCAATACATACCAACCCCACTTCTGGGTCCATCATTTGGAAAGCAGTTTGCAATGCCCTCCCGCTTATCCTTAACGACCTCACTTGGAAAATAGGGAATGGAACAAAAGTCTAAATTGGAGCAGATCCATGGACAGGAAGTCAGCTCGAGCACACTCTACCGCCACAGCTAATTCAGCTCCTAAAAGACTCTAGATACTTCCACCTTCATCAGCTTGTTGATCCAGCTTCGACAAACTTCTGGAATCAGAGTTGGAAGAATATTGAGGATCTAGAGTTACCTTTAGACTGGACAGCAGAGTGGAACATATACAGAGCCACACTTCGAGCCTCACATATCCGACTCACAGACTCTCTCGATGAACTCATTTGGGAACTAAATGCACATGGCTGCTACACCCCCAAAACTAGGTATCAACACCTCTGCTCTTTAGCCTTTACAATGATACCCAAATGGTGGCAAATCGGAATCAAGAAATTAAAATGCCCACTGAAGGCTAAAATCTTCATGTGGTGTGTTTTAGAAAATAGAATCCCCACATGGGATAGAATGAAGAACTGTCAGCTAGGAGGACCTGGATGGTGTCCTTTGTGCAAATGATGAGGAAACCCCCAATCACCTCTTCCTTTAATTCCCTTTCTCCCTACAAGTCTCGTCACACACCCGCTCTCTTTTAAACCACAGTTTCATTTGGACAGGATAGTCCATAGAAAATGCCTGGAACACTTGGCTGTCCTCATCACAAAATTCACAATTCAAATTGCTCCCCCTCATTCATATTTGGGGCATTTGGCTAGCTCGAAATGCTGCCATCTTCCTAGAAAAACCCTCTCTTCCAGAACTGACTGCTAAACATGGCCTAGACATCCTCTCTTTTTTCCATCAACAAAAATCCTCCCTACCCACGCAAATCATCATTGAAGAGAAGATAGATACATGAGCTCACTGGGCATACTTCGACCGTGCCTCACAAGACCACCTCTGTGATGGGGGAGCCACACTCTTGCTCTCACAAAATCACCACTTCCAGCTCCAAATGGGCCTAGGAATAGGCACAAACAATTTTGCAGAACTCCTTGCATTAAAACTTTTGTTGTGCTTTGCCCAGGGGAAAAATTGCAGAAAGCTTCAAATATTTGGTGATTCTCTCATAGTCATAAATTGGGTGAACAAGACCCACCGGTGTAGAACAATCTCTCTTGTTAATTTGTTTGAAGAAGTCTACAGACTCATGGCCAATTTTGACTCTATCACATGTCTACATGTATACAGGGAAAGAAAATCTGTTGCTCTGTTGCTAATCGACTGTCCAAGCAAGGATTGACTATGGATTTCGAATCTTGGAAGATTGTGTTAAACATGGAGGATGAAGTCTATGAATTTTTTCATAGACCTTTCACAGAATCGCACTAATCTTCTAGCATGACACATCTTTTTCAAAAGTTTATGGGCACTCAATGGACCTGATTCTTTTTTTTTTTTTGCAATTGTAATCTAATGCTATGAAGCAGAACTTTTTGCTCACTATAATAATGCACGAAAGGTCTAGACACTTGAACAGTTTGCCTAGCACTGTTACGAAAGCTATATTCTAGCATATATATGTAACTATGACTCTTTCTGATGATAATATAAAAAGTTTTTTTCCTTGAGAAAAAATATATATATATATATATAAAGTATTAAATATTAAATATGTTAAAAGTATTAATAAAATAACTTTTTTTAATTACAATATTATCATAATTAAACATTGGATTTTAATTCTCCTAGGTGTTACAATGAGAATTGTTGTGGGAGGCTATCGCAGCCTTTTAATCCTTGATAAAGGACGGATGGTCGAGATTCACCTCTTTGGCATATACCTTCAAGAGATTCGTAAAGCACATATATTGAACGACCCAGATTTATTGTGATGACCAACCTATCGAAAAGTCCTTTGCTAAATCCACCGTTCTTTTTTGACCACGTTTTACAATAGAAAGGCTGTGGAGAAGATGAAGCGAAGCAAATGAATTGGAAAGGGTTTCCATATCTTCTTCCTAAGTGGCGGAGACGAAGACCAACGGAATGGAACGCTCCATCATCTGTTGCAAGTCGGCTACACGAGCTGGGTTGGTTTGTTATCCATAACTCTTTTCTCACGCGGTATTAAGGTTTTTAACAAAGCTGTTTTTCTACTAACAACTCTGTTTTTCTGCTTTCAGGATCTTTTTTCTGCTTAAGGGTAACATAAGGGTAACATAATTGTTTAGTTACATCCACATTTAGCTAATTGAAGCGTTAATCTTCAACATGTTGTAGTGTTTCTTAGTTGTTGTCCATATCAACCTCCATGAAATCTGCACATAAAATAAACAAAATTTACACTTACTATTGACCTTCTTCATGTCGTAAGATTCTTCGATCTGGTCGAAGGTAGCATCGTCTAGATTTCAACAATTTATTTGACGGTCATATGGAAACAAATGAAGAAGTATTAGTGATATTCAAGAAACAATATCTTCATTTGCATAAAGCGCCCTCAATCTCAGACAATTGATTTATTGGGCATCTTTATGAAGTTTGTCCTCTCATGGATATATGATTCCTATTCTTCATGTGCAGTCATAGAACTCGAAATGTGGAAGATTATAATTACATTTTATCGTCAATGGACTCGGGCTCTCAATCTTAGGTGCTATTTCTTTAGCTTGACACATTTCTAACATGATGTGTAGTTGTGTAATCCTTGCAGGGGCATCAATTATAATTTTTTGAGATATAGTGTCAATCACTAACCCAAACCAAAATAAATGGTTCTTTAATGCACTAGTGCCCAACGATTATATTAAACCATAATTCCATGTGCTTTCTCCATGGCTAATTTCTTCTTCTAAATAGAGAACGCATGGCCTCTTTGGATAACAGAATCATGTTATCCATTCAATCTCCAGAATTTGGTTAAGTGACATGATATATGGCATACAACTAGAGTTACATGATGAAATCTTGACCGAAATCCAGCAGTTACATTTCTTGAATGCATTGTCTATATTTAACCTTTTAAAAAGCATTTTTTAACATTAGTTTTGTTTGGTTTACAACAATATCTAAATTGTGTATATTTATGAAGATTATATCTGACCTAGAAAATTATTTCTCCTTCAATCTATAGGGTGGAAGTAGAGATGGGAGAAGGAAATCATATAAGGGACATTCCCAATGTTTGAGTTTTTCTGGGTTTAATTGACAATTAGACAAGCTGAGAGAAGAGGTTGTTATAAATATTTTCTGTCAATAGAAAGCTTCAGAATTAGTATTGTAGATTAAATAATTGAATTAGCATTGTAGATTGAATAATTTAATTCGAGTTCTCTTTATGTGATGACAAGTGGAATACTGTCTAAGATTCATAAAAAGTAATTAATAAAATGTAAGTCTTAAAATCCAAGGAGATATAAGCCCAATGATATTTGTGATTTAAGTATGATATTAATTTATCATTTCTTTGTTCTCACTATAAAATCAACTAATCTGTTGCCAAACTTGCATGATACACTCCTCAACCTGCACTACCACTTGCATAATTCATTACATGTTATATTGTAATATTTACAATTACATTATTATTGTGTTATTATATCCACTAAGACTCATTGTTATTACTTGGATTTTACAAATATTATGCAGTTCAAAAAAATGTAAAGTGATCCCTATCGGCGTTTTCATCCACTATTATGTGGATGTGCTAGTTAAAATAATATAAAATATGCTCTCAATGTGATGGTATTCATTCTTTAGAAAATGGTAGCATCTAAATTATATATTGTAGCATGGATTACAGCAAATGTGTTTTTATTTCCGTGATTACAGTCTAATCAATGAAATGAAATTTATGGTAATGCTACTGCTGCTCGAACAGTGCAGTGAAATGAGCTCCCAGATCGTTTGAGATCGTCTTAAAAGGAACAATCTATGCATTAAAAAAATGCCAGCTTAAACGTCTGAATGCTGTGACATACACATAATCAGTATCAGAACGTGAACTAACCTACGGATATCGAAGCGGTATTTCATACAGTATATCATCACTGTTCCAAATGCTTTTAATACTATCATTAACATCGGACCAGGCAGAAATAAATGGCCAGCCATACTTAAAACTGTTACATAATACAGAAATCTTGTTCAAATTGTCAGGCCTTAAGTTTGCCTCCAATACATTCACGGCGAGACGGAATTCACAATGTGGAAGGTAAAATAGGGTGGGTCTATCCACTGTTCGTCTGCACTCTTCGTTAACAGAAAGAAAATTACAGTCGAAGGCATTTAGAACAATGCGAGGCACAACAATGCGGGCATTTAGAACAATGCGAGGCAACAACAATGCGAGGCACAACAATGCGGGAATTTCGTCGATCAGTTGTCCAATGCCGTACAGAACGAGTTGTAGCTATGAATGATGAGGGTCTCTGCTTGTCACCATTTTTTTATTCATTCGGTCATTTCTGGATCATGCATTTGCTCCATAAACTCTTTATAGAACGAAGATTTCTCCATCTTTTCCCGAGCGAATTGTATTTGGTCGGTTAGTTCTTTAGCATTTTTATCCATTTCCAGATTATATGCTCTCTCCATAGTTCAATCAAGAAAAACCTTATTGTAATTAAACACCAAATGGATAGAAATCGTTGAGGCTGATCACCATAAATATTTTAGGTATTTATATAGAATGTCTCTTTGATAAACGGTGTGTCCATTCAAGCTGCGGTTGCTCAACTGTTTAATTGCCATATATGCGATTTTTAATTGGAATACTCTATCAACTATTATATTCTGTTTATTAACATCAAACGACAACCTAGGTGGGTGATCTCCGATAAATTCCTCATATAGAAATGATAAATAGTTAAAAAATTTGAATTCTTGGTTGCTTATTTTTGTTTATTTTTTTGTTTATTTTTTTTCATACATAACTTCTTTTTATTTATTTTTTAAATTGTAACTTACGCATTGGAGGTTACAAAACTAATAAACTTGTAACTTATGCATTAGAGGTGACAAGACTAATATAATTATAGAGGATTTAATTTATATGGTTATAGAAGAATATATAAATTATAAATAAATAAAAATATATAAATTTCATAATATGTTTATCTAGTAATTAAATAGAAATAACCAAATTTTACTAATTAAAAGTGATATTAATAAATAATATATTATGAGAAAAAAAACATCCATATTTTTTTTAAATCTTTCATAATATAAAACTTTATATTTATTTTATCAACCATGAATTGTATATTATGTATTAGAGGTAAACGTTGTGTCCATTCAAGCTGACTTGTGGGAGGTGAACACTCATAGATCACAAATTAAGTGTCACGAACAACTTATATGTTTATTGTTCTCCATGCAATCACTGGTTGTCTATTAACTTAATTAGTTAAATGGATTGTCTCTCACTACCTATTATCCATACATGAGCTATGAATTATCCACACATTAACTACCAATTAATTTTTATATTTTTTTTATAATTATTTATTATTATTAAATTGTTTGAGACAATCATTTTTTTTTATAAAACATTGAAGAAAATTTGATATTATTGTTGCATTGTAGGTGATAAAACCAATGAAAAAATTTGGAAATAACCTTGGGAAGGAATACACTAAGGGAAAAATATCAAGGTCCTAAAACAAGCAAAACAAAGTTGGATTGAGCCCGATTGAGTAACGTCGAGACATTGTTGGGCACTATCGCTTGCATGACTTCCATGCAAGTGTTGCATTGGCGATAGTAGGATAGACAACAATTCAAATCTGAAATCCATTTATTCCTATTATCCCCAACTTGAAGACCAAGGCCTTGACCCAACCAAAACTAAGACCCTAAAACTGACTTGGATTGAACCTAGGTGACTAGAAACTAATGATTGATACTCTTTAATTGGCATAATAAGTGAGTGTATGGATGAAACACGCATTCGATGGAAACTTATGATACTCTTTAATAGTGCAAGAGTGATAATGACTATGAGTCCTACACCTTTCTTCGACTCGAATTGGAGTTTGAGAAGGCTACTTGGAGCAACCCTCGTTTTGATTAAAGGAGGTTTAATTATAATGTTGGTGGTTGTAGGATCAATGTTTGGGCGTATGTATCTAATGACATAGGGGGTGTTTTTAATGACAAGTTTGACAATGGCCGTGGTGGTAGATAGATGGGACACGGTTGACAAGATGAGGTCACTCACTCTGGTTTCAAGAGGGCATTCAATTTATGAACATCAAACCTTGGAGGGCATTCACTCTAGTTTCATCGTCCGACTTGTAAATTATGGGCCATGTTTTGAAGGGATTGTAGCAGGAAGAATGGGTTTCTTTTACTATTCTTCTTCTAGTGGGGGTTTCTTTTCCAATGGAACAATTTATTACAAATAAACTAAAATCCATGACTCAGATGACCTTACTGAAGACAATGGCTAGCCCCTATTTGTCTCTATCTGTCTATTAGCTGCGTCGGTCTCCTCTAGAATGTAATGGTTGTCTCCTCTGGGCACATCGATCTCCTCTACTCCTCAAACGATGTGCTCTTGAAATTCCTCAAACCGTCTCCTCTGGGCGCACCGTTCTCCTCTATTCCTCACACGTTGTGCTCTTGAAATGCCTCAAACTCACTATGTTTTAGATGCTCTTAGCTCTTGAAATGCCTAAAGCTCACTCTGTTCTAGATGCTCAAATATCTCTCAATCACTCTCCCTCTACCGTGGCTCTTGGCATGTGCTCTCGACCAATAGTGCTTTGAAGGGTGATTTCAATGCATCAACTATCAAGGCATGTTATTCTTTATGAGAGAATAATGCTTTAGACCAAGGTTGTGTTGGCGTATGTCTACATTGTTGGGAATTTGCATGTTTCAATATTATTATTATTGATGGATGGAAATACATATGACCAACTAACCATTTAAACTTCCAAGTTCCCACAATTATATTTCTAGACAACTTACTTCTATGTAATGTTTGGGCTTACCTTTTTATGTAGATAGACGAGAGATGATGTTACATTAGTATCTTTTTTAATTTAATACATGTTTTTCTATTTGAAAGGTGCTTTCCTATTTTATCTTCCAATAGTTTAGTCAAGAAAGAACATCTTTTTCCCATATTAATTATATCTTATGGGTACATTACCTACCTAATAATAGCCTCATATATTTTCTCCATGATAATTATATCGTATGAGTACATTACCTACCTAATAATAGTTTCACTTTTATTGGAAGGAATCTGAAGCTATAAGAAGAGAACTAGATATGGCTTATTCTTACTAAATTTAAGAACATAAGCTATAATGATGCTTCCCAGCTAGACTTCATAAATGTTGTTTATAGTAAGATAGTCAACATACACTCATCTGGCTCACCCTCCATCACCCAACAACAAACAATTTTTCGCAACATTACCTCCCACTAAAACCATTAAAAATTATCATAAGAAATGAACCTAGTTAGTAGGAGGAGGTGTGTGTGTGTGTGTTAAGGAAAAAACTATATGATCCCTCATCCTCTCTAAGATACCCAGATAGAAGGTGGATCAAGCATAAAAAATATTAATTGCTAGTAACCTCAAAGGGAATCAATAAAATTTTAACATGTCACATATATTATCCCTATTAAAAATACCTTGGATATATGGCTCAACTTATTGAGATAACCCTAGGGTCTTCTTTTATATATCTATATATATATTCTCATTTTGCTCCCATATTTTCATTATTCATATTTTTTATTCCATCCATTGTTTTTTTAGTATTTATCCCAAACCCTAGCTTGATGGATGGAGAACTTTTCATGATATATTTACTTTGTGCTCAAAATGTCTTTCTCTTTAGCGAGGGTATTGAAATTTTCCATTCTCATTTACATTTTATTTTATCTATATTTTTTAGATTATATTTATTTTAGTTTGAATTTAGTAATCATTTTGGTGGTTTCATTCTTATAACGAGCCAAGGGACCAAATAATGATTTATAGCACAAATGTGTGTCCACTCTTAACAATACTTCAAGCTTGGATTATTCTTCTATTCTTACTACGCGACTAATCCCACGAGCGCTCCATATGACCATCTTTACATATTCTGCGCCTGCCACTTGGTTCTCATTGTCCTTTTGGTTTAGAGAAAAGCATTTCCTACCACTATTGAATATTTTTTTAAGACGGTTAAATTTCATACTTATCTAGTTGCACACCATCTTCGTTATCTTATGGGTACTATTATTATTTTTTGTTCAATGGCACATTTTTAACATTGACCTCTCTTGTTATTTCAACAATGATGATATAATATAATATAGAAATTTAAACTTTTTGAAAAAGTTAAAATTTTCTTTAAAATTGTAATATATAAATTCAATATTCTCTAAAAAAAAAATTAAAATTTGTGATATATATATATCCGTCGATAATATTTAAAAGTATATTTTTAAAATTATCAAAGAGAGAGACACATCCCAAATCTCATTTAAACATGTTGTAATAAGAAAATTTTCAAAGAGTATTCTTCACCAAATAATTTACGTGCCTAAGCCCACGAGCGCTCCATATCACCATCGTGTCAACAGAATCCAACGACCGAGATCATCTCAATGGTAAATCGACCGATGTTGTCACACTTTCCAAAAAGATAGGGGGCCTCACTGGTCATCCCGGGCTCCGAGCTAGTGACTTCTAGTGGAGTCCAAGCACCCAGGGCCCCCACCATACCTTCTGCACTACACATCGATTAACATTAGTGAGGCCTGCCCTTATAAAAACATGAAACCTCGAACTATTTTCCAATGTGGGATACATCCCAAAGATAAATTAATCACCATCGTCGATCTCTTTGATCGGACGGTTGCTGAGTCTCCACGTGCAACCCTTCAGATTTCACTCACCTTCAAGATCTCCTGATTCCCTCTCGAATCACATTCTTCCTGCAGCTAATCCAAATCAGTGTCATCATCATTCTCTTCCTCCTCAACCTCATCGTTAGTGTAATCATCAAACTGCTCCCCCTGTTCTTGCGCCAGCACCTTGTGACAGTACATCCAGATCGATGCCTCCACTGTCTATGATTTTGACATTCAACTGACACTCTCCTAACCATTTAGAAATATCATTAATCACTTCTGAGGAATTTGGATTCTCAATATGAAAGCTAACTTTCTGGGGTCGTTTCTCTATTTTAGGCTGAGGGAATCTAGATGCCTCTTCCACCACAATGGCCCAATCAGTTCCTACTTATCAACCACCACAACCTTCATATTCATGTGAGAAGATCGCAGGCATGATAGGTGATACCTAGCTTTGGAGGCTAGTTTCCTTTCCTAATCGCCAAGCTTGTTCACAACAATTGAAAGGAGCTTGCATTTTTGTAAAGAGAGAAATAATGTTGTTGAAATAGTATGGCTCTCCAAAGGTTTAACATTGGCCATCACTCACTAAATTACCTAGCCGATGATGGAAGGTGACTCTCAAATCATTATAATCCCATTGCAACACTTGAAAAATGGTACCCTAGTAAAACAGTTAGCCAAACATTGGTGACTAGGGGATGGCTTATATCACATGGCCACCGTTCTTCTACTCTTTTCAATGATCATATCCTCTCATGTTAGATGTGAAGCTAACAAAATGCACTCCCTACTAATTGCTTCTAATAATTGATGCTAGTGCTTACCCTTCCCTTTATTCTCGGAACACTAAGAGGCATGGTGACAAAAATTGTGGCACTTAAATCACTTCACATGGCTCATTACTGTAAAATACCTCATCACATCGGTAAACCTATTAATATATGATTGAGGCTTCCCAAAACATGCTAGGAATGTGCCATTACTATTGTTGGTTCCGACATTAAAACTAAGATACTACTGAGGGGTTTACTATTGGATCTAGCTATAAATATATGGCCCAATAGTTTCTTCCTTAAATCTGCTGCATATCTTCGTGAAGAATTATCCTTTTCAATACATCAAACACCAACATAATATTTTGAAAAATCAAGGGCATATGTTGATACTAGGAGCATTTTGTATCTCTTCTTTAGGGAGTGGTATAATAGAGATTGTAGAATAAATTTACTGTTGTAAATGCCAAAACATTCACACATAACAAGATTTGCTTTCTTGATGGTTTGATATCACTCCGTATTAGTTTATGGCATGTCAACTTCATAAATATGAAAATTATTCCTATCAAACTCAACCTCCTTTTCTGCAATTCCTTCTTAGGAAGCAAACATCTATGCTTTGATACAATATAAACCGAACACTCTCTAGTGATTAGGGTTGTTCAGCAGTAGGAATGCTTCCTCTTCAGGAGATGGATTTCAACTTATGGATCAAACCAACATATAAAATGTACCATTTATTGAAATTAAAAATATGTTAATCTTTTCATTCACTCTTTATTGTATTTTTTGTAACTCATATTAGTTTAAACATCTCATAAATTCTAAGGTTTAAATGCTTGTATCTATTTCTCAAACATTCTTCGTAGAAAATGGACATTGGGAATTGTAAGAGAAGCACAAATTGTACCCCTCATAAGCCAAGTATTCATTTTTTCGTGGTTTTGTAGCAATTTAGGGGCCCATTTATGGGGCATGATCCCAAAATGCAATGACTTAAAGTTTAATCCCTATATTTTAACCCCAAACCCCAACTTGGGCTATGAGAGATATCATTGTTATTCAGAAACCTCAAATTTAAGATTGTATGCTCCTTATTGGAGAAATAGTCATTTTTTATAGGGGATATGTAGTGGTTTGGAACCATGATCCATAAAATTATTAGTTTGCATCTAATCCCTTTGTTTTTTTCCTTAATACATGGTTTAGGCCATGATGTATATTGTTGTTGTGGGATAACCTCGAATTTAAGTGCATATAGCCTTCTTAGGGTATGGATTTTTTTGTAAGACATGTTTAGTCGTATGGGATATTAATCAGGTTTAGGTTAATGCTAACACAGTTTATTAAGCAATTATTAATCAATATAACACAATTACCACTATTCTTTGATTCAGTTTCCTCTTTTAATGCATGAGTAATTTAACGATTTTTAATCTAACTATTTCTTTGTATTTCTAGAGGGTTTTACTAAATTTATTAATTACAATATGTAATCCTTTCAGCAGTTATGGTAACATTTTAATAGCTTCTTCTATCTTCTTCGTGTGATCACTCTTCGCCATAATCCTTTGTCATTTTACAGAAATCTTGACAATGTGAAATCTTTGTTTTTACAGGGTTTTACTAAACATGGCGAGCCTCTAGTTTTATCATTTTCTTGATATCTTATCAATTTTTTAGGCTTCTATTAAACACACTTACTGCCAACTAAAATAACTAACTCTTAAACGAACAATCACCTATATGACCATTGTGCCAATAGTTTTAAAAAAATAATCAACGGATAAGATCATTTTCTCGATAAATCGACGAATGCTGTTATTTTTCCAAAAGGGTGGGGATCCTGACAGGTCATCCCGAGCTCGAGGCTGGTGACTTCACGTGGATTCCAAGCACTTGGAGCCCCCACCACACCCTTTGCACTACGCATTGAATAGAAATAGTGAGGATGGGCTTTATAAATACTTGAAACACAAACACTGTTGTCAATGTGGGATAAATCCCAATCACTGAATCGATCGCCACCGTCGATCACTATGATCGGACGATTGTTGAGTCTTTCGCAATGGATTCTTCATCTTCTCTTCTTCTTGCATCGATCAACCACTCCTCCATCTAGCTTCCCTACTGCTCCCCCTGTTCATGTGCTAGCCTCACCACCAGCTTCTTGGAACTCCTGATCCTGACTTTCAAATTAAAATAGGAAGTTGTGTGGTAAAGCATACAATGCCCTTCCTCTGTCCAGTAAAGATCTTGACAACTTTCACAAGGAATTAGTCTTTCTGGATTATACTTTATAACCTTGAGCATTCGAAACGAGTCACTCCAAACCCATCTATCAAAATCTCTATAACATTCCCAATTATGTTGCTTTACCTAATTCGCCCAAAATTGAATTGAAATGGCTCCATACAAGACAGATGATTCATTCTCAGTCTCGAAATCTCTGTCATTTTGATTATTCTCTATAATTGATGCCCAAGAAGAACTGTCACCAGGAACAATTTCCCTTCCATAGTTTTATGATTCTTGGCTTAACCCAGATTTAGGCTTTCATCAATAAATTCACAAAGTCCTCGTTTGTACAAAGGAATTGCTTCTTAGTCACCATTTTTGCATATGATCATTCATATCTCAAAATCCTTTCAGAATGAGAATGTTTTATGTTCTTGATCTTTCAGAGACAAATTATAAGAACATTCTTTCAAAATCAATTTCAACATTGAAGATCATACCTCAATTTGTGCATAGAAAATGCAATTACAAAAGCCACATCTTAGCATTCCTCTGCCTATCCAAAACTTCACCAATACCAGCTTGTTCGAAATAAAAAATCACATCCTCACGTTATCTGATGGCATTGATTCCGATCTTCCTTCTCCTTGGATTGATAGGCTGGGTAGAGTTAGAGGTGTTTCTTCTTGTTTGTATATGATGAGTAGACTTGGTGTAATAAAATGCATTTCCAGTTCAAATGAATGTGTCCTTGCTAAAATGGAGAACCAAAATCTTAAGAACTGGTTAACAATCTTATGCATGCATTTAGTGCTTGATTCAGACTTGGAGGATGAGCAAATGTTTAAAACATTTCACCCCTTTGTTCTCTGATGAAAATTAGTCTGCTGCAATTTATTATTCTAGGAGTTTTCGCACGGGTTTATTCTTAAGAAGACCAAACAATCTTTAAAAGGTTTTGTCATTCAAGAAAGGTAGTGTATCTTTGGAAACATCCTCCAATGCAACCACAAAGTGCTCATACCTATGATTTAGACAGTCTTCCCAATACCAAAACAGAGGAAGTGAATTTCCATCCTTTGATTCTTAGCTGTCACCATTCCTTGAATAGTCTGAAGTATATGCCAGCTTAGGTTCATCTACTTCATTACTGCCATATCGATCATGTGGGTGAACACCAGCATCATCAATAAATTCTTCATCTTCACCAACGAATTTGATCATCAAATTCATTTTTTCAGCTGTAGTCCTCGGATAGATCTTTCCAACGAGCTATCATGCGCCCCAAACGGAGATTGTATGCAAAAGTTACGACCCCGGGAAGTTCATGTACTAACTTACCCAAACGGGGCCCACATGACTTTTGGCGCTTCGTCTCCTAGGGTTAGGTTTTTGGATGTCTAGGGTTTTTGACATTTCTGTTTATTGTAAAAGGCCTTGAGAGCCTCATGGTAACCATCTTGTTCCGAATGAGCGCAGCTGTCACATCTCTTCTCAAAGATAAGCCGCCACCATTCCAGCAAGATTGTTTTCTGCTGCATTTTACACTTTTAGCTTATTTCCTTATTGAATAGAAAACCAGTTTTACTGTACTCTGTTATTTTGTGTTAAGCATCTGGTAATAATCTGTATTCATTTCGTTCAGCTCATAAAATCCGGATCAGTGAGGTTAGTGAAGTCACTAGATGAGACGACGACACAGGTTGTGGATGTAAATCCAGAGGAGCACTGCAATGATGGGAAAGACATAAACAACAATGGAATTGGCAAGAGAGAGGCCTCTGAAGGCAGTCGTCAACAATAAATAAATGACAAAACCAAACCCATAGAAGCGATGTCTTGATTTCGAGGACTCAAAGTAGCCTCAGCCATGATGGTCAGCCTGTGTTTACCTGGTCTGATTTGGTCTACTCATTTGGCATTTGCTCCAAATTATGAATATCTAGTGTCTATAAGATCCTTAGGTGATGTCAACATTTTATTGGTTTTATATCACCCTTGTGCATGGCATAGTGTAGTAGATTTTAGTTTAGCAAACTCAGCAGTGACTCGTGGAGGTTTTGTTGACTATAAGTCTCGTTGTTTCTCTGTCTAGGAGGCCCAGTGCAAACTTATTTTTGTCTGAACAATCAAATATGGTTTCTCTATTGACTACAAGCCTAGGTGTTTCTCCATATGGGAGGCCCAACGTAGACTTATTTTTGTCTCCAAGCTAGAGTGTTTCTCCTAGCGGGAGGGTCAATGGAAACTTGGCATGTATCTCTTTGTAAATTTTATGTAATATTAATGTAAATACTAAATTTAAAAAAAAAAAATCATATCTAAATTAACTTATTAGACAATATATTTGTCAAATTTATAAAAAATCATACAAACTTATTAAAATTTTATATATGCATAAAATTCATTCTTCATAAACTAGCAAAAACCAAATTAATAATTTTTCTTATAGTATGTGCCAAATTTAATCCTATTGGCACATTAATATTATTAATGTGATTGTTTCTAATAAACCATAAAAACATAGACATATCCACAAAATATTAATAAAATATTATTATTTAAATATTTATAATATAATATCTAATTAAAAATATTTTGATTTAATTATAAGATTATATTATAATACATACATAACATATATGAATATGTAATAATATTTCAAATTAATTAAAATATATTTAATACATAGCCATACTGATATATAAAGTATTAAATATTAAATATATCAAGAGTATAATAAAATAATATTTTTTAATTATGATATTATAATAATTAAACATTGAATTTTAAATAAAATAATATAAAATATGCTCTCAATGTGATGGTATTCATTGTTTAGAAAATGGTAGCATCTAAATTATATATTGTAGCAGGGATTACACCAAATGAGTTTTTATCTCCATGATTACAGTCTAATCAATGAAATGAAATGAATGCTAATGCTACTGCTGCTGGAACAGTGCAGTGAAATGAGCTCCGAGATCGTTTGAGATCGTCTTAAAAGGAACAATCTATGCATTAAAAAAATGCCAACTTAAACGTCTGAACGCATCGACATACACATAATCACGATCAGAAGGTGAACTAACCTGCGGATATCGAAGCGGTATTTCATGCAGTATTTCATCACTGTTCCAAATGGCTTTAATACTGTCATTAAGATCGGACCAGTCAGAAATAAATGGCCAGCAAAACTTAAAACTGTTACATAATACAAAAATCTTGTTCAAATTGTCAGGCCTTAAGTTTGCCTCCAATACATTCACGGCGAGACGTAATTCACAATGTGGAAGGTAAAATAGGGTGGGTCTGTCCACTGTTCGTCTGCACTCTTCGTTAACAGAAAGAAAATTACAGTCGAGGGCATTTAGAACTAATTTCTCCACTGAAGACGTTATAGCTGGATCATACACCACGATATCACTCACCCACGGAAATTTCTCTCTCAACAACAATGCGAGGCACAACTGCATATACCTGTGCTCCACGGGAATTTCATCGATCAGTCGTCCAATGCCGTACAGAACGAGTTGTAGCTGTGAATGATGAGGGTCTCCGCTTATCACCTTTTCTATTCGTTCGGTCATTTCTGGATCATGCATTTGCTCCATAAACTCTTTATAGAAAGAAGATTTCTCCATCTTTTCCCGAGCGAATTGTATTTGGTCGGTTAGTTCTTTAGCATTTTTATCCATTTCCAGATTATATGCACTCTCCATAGTTCAATCAAGAAAAACCTTACTGTAATTAAACACCAAATGGATAGAAATCGTTGAGGCTGATCACAATAAATATTTTTGGTATTTATATAGAATGTCTCTTTGATAAACGTTGTGTCCATTCAAGCTGCGGTTGCTCAACTGTTTAAATGCGATATATGCGATTTTTAATTGGAATACTCTATCAACTATTACATTCTGCTTATTAACAACAAACAACAACCTAGGTGGGTGATCTCCGATAAATTCCTCATATAGAAATGAGGAATAGTTAAAAAATTTGAATTCTTTATTATATGGTTGTTTCTTTTTTTTTTCTTTTTTTTCAGACATAACTTCTTCTTTTTTTAAATTGTAACTTATGCATTAGAGGTGACAAAACTAATAAAATTGTAACTTATGCATTAGAGGTGACAAAACTAATAAAATTATAGAAGATTTAATTAATATGGTTATAAAAGAATATATAAATTATAAATAAATAGAGATAGATAAATTTCTTAATATGTTTATCTAGTAATTAAATAGAAATAACTAAATTTTACTAATTAAAAGTGATATTAGCTAGCACATCTACATAATAGTGGATGAAAACTCGGATTGGGATCACTGTACATCTTTTTTGAACTGCATAATATTTATAAAATCCATATTATAACACAATAATAATGTAATTGTAAATATTACAATATAACATGTAATGGATTATGCAAGTGGTAGTGCAGGTTGAGGAGTGTATCTTGCAAGTTTGCAACAGATTAGTTGATTTTATAGTGAGAATCAGTATAAAGAAATGATACTTAATATCATACTTAACTCACAAATTTATTTCGGCTTATATCTCCTTGGATTTTAAGGTTCACATTTTATTAATTATCTTTTATCAATCTTAGACATTATTCCACTTGCTATCACATAAAGAGAACTCCAATTAAATTATTCAATCCATAATGTTAATTCTGAAGCTTTCTATTGACAAAAAATATTTTTAGCAAGGTCTTCTTTCAACTTGTCTAATTGTCAATTAATCAGAAAAAGACTCAAACATTCTACAATAAATAAATAGATAAAATGTTCCAGCAACGGCATGTTCCTTATATGATTTCCTTCTCCAATCTCTACTTCCACCTTATGGAGTGAAGGAGAAATAATTTTCTGTGTACGATATAATCTTTATAAATATTCACCATCTAGATATTGTTGTAAAGGAAACAAAACTAATGTTAAAAAATGCTTTTTAAAAGATTAAATATAGACAGTGCATTCAAGAAATGTAATGGCTGGATTTTGTTCAAGATTTCATCATGTAACTCTAATTGTATGAGATTGAATGGATAACATGATTCTGTTATCCAAAGAGGCCATGTGTTCTCTATTTAGAAGAAGAAATTAGCCATGGAGAAAGCACATGGAATTAGGGTTTAATATAATCATTGGGCACTAGTGCATTAAAGAACCATTTATTTTGGTTTGGGTTAGTGATTGACACTATATCTCAAAAAATTATAAATTGATGCACCTGCAAGGATTACAGTTAACTGCACATCATGTTAGAAATGTGTCAACTTAAAGAAATAGCACCTAAGATTGAGAGCCGGAGTCCATTGAGGATAAAATGTAATTATAATCTCGCACATTTCCAGTTCTATGACTGCACATGAAGAATAGGAATCATATATCCATCAGCGCACAAACTTCATAGAGATGCCCAAGAAATCAAGTCGCTGAGATTGAAGGTGCTTTATGAACATGAAGATCTTGCTTCTTGAATATCACTGAGACTTCTTCATTTGTTTCCATATGACCGTCAAATAAATTGTTGAAATGCAGAAGATGCTACCTTCCACCTGATCGAAGAATCTGCCTACATGAAGAAGGCCAAAAGCAAGGGTAAATTTTGTTTACTTTTATGTGCAGATTTCATGGAGGTTGATATGGACAACAACTAAGAAACACTACATCATGTTGAATATTAACGCTTCAATTAGATAAATGTGGTTGTAACTAAACAATTATGTTAACATTATGCTATGCAAGCAGTTTTGTAATGCAATAAATAGATGCCCCATCAATGTAATTGTGCACCTTGCAATAATAAAATTAAAATGTTTGTTTAGTTTTTCTGTTTTCATTTCAATCTTTGTGCCCATGTTTTTTTAACACAATAACCTTGCAAATTTGTTGCTTAAATCAAATCGCAGAATCCTGAAACAATTTGATTACCAAAATAAATTGGAATTTTCAAAAGGTTCACATGGACTATTTTACCTCAAGTATATTTTAGATTGTTACTGAAAATTTTAAATGAATCTTTCACTAGTTCCTAAGAGTCCCAAAAATAGCAAAAATTTAAAATTTTTCCTGCTTGCAATATTATTTAATTTACAGTAAAAAGATTCATACATTAAATCTAATATCATTAAGAACATCCATACTTGCATGAAACAATTTTAGTCCTAAGACTTTCGTTTTACATGGTCTCTTCTATGCGTGAGTTTGGAATTTGCGGAAGCGGTGTGGAATATAATATGATGGCATGTTTTAATTTTAATTGTAACTGCTAGTACAAGGTAGAAATGCACTCCTCACTACTTCAAGAAATCATGTGATTAAATTTTGAATGTCAAATGTCACCTTCAGTGATGAGCTCCTTTGATGACGGTATGTTGTGCACATGGGGGTTCTATAATACTCCGAGACAGGTAATTACATACCTCGGCAGGGTTGCCGGGAGGTATGGGTGAATATCGTGGTTGCCGGACTTACTTAGCATAATGCTAATGCCATTCTATAATCCTGTGGTTGCAGGTATGTTCAATCCGCGAGTGCTGCCACTAAAGGGTTGGTTCTTATTTTACTAATGGTCCTATTTCACCGAGGTGCCTGATGAGTTAATAAAAAGTGGGTATCCCTTTACCATGGTAGTCCATACGTAAATGTCTTCCCAATGTGATGTGTACTACTATAAGCTTATTGTAATTTAAACGAAATGTGGGATGCGTCATAGTTTCATTATAGACATTGTACAAAATCGAGCCTTTTGTAATTAAAAAGCAAGAGTGGGTGAATCCACGTCTTCACTATAGACTTTGCAAAAGAATTGAATCTCCACTAAAGAGAGACTCGTATACTCTTTAATGCGCTTTTAATGATTTATGGGGGACAACCTGTCTACGAGGGTTTGGATAGTGAGTTGGGGTTTTCTCTTAGTTATCCTTGTATTCGACTTGTTCTTCATTTTCTTTTGCTCTGCACTTCGTTGTATGGTCACTGTGTGGTGTACTGACCCGAGCTTAAAGAAACCTTTCACAGCTTTCAAAAAGACAAAAGCCTGAGACCGGATGGATGGACCATTGAAATCTTTCTGACAGCCTTCGACATCATTGGCCCAAATCTACTCCATCTGGTGGAAGAATCTCGGGTGAATGGACACATACACCCCCCACTAAATTTGACCTTTATAGCACTCATACCTAAAAAAGAAAACTCTCTCAGTCTAGAGGACTATAGACCCATTTCACTCTGCAAAATCACATACAAAGTGGTCACAAAAGTGATAGCTCAAAGATTCAAGAAGGTTCTCTCAAAAATTATCTCACGTGAGCAATTTGGTTTTCTAGAGAATAGACAAATTCATGAGGCAATTGGAGTTGCCCAGGAAGGTATGCATAGCCTCAGGGTCAAGAAGTCAAAAGGGGCCATCCTCAAAATTGACCTCTCAAAGGCTTTCGACACGGTAAGCTAGATCTACCTTAGACTTCTGCTCACTCACCTTGGCTTCAACTATCCATTCATCAAATGGATCTTCGCCTGTATCACCACATCATCCTTTTCAGTCCTAATCAACGGGTCCCCTACACCTTTCTTCCATTCAGAAAGAGGCCTGCACCAAGCCTACCCGCTCTAACCACTCCTCTTCCTCCTGTTGGTCGAAGGTCTGAGTAGAGCCATCCTTGATGCCAAAAGCAGAGGAGCCTTCAAAGGAATCAAAATTGTTGAGAATCACAACATCACTCATCTACTCTTTGTAAACGATATCCTAATCTTCTATAATGGTTCTCACAAGGAAGATGAGATGCTCTCAGAAATTCTGAAACTTTTCTACAGAGCCACATGCATGAAACTCAATGAACAAAAATCCACCATCACCACCTTTAATCTAGAATCAGAAGCCATCAACAGGCTCAGGTTCTTCTTTCCTTTTGCTGTCTCCACCCTAGATGTTGGTCTCAAATACTTGGGCTTCAAACTAAAGCCAGACAACTATAAAAAGAAGATTGTTTTGGCTAATTGCAAAATTGGAAAGTGGGATAAATATCTGGAGCAACAGATGGCTGTCAAGAGCAGGACGCCTAGTTCTAATCAAATATGTCCTAGAAGCTACCCCTAATTACTGGATGGCCCTGGAATGGATTCCAAAATCCATCTTATAAAAAACAAATAAAATCTGCTCACGATTCCTCTCGACAGGAAAAAAGGTACAAAAAGTCACACCATGGGTAAAATGGGATCAAATTGCATGCCCAAAATCTCAAGGAGGCTAGGGGCTCAAAAACATAACACTCTTTGCAAAATCACTTGCAAAAAAAGATAGCTGGAGATTAATTACAACAAAAATTCATTGGGAAATGGTTATATCCCATAAAAACATTGCCCCACTAACCATTTGAGATTGGATCAGGAACCCAATACATACCAACCCCACTTCTGGGTCCATCATTTGGAAAGCAGTTTGCAATGCCCTCCCGCTTATCCTTAACGACCTCACTTGGAAAATAGGGAATGGAACAAAAGTCTAAATTGGAGCAGATCCATGGACAGGAAGTCAGCTCGAGCACACTCTACCGCCACAGCTAATTCAGCTCCTAAAAGACTCTAGATACTTCCACCTTCATCAGCTTGTTGATCCAGCTTCGACAAACTTCTGGAATCAGAGTTGGAAGAATATTGAGGATCTAGAGTTACCTTTAGACTGGACAGCAGAGTGGAACATATACACAGCCACACTTCGAGCCTCACATATCCGACTCACAGACTCTCTGGATGAACTCATTTGGGAACTAAATGCACATGGCTGCTACACCCCCAAAACTAGGTATCAACACCTCTTCTCTTTAGCCTTTACAATGATACCCAAATGGTGGCAAATCGGAATCAAGAAATTAAAATGCCCACTGAAGGCTAAAATCTTCATGTGGTGTGTTCTAGAAGATAGAATCCCCACATGGGATAGAATGAAGAACTGTCAGCTAGGAGGACCTGGATGGTGTCCTTTGTGCAAATGATGAGGAAACCCCCAATCACCTCTTCCTTTAATTCCCTTTCTCCCTACAAGTCTCGTCACACACCCGCTCTCTTTTAAACCACAGTTTCATTTGGACAGGATAGTCCATAGAAAATGCCTGGAACACTTGGCTGTCCTCATCACAAAATTCACAATTCAAATTGCTCCCCCTCATTCATATTTGGGGCATTTGGCTAGCTCGAAATGCTGCCATCTTCCTAGAAAAACCCTCTCTTCCAGAACTGACTGCTAAACATGGCCTAGACATCCTCTCTTTTTTCCATCAACAAAAATCCTCCCTACCCACCCAAATCATCATTGAAGAGAAGATAGATACATGAGCTCACTGGGCATACTTCGACCGTGCCTCACAAGACCACCTCTGTGATGGGGGAGCCACACTCTTGCTCTCACAAAATCACCACTTCCATCTCCAAATGGGCCTAGGAATAGGCACAAACAATTTTGCATAACTCCTTGCATTAAAACTTTTGTTGTGCTTTGCCCAGGGGAAAAATTGCAGAAAGCTTCAAATATTTGGTGATTCTCTCATAGTCATAAATTGGGTGAACAAGACCCACCGGTGTAGAACAATCTCTCTTGTTAATTTGTTTGAAGAAGTCTACAGACTCATGGCCAATTTTGACTCTATCACATGTCTACATGTATACAGGGAAAGAAAATCTGTTGCTAATCGACTGTCCAAGCAAGGATTGACTATGGATTTCGAATCTTGGAAGATTGTGGAAAACATGGAGGATGAAGTCTATGAATTTTTTCATAGACCTTTCACAGAATCGCGCTAATCTTCTAGCATGACACATCTTTTTCAAAAGGAAGTTTATGGGCACTCAATGGACCTGATTCTTTTTTTTTTTTGCAATTGTAATCTAATGCTATGAAGCAGAACTTTTTGCTCACTATAATAATGCACGAAAGGTCTAGACACTTGAACAGTTTGCATAGCACTGTTACGAAAGCTATATTCTAGCATATATATGTAACTATGACTCTTTCTGATGATAATATAAAAAGCTTTTTTCCTTGAGAAAAAAAATATATATATATATATAAAGTATTAAATATTAAATATGTTAAAAGTATTAATAAAATAACTTTTTTTAATTACAATATTATCATAATTAAACATTGGATTTTAATTCTCCTAGGTGTTACAATGAGAATTGTTGTGGGAGGCTATCGCAGCCTTTTAATCCTTGATAAAGGACGGATGGTCGAGATTCGCCTCTTTGGCATATACCTTCAAAGAGATTCGTAAAGCACATATATTGAACGACCCAGATTTATTGTGATGACCAACCTACCGAAAAGTCCTTTGCTAAATCCACCGTTCTTTTTTGACCACGTTTTACAATAGAAAGGCTGTGGAGAAGATGAAGCGAAGCAAATGAATTGGAAAGGGTTTCCATATCTTCTTCCTAAGTGGCGGAGACGAAGACCAACGGAATGGAACGCTCCATCATCTGTTGCAAGTCGGCTACACGAGCTGGGTTGGTTTGTTATCCATAACTCTTTTCTCACACGGTATTAAGGTTTTTAACAAAGCTGTTTTTCTACTAACAACTCTGTTTTTCTGCTTTCAGGATCTTTTTTCTGCTTAAGGGTAACATAAGGGTAACATAATTGTTTAGTTACATCCACATTTAGCTAATTGAAGCGTTAATCTTCAACATGTTGTAGTGTTTCTTAGTTGTTGTCCATATCAACCTCCATGAAATCTGCACATAAAATAAACAAAATTTACACTTACTATTGACCTTCTTCATGTCGTAAGATTCTTCAATCTGGTCGAAGGTAGCATCGTCTAGATTTCAACAATTTATTTGACGGTCATATGGAAACAAATGAAGAAGTATTAGTGATATTCAAGAAACAATATCTTCATTTGCATAAAGCGCCCTCAATCTCAGCCACTTGATTTATTGGGCATCTTTATGAAGTTTGTCCTCTGATGGATATATGATTCCTATTCTTCATGTGCAGTCATAGAACTCGAAATGTGGAAGATTATAATTACATTTTATCGTCAATGGACTCGGGCTCTCAATCTTAGGTGCTATTTCTTTAGCTTGACACATTTCTAACATGATGTGTAGTTGTGTAATCCTTGCAGGGGCATCAATTATAATTTTTTGAGATATAGTGTCAATCACTAACCCAAACCAAAATAAATGGTTCTTTAATGCACTAGTGCCCAACGATTATATTAAACCATAATTCCATGTGCTTTCTCCATGGCTAATTTTTTCTTCTAAATAGAGAAGGCATGGCCTCTTTGGATAACAGAATCATGTTATCCATTCAATCTCCAGAATTTGGTTAAGTGACATGATATATGGCATACAACTAGAGATACATGATGAAATCTTGACCGAAATCCAGCAGTTACATTTCTTGAATGCACTGTCTATATTTAACCTTTTAAAAAGCATTTTTTAACATTAGTTTTGTTTGGTTTACAACAATATCTAAATCGTGTATATTTATGAAGATTATATTTGACCTAGAATTCCAACACGCAATTTGCATGAGGCAGATGTCGTGTTTGTGAATTGCAGCGCTCCAATAAGGAGACAAGTTTCCAGAAAACTCTCAGCAAAAATAAATGGATTGAGTGTTTAATTAAGTTACAATCTCCATTCGATAGTAGTCATAGCGTTCGACCGGCGATATGCTCCCTCTGCGTATTTATATATATTCACATATATATATATCTACCACCTACCTTTTTACTTAAAAAGGTTATAATCCTACTTACTTGTGGTATGTATGGTTATAGTCTCTCTTTAGAAGAACTCCTTTTTATTTATATGTTTATATGTACATATATATAGATATATTTCTTTCCATAAGGTTTTTACCCAACATTCCTAGGGATATCTCCCTATGATGAATAATCTCATAAATGTATTGTGTATCTATGTAATAACAAAAATGCTCATTGCAACTAAACTTGTTTAGACTCGTGGTCGTAATAATAATTAGGGTTAGGATTTTATAATAATAATAAAATTACCCTAAACCCTTGGTTTCCCTAGCATTCATACCTCTCCTCCCTTAGTGGATTCAGTTGTTGTAGGTTATTTGCGTCACTGCCCTTAGTCTCCAAGGTTTACAAATTACAACTTAGGAATAAATACAATATACTAGAAGGTTGTACTAGTGGGGCCTTGGCATGAGCTCCTCATCAGAACAAGTATACATTTACAAAGTAATAGGAACAATAAAAGAGGGATGTTACAGGCCATCCTCAAAATTGACCTCTCAAAGGCTTTCGACACGGTAAGCTAGATCTACCTTAGACTTCTGCTCACTCACCTTGGCTTCAACTATCCATTCATCAAATGGATCTTCGCCTGTATCACCACATCATCCTTTTCAGTCCTAATCAACGGGTCCCCTACAACTTTCTTCCATTCAGAAAGAGGCCTGCACCAAGCCTACCCGCTCTAACCACTCCTCTTCCTCCTGTTGGCCGAAGGTCTGAGTAGAGCCATCCTTGATGCCAAAAGCAGAGGAGCCTTCAAAGGAATCAAAATTGTCGAGAATCACAACATCACTCATCTACTCTTTGTAAACGATATCCTAATCTTCTATAATGGTTCTCACAAGGAAGATGAGATGCTCTCAGAAATTCTGAAACTTTTCTACAGAGCCACGGGCATGAAACTCAATGAACAAAAATCCACCATCACCACCTTTAATCTAGAATCAGAAGCCATCAACAGGCTCAGGTTCTTCTTTCCTTTTGCTGTCTCCACCCTAGATGTTGGTCTCAAATACTTGGGCTTCAAACTAAAGCCAGACAACTATAAAAAGAAGATTGTTTTGGCTAATTGCAAAATTGGAAAGTGGGATAAATATCTGGAGCAACAGATGGCTGTCAAGAGCAGGACGCCTAGTTCTAATCAAATATGTCCTAGAAGCTACCCCTAATTACTGGATGGCCCTGGAATGGATTCCAAAATCCATCTTATAAAAAACAAATAAAATCTGCTCACGATTCCTCTCGACAGGAAGAAAGGTACAAAAAGTCACACCATGGGTAAAATGGGATCAAATTGCATGCCCAAAATCTCAAGGAGGCTAGGGGCTCAAAAACATAACACTCTTTGCAAAATCACTTGCAAAAAAAGATAGCTGGAGATTAATTACAACAAAAATTCATTGGGAAATGGTTATATCCCATAAATACATTGCCCCACTAACCATTTGAGATTGGATCAGGAACCCAATACATACCAACCCCACTTCTGGGTCCATCATTTGGAAAGCAGTTTGCAATGCCCTCCCGCTTATCCTTAACGACCTCACTTGGAAAATAGGGAATGGAACAAAAGTCTAAATTGGAGCAGATCCATGGACAGGAAGTCAGCTCGAGCACACTCTACCGCCACAGCTAATTCAGCTCCTAAAAGACTCTAGATACTTCCACCTTCATCAGCTTGTTGATCCAGCTTCGACAAACTTCTGGAATCAGAGTTGGAAGAATATTGAGGATCTAGAGTTACCTTTAGACTGGACAGCAGAGCGGAACATATACACAGCCACACTTCGAGCCTCACATATCCGACTCACAGACTCTCTGGATGAACTCATTTGGGAACTAAATGCACATGGCTGCTACACCCCCAAAACTAGGTATCAACACCTCTGCTCTTTAGCCTTTACAATGATACCCAAATGGTGGCAAATCGGAATCAAGAAATTAAAATGCCCACTGAAGGCTAAAATCTTCATGTGGTGTGTTTTAGAAAATAGAATCCCCACATGGGATAGAATGAAGAACTGTCAGCTAGGAGGACCTGGATGGTGTCCTTTGTGCAAATGATGAGGAAACCCCCAATCACCTCTTCCTTTAATTCCCTTTCTCCCTACAAGTCTCGTCACACACCTGCTCTCTTTTAAACCACAGTTTCATTTGGACACGATAGTCCATAGAAAATGCCTAGAACACTTGGCTGTCCTCATCACAAAATTCACAATTCAAATTGCTCCCCCTCATTCATATTTGGGGCATTTGGCTAGCTCGAAATGCTGCCATCTTCCTAGAAAAACCCTCTCTTCCAGAACTGACTGCTAAACATGGCCTAGACATCCTCTCTTTTTTCCATCAACAAAAATCCTCCCTACCCACCCAAATCATCATTGAAGAGAAGATAGATACATGAGCTCACTGGGCATACTTCGACCGTGCCTCACAAGACCACCTCTGTGATGGGGGAGCCACACTCTTGCTCTCACAAAATCACCACTTCCAGCTCCAAATGGGCCTAGGAATAGGCATAAACAATTTTGCAGAACTCCTTGCATTAAAACTTTTGTTGTGCTTTGCCCAGGGGAAAAATTGCAGAAAGCTTCAAATATTTGGTGATTCTCTCATAGTCATAAATTGGGTGAACAAGACCCACCGGTGTAGAACAATCTCTCTTGTTAATTTGTTTGAAGAAGTCTACAGACTCATGGCCAATTTTGACTCTATCACATGTCTACATGTATACAGGGAAAGAAAATCTGTTGCTAATCGACTGTCCAAGCAAGGATTGACTATGGATTTCGAATCTTGGAAGATTGTGGAAAACATGGAGGATGAAGTCTATGAATTTTTTCATAGACCTTTCACAGAATCGCACTAATCTTCTAGCATGACACATCTTTTTCAAAAGGAAGTTTATGGGCACTCAATGGACCTGATTCTTTTTTTTTTTTGCAATTGTAATCTAATGCTATGAAGCAGAACCTTTTGCTCACTATAATAATGCACGAAAGGTCTAGACACTTGAACAGTTTGCATAGCACTGTTACGAAAGCTATATTCTAGCATATATATGTAACTATGACTCTTTCTGATGATAATATAAAAAGCTTTTTTCCTTGAGAAAAAAAAAATATATATATATATATAAAGTATTAAATATTAAATATGTTAAAAGTATTAATAAAATAACTTTTTTTAATTACAATATTATCATAATTAAACATTGGATTTTAATTCTCCTAGGTGTTACAATGAGAATTGTTGTGGGAGGCTATCGCAGCCTTTTAATCCTTGATAAAGGACGGATGGTCGAGATTCACCTCTTTGGCATATACCTTCAAAGAGATTCGTAAAGCACATATATTGAACGACCCAGATTTATTGTGATGACCAACCTACCGAAAAGTCCTTTGCTAAATCCACCGTTCTTTTTTGACCACGTTTTACAATAGAAAGGCTGTGGAGAAGATGAAGCGAAGCAAATGAATTGGAAAGGGTTTCCATATCTTCTTCCTAAGTGGCGGAGACGAAGACCAACGGAATGGAACGCTCCATCATCTGTTGCAAGTCGGCTACACGAGCTGGGTTGGTTTGTTATCCATAACTCTTTTCTCACACGGTATTAAGGTTTTTAACAAAGCTGTTTTTCTACTAACAACTCTGTTTTTCTGCTTTCAGGATCTTTTTTCTGCTTAAGGGTAACATAAGGGTAACATAATTGTTTAGTTACATCCACATTTAGCTAATTGAAGCGTTAATCTTCAACATGTTGTAGTGTTTCTTAGTTGTTGTCCATATCAACCTCCATGAAATCTGCACATAAAAGTAAACAAAATTTACACTTACTATTGACCTTCTTCATGTCGTAAGATTCTTCGATCTGGTCGAAGGTAGCATCGTCTAGATTTCAACAATTTATTTCACTGTCATATGGAAACAAATGAAGAAGTATTAGGATATTCAAGAAACAATATCTTCATTTGCATAAAGCGCCCTCAATCTCAGCCACTTGATTTATTGGGCATTTTATGAAGTTTGTCCTCTGATGGATATATGATTCCTATTCTTCATGTGTAGTCATAGAATTCGAAATGTGGAAGATTATAATTACATTTTATCGTCAATGGACTCGGGCTCTCAATCTTAGGTGCTATTTCTTTAGCTTTACATATTTCTAACATGATGTGTAGTTGTGTAATCCTTGCAGGGGGCATCAATTATAATTTTTTGAGATATAGTGTCAATCACTAACCCAAACCAAAATAAATGGTTCTTTAATGCACTAGTGCCCAACGATTATATTAAACCATAATTCCATGTGCTTTCTCCATGGCTAATTTTTTCTTCTAAATAGAGAAGGCATGGCCTCTTTGGATAACAGAATCATGTTATCCATTCAATCTCCAGAATTTGGTTAAGTGACATGATATATGGCATACAACTAGAGTTACATGATGAAATCTTGACCGAAATCCAGCAGTTACATTTCTTGAATGCACTGTCTATATTTAACCTTTTAAAAAGCATTTTTTAACATTAGTTTTGTTTGGTTTACAACAATATCTAAATCGTGTATATTTATGAAGATTATATTTGACCTAGAAAATTATTTCTCCTTCAATCCATAGGGTGGAAGTAGAGATGGGAGAAGGAAATTATATAAGGGACATTCCGAATGTTTGAGTTTTTCTGGGTTTAATTGACAATTAGACAAGCTGAGAGAAGAGGTTGTTATAAATATTTTCTGTCAATAGAAAGCTTCAGAATTAGTATTGTAGATTAAATAATTGAATTAGCATTGTAGATTGAATAATTTAATTCTAGTTCTCTTTATGTGATGACAAGTGGAATACTGTCTAAGATTCATAAAAAGTAATTAATAAAATGTAAGCCTTAAAATCCAAGGAGATATAAGCCCAATGATATTTGTGATTTAAGTATGATATTAATTTATCATTTCTTTGTTCTCACTATAAAATCAACTAATCTGTTGCCAAACTTGCATGATACACTCCTCAACCTGCACTACCACTTGCATAATTCATTACATGTTATATTGTAATATTTACAATTACATTATTATTGTGTTATTATATCCACTAAGACTCATTGTTATTACTTGGATTTTACAAATATTATGCAGTTCAAAAAAAGGTAAAGTGATCCCTATCGGCGTTTTCATCCACTATTATGTGGATGTGCTATTTAAAATAATATAAAATATGCTCTCAATGTGATGGTATTCATTCTTTAGAAAATGGTAGCATCTAAATTATATATTGTAGCATGGATTACACCAAATGTGTTTTTATTTCCGTGATTACAGTCTAATCAATGAAATGAAATTTATGCTAATGCTACTGCTGCTCGAACAGTGCAGTGAAATGAGCTCCCAGATCGTTTGAGATCGTCTTAAAAGGAACAATCTATGCATTAAAAAAATGCCAGCTTAAACGTCTGAATGCTGTGACATACACATAATCAGTATCAGAACGTGAACTAACCTACGGATATCGAAGCGGTATTTCATACAGTATTTCATCACTGTTCCAAATGCTTTTAATACTATCATTAACATCGGACCAGGCAGAAATAAATGGCCAGCCATACTTAAAACTGTTACATAATACAGAAATCTTGTTCAAATTGTCAGGCCTTAAGTTTGCCTCCAATACATTCACGGCGAGACGGAATTCACAATGTGGAAGGTAAAATAGGGTGGGTCTATCCACTGTTCGTCTGCACTCTTCGTTAACAGAAAGAAAATTACAGTCGAAGGCATTTAGAACAATGCGAGGCACAACAATGCGGGCATTTAGAACAATGCGAGGCAACAACAATGCGAGGCACAACAATGCGGGAATTTCGTCGATCAGTTGTCCAATGCCGTACAGAACGAGTTGTAGCTATGAATGATGAGGGTCTCTGCTTATCACCTTTTTTTTATTCATTCGGTCATTTCTGGATCATGCATTTGCTCCATAAACTCTTTATAGAACGAAGATTTCTCCATCTTTTCCCGAGCGAATTGTATTTGGTCGGTTAGTTCTTTAGCATTTTTATCCATTTCCAGATTATATGCACTCTCCATAGTTCAATCAAGAAAAACCTTATTGTAATTAAACACCAAATGGATAGAAATCGTTGAGGCTGATCACCATAAATATTTTAGGTATTTATATAGAATGTCTCTTTGATAAACGGTGTGTCCATTCAAGCTGCGGTTGCTCAACTGTTTAATTGCTATATATGCGATTTTTAATTGGAATACTCTATCAACTATTATATTCTGTTTATTAACATCAAACGACAACCTAGGTGGGTGATCTCCGATAAATTCCTCATATAGAAATGATAAATAGTTAAAAAATTTGAATTCTTGGTTGCTTATTTTTGTTTATTTTTTTTCATACATAACTTCTTTTTATTTATTTTTTAAATTGTAACTTATGCATTGGAGGTTACAAAACTAATAAAGTTGTAACTTATGCATTAGAGGTGACAAGACTAATATAATTATAGAGGATTTAGTTTATATGGTTATAGAAGAATATATAAATTATAAATAAATAAAAATATATAAATTTCATAATATGTTTATCTAGTAATTAAATAGAAATAACCAAATTTTACTAATTAAAAGTGATATTAATAAATAATATATTATGAGAAAAAAAACATCCATGTTTTTTTTAAATCTTTCATAATATAAAACTTTATATTTATTTTATCAACCATGAATTGTATATTATGTATTAGAGGTAAACGTTGTGTCCATTCAAGCTGACTTGTGGGAGGTGAACACTCATAGATCACAAATTAAGTGTCGCGAACAACTTATATGTTTATTGTTCTCCATGCAATCACTGGTTGTCTATTAACTTAATTAGTTAAATGGATTGTCTCTCACTACCTATTATCCATACATGAGCTATGAATTATCCACACATTAGCTACCAATTAATTTTTATATATTTTTTATAATTATTTATTATTATTAAATTGTTTGAGACAATCATTTTTTTTATAAAACATTGAAGAAAATTTGATATTATTGTTGCATTATAGGTGATAAAACCAATGATAAAATTTGGAAATAACCTTGGGAAGGAATACACTAAGGGAAAAATATCAAGGTCCTAAAACAAGCAAAACAAAGTTGGATTGAGCCCGATTGAGTAACGTCGAGACATTGTTGGGCACTATCGCTTGCATGACTTCCATGCAAGTGTTGCATTGGCGATAGTAGGATAGACAACAATTCAAATCTGAAATCCATTTATTCCTATTATCCCCAACTTGAAGACCAAGGCCTTGACCCAACCAAAACTAAGACCCTAAAACTGACTTGGACTTAACCTAGGTGACTAGAAACTAATGATTGATACTCTTTAATTGGCATAATAAGTGAGTGTATGGATGAAACACGCATTCGATGGAAACTTATGATACTCTTTAATAGTGCAAGAGTGATAATGACTATGAGTCCTACACCTTTCTTCGACTCGAATTGGAGTTTGAGAAGGCTACTTGGAGCAACCCTCGTTTTGATTAAAGGAGGTTTAATTATAATGTTGGTGGTTGTAGGATCAATGTTTGGGCGTATGTATCTAATGACAGAGGGGGTGTTTTTAATGACAAGTTTGACAATGGCCGTGGTGGTAGACAGATGGGACGCGGTTGACAAGATGAGGTCACTCACTCTGGTTTCAAGAGGGCATTCAATTTATGAACATCAAACCCTGGAGGGCATTCACTCTAGTTTCATCGTCCGACTTGTAAATTATGGGCCATGTTTTGAAAGGATTGTAGCAGGAAGAATGGGTTTCTTTTACTATTCTTCTTCTAGTGGGGGTTTCTTTTCCAATGGAACAATTTATTACAAATAAACTAAAATCCATGGCTCAGATGACCTTACTGAAGACAATGGCTAGCCCCTATTTGTCTCTATCTGTCTATTAGCTGCATCGGTCTCCTCTAGAATGTAATGGTCGTCTCCTCTGGGCACATCGATCTCCTCTGCTCCTCAAACGATGTGCTCTTGAAATTCCTCAAACCGTCTCCTCTGGGCGCACCGTTCTCCTCTATTCCTCACACGTTGTGCTCTTGAAATGCCTCAAACTCACTATGTTTTAGATGCTCTTAGCTCTTGAAATGCCTAAAGCTCACTCTATTCTAGATGCTCAAATATCTCTCAATCACTCTCCCTCTACCGTGGCTCTTGGCATGCGCTCTCGACCAATAGTGCTTTGAAGGGTGATTTCATTGCATCAACTATCAAGGCATGTTATTCTTTATGAGAGAATAATGGTTTAGACCAAGGTTGTGTTGGCGTATGTCTACATTGTTGGGAATTTGCATGTTTCAATATTATTATTATTGATGGATGGAAATACATATGACCAACTAACCATTTAAACTTCCAAGTTCCCACAATTATATTTCTAGACAACTTACTTCTATGTAATGTTTGGGCTTACCTTTTTATGTAGATAGACGAGAGATGATGTTACATTAGTATCTTCTTTAATTTAATACATGTTTTTCTATTTGAAAGGTGCTTTCCAATTTTATCTTCCAATAGTTTAGTCAAGAAAGAACATCTTTTTCCCATATTAATTATATCTTATGGGTACATTACCTACCTAATAATAGCCTCATATATTTTCTCCATGATAATTATATCGTATGAGTACATTACCTACCTAATAATAGTTTCACTTTTATTGGAAGGAATCTGAAGCTATAAGAAGAGAACTAGATATGGCTTATTCTTACTAAATTTAAGAACATAAGCTATAATGATGCTTCCCAGCTAGACTTCATAAATGTTGTTTATAGTAAGATAGTCAACATACACTCATCTGGCTCACCCTCCATCACCCAACAACAAACAATTTTTCGCAACATTACCTCCCACTAAAACCATTAAAAATTATCATAAGAAATGAACCTAGTTAGTAGGAGGAGGTGTGTGTGTGTGTGTTAAGGAAAAAACTATAGGATCCCTCATCCTCTCTAAGATACCCAGATAGAAGGTGGATCAAGCATAAAAAATATTAATTGCTAGTAACCTCAAAGGGAATCAATAAAATTTTAACATGTCACATATATTATCCCTATTAAAAATACCTTGGATATATGGCTCAACTTATTGAGATAACCCTAGGGTCTTCTTTTATATATCTATATATATATTCTCATTTTGCTCCCATCTTTTCATTATTCATATTTTTTATTCCATCCATTGTTTTTTTAGTATTTATCCCAAACCCTAGCTTGATGGATGGAGAACTTTTCATGATATATTTACTTTGTGCTCAACATGTCTTTCTCTTTAGCGAGGGTATTGAAATTTTCCATTCTCATTTACATTTTATTTTATCTATATTTTTTAGATTATATTTATTTTAGTTTGAATTTAGTAATCATTTTGGTGGTTTCATTCTTATAACGAGCCAAGGGACCATGATGATAAAAACCATATCTACTACTCTCATACCATCTAAGGTCGCTAAATATCAATGGATTGATGTTATCTTTGTAGCCATGACCACATTTCTCTAGAGAAATTCCGTACCCTTATGGCCTATCATATTCATGATATGTTGTGCTTCTAAGTGGTTTCAACCTCATGGATACTCCTAATAATGATTTATAGCACAAATGTGTGTCTACTCTTAACAATACTTCAAGCTTGGATTATTCTTCTATTCTTACTACGCGACTAATCCCACGAGCGCTCCATATGACCATCTTTACATATTCTGCGCCTGCCACTTGGTTCTCATTGTCCTTTTGGTTTAGAGAAAAGCATTTCCTACCACTATTGAATATTTTTTTAAGACGGTTAAATTTCATACTTATCTAGTTGCACACCATCTTCGTTATCTTATGGGTACTATTATTATTTTTGTTCAATGGCACATTTTTAACATTGACCTCTCTTGTTATTTCAACAATGATGATATAATATAATATAGAAATTTAAACTTTTTGAAAAAGTTAAAATTTTCTTTAAAATTGTAATATATAAATTCAATATTCTCTAAAAAAAAATTAAAATTTGTGATATATATATATCCGTCGATAATATTTAAAAGTATATTTTTAAAATTATCAAAGAGAGAGACACATCCCAAATCTCATTTAAACATGTTGTAATAAGAAAATTTTCAAAGAGTATTCTTCACCAAATAATTTACGTGCCTAAGCCCATGAGCGCTCCATATCACCATCATGTCAACAGAATCCAACGACCGAGATCATCTCAATGGTAAATCGATCGATGTTGTCACACTTTCCAAAAAGATAGGGGGCCTCACAGGTCGTCCCGGGCTCCGAGCTAGTGACTTCTAGTGGAGTCCAAGCACCCAGGGCCCCCACCATACCTTCTGCACTACACATCGATTAACATTAGTGAGGCCTGCCCTTATAAAAACATGAAACCTCGAACTATTTTCCAATGTGGGATACATCCCAAAGATAAATTAATCACCATCATCGATCTCTTTGATCGGACGGTTGCTGAGTCTCCACGTGCAACCCTTCAGATTTCACTCACCTTCAAGATCTCCTGATGCCCTCTCGAATCACATTCTTCCTGTAGCTAATCCAAATCAGTGTCATCATCATTCTCTTCCTCCTCAACCTCATCGTTAGTGTAATCATCAAACTGCTCCCCCTGTTCTTGCGCCAGCACCTTGTGATAGTATATCCAGATCGATGCCTCCACTGTCTATGATTTTGACATTCAACTGACACTCTCCTAACCATTTAGAAATATCATTAATCACTTCTGACGAATTTGGATTCTCAATATGAAAGCTAACTTTCTGGGGTCGTTTCTCTATTTTAGGCTGAGGGAATCTAGATGCCTCTTCCACCACAATGGCCCAATCAGTTCTTACTTATCAACCACCAAAACCTTCATATTCATGTGAGAAGATCGCAGGCATGATAGGTGATACCTAGCCTTGGAGGCTAGTTTCCTTTCCTAATCGCCAAGCTTGTTCACAACCATTGAAAGGAGCTTGCATTTTTGTAAAGAGAGAAATAATGTTGTTGAAATAGTATGGCTCTCCAAAGGTTTAACATTGGCCATCACTCACTAAATTACCTAGCCGATGATGGAAGGTGACTCTCAAATCATTATAATCCCATTGCAACACTTGAAAAATGGTACCCTAGTAAAACAGTTAGCCAAACATTGGTGACTAGGGGATGGCTTATATCACATGGCCACCGTTCTTCTACTCTTTTCAATGATCATATCCTCTCATGTTAGATGTGAAGCTAACAAAATGCACTCCCTACTAATTGCTTCTAATAATTGATGCTAGTGCTTACCCTTCCCTTTATTCTCGGAACACTAAGAGGCATGGTGACAAAAATTGTGGCACTTAAATCACTTCACATGGCTCATTACTGTAAAATACCTCATCACATCGGTAAACCTATTAATATATGATTGAGGCTTCCCAAAACATGCTAGGAATGTGCCATTACTATTGTTGGTTCTGACATTAAAACAAAGATACTACTGAGGGGTTTACTATTGGATCTAGCTATAAATATATGGCCCAATAGTTTCTTCCTTAAATCTGCTGCATATCTTCGTGAAGAATTATCCTTTTCAATACATCAAACACCAACATAATATTTTGAAAAATCAAGGGCATATGTTGATACTAGGAGCATTTTGTATCTCTTCTTTAGGGAGTGGTATAATAGAGATTGTAGAATAAATTTACTGTTGTAAATGCCAAAACATTCACACATAACAAGATTTGCTTTCATGATCGTTTGATATCACTCCGTATTAGTTTATGGCATGTCAACTTCATAAATATGAAAATTATTCCTATCAAACTCAACCTCCTTTTCTGCAATTCCTTCTTAGGAAGCAAACATCTATGCTTTGATACAATATAAACCGAACACTCTCTAGTGATTAGGGTTGTTCAGCAGTAGGAATGCTTCCTCTTCAGGAGATGGATTTCAACTTATGGACCAAACCAACATATAAAATGTACCATTTATTGAAATTAAAAATATGTTAATCTTTTCATTCACTCTTTATTGTATTTTTTGCAACTCATATTAATTTAAACATCTCATAAATTCTAAGGTTTAAATGCTTGTATCTATTTCTCAAACATTCTTCGTAGAAAATGGACATTGGGAATTGTAAGAGAAGCACAAATTGTACCCCTCATAAGCCAAGTATTCAGTTTTTCGTGGTTTTGTAGCAATTTAGGGGCCCATTTATGGGGCATGATCCCAAAATGCAATGACTTAAAGTTTAATCCCTATATTTTAACCCCAAACCCCAACTTGGGCTATGAGAGATATCATTGTTATTCAGAAACCTCAAATTTAAGATTGTATGCTCCTTATTGGAGAAATAGTCATTTTTTATAGGGGATATGTAGTGGTTTGGAACCATGATCCATAAAATTATTAGTTTGCATCTAATCCCTTTGTTTTTTTCCTTAATACATGGTTTAGGCCATGATGTATATTGTTGTTGTGGGATAACCTCGAATTTAAGTGCATATAGCCTTCTTAGGGTATGGATTTTTTTGTAAGACATGTTTAGTCGTATGGGATATTAATCAGGTTTAGGTTAATGCTAACACAGTTTATTAAGCAATTATTAATCAATATAACACAATTACCACTATTCTTTGATTCAGTTTCCTCTTTTAATGCATGAGTAATTTAACGATTTTTAATCTAACTATTTCTTTGTATTTCTAGAGGGTTTTACTAAATTTATTAATTACAATATGTAATCCTTTCAGCAGTTATGGTAACATTTTAATAGCTTCTTCTATCTTCTTCGTGTGATCACTCTTCGCCATAATCCTTTGTCATTTTACAGAAATCTTGACAATGTGAAATCTTTGTTTTTACAGGGTTTTACTAAACATGGCGAGCCTCTAGTTTTATCATTTTCTTGATATCTTATCAATTTTTTAGGCTTCTATTAAACACACTTACTCCCAACTAAAATAACTAACTCTTAAACGAACAATCACCTATATGACCATTGTGCCAATAGTTTTAAAAAAATAATCAACGGATAAGATCATTTTCTCGATAAATCGATGAATGCTGTTATTTTTCCAAAAGGGTGGGGAGCCTGACAGGTCATCCCGGGCTCGAGGCTGGTGACTTCACGTGGATTCCAAGCACTTGGAGCCCCCACCACACCCTTTGCACTACGCATTGAATAGAAATAGTGAGGATGGGCTTTATAAATACTTGAAACACAAACACTGTTGTCAATGTGGGATAAATCCCAGTCACTGAATCGATCGCCACCGTCGATCACTATGATCGGATGATTGTTGAGTCTTTCGTAATGGATTCTTCATCTTCTCTTCTTCTTGCATCGATCAAACACTCCTCCATCTAGATTCCCTACTGCTCCCCCTGTTCATGTGCTAGCCTCACCACCAGCTTCTTGGAACTCCTGATCCTGACTTTCAAATTAAAATAGGAAGTTGTGTGGTAAAGCATACAATGCCCTTCCTCTGTCCAGTAAAGATCTTGACAACTTTCACAAGGAATTAGTCTTTATGGATTATACTTTATAACCTTGAGCATTCGAAACGAGTCACTCCAAACCCATCTATCAAAATCTCTATAACATTCCCAATTATGTTGCTTTACCTAATTCGCCCAAAATTGAATTGAAATGGCTCCATACAAGATAGATGATTCATTCTCAGTCTCGAAATCTGTGTCATTTTGATTATTCTCGATAATTGATGCCCAAGAAGAACTGTTACCAGGAACAATTTCCCTTCCATAGTTTTATGATTCTTGGCTTAACCCAGATTTAGGCTTTCATCAATAAATTCACAAAGTCCTCGTTTGTACAAAGGAATTGCTTCTTAGTCACCATTTTTGCATATGATCATTCATATCTCAAAATCCTTTCAGAATGAGAATGTTTTATGTTCTTGATCTTTCAGAGACAAATTATAAGAACATTCTTTCAAAATCAATTTCAACATTGAAGATCATACCTCAATTTGTGCATAGAAAATGAAACAAAAGCCACATCTTAGCATTCCTCTGCCTATCCAAAACTTCACCAATACCAGCTTGTTTGAAATAAAAAATCACATCCTCACGTTATCTGATGGCATGTATTCCGATCTTCCTTCTCCTTGGATTGATAGGCTGGGTAGAGTTAGAGGTGTTTCTTCTTGTTTGTATATGATGAGTAGACTTGGTGTAATAAAATGCATTTCCAGTTCAAATGAATGTGTCCTTGCTAAAATGGAGAACCAAAATCTTAAGAACTGGTTAACAATCTTATGCATGCATTTAGTGCTTGATTCAGACTTGGAGGATGAGCAAATGTTTAAAACATTTCACCCCTTTGTTCTCTGATGAAAATTAGTCTGCTGCAATTTATTATTCTAGGAGTTTTCGCACGGGTTTATTCTTAAGAAGACCAAACACTCTTTAAAAGGTTTTGTCATTCAAGAAAGGTAGTGTATCTTTGGAAACATCCTCCAATGCAACCACAAAGTGCTCATACCTATGATTTAGACAGTCTTCCCAATACCAAAACAGAGGAAGTGAATTTCCATCCTTTGATTCTTAGCTGTCACCATTCCTTGAATAGTCTGAAGTATATGCCAGCTTAGGTTCATCTACTTCATTACTGCCATATCGATCATGTGGGTGAACACCAGCATCATCAATAAATTATTCATCTTCACCAACGAATTTGATCATCAAATTCATTTTTCCAGTTGTAGTCCTCGGATAGATCTTTCCAACGAGCTATCATGCGCCCCAAACGGAGATTGTATGCAAAAGTTACGACCCCGGGAAGTTCATGTACTAACTTACCCAAACGGGGCCCACATGACTTTTGGCGCTTCGTCTCCTAGGGTTAGGTTTTTGGATGTCTAGGGTTTTTGACATTTCTGTTTATTGTAAAAGGCCTTGAGAGCCTCATGGTAACCATCTTGTTCTGAATGAGCGCAGCTGTCACATCTCTTCTCAAAGATAAGCCGCCACCATTCCAGCAAGATTGTTTTCTGCTGCATTTTACACTTTTAGCTTATTTCCTTATTGAATAGAAAACCAGTTTTACTGTACTCTGTTATTTTGTGTTAAGCATCTGGTAATAATCTGTATTCATTTTGTTCAGCTCATAAAATCCGGATCAGTGAGGTTAGTGAAGTCACTAGATGAGACGACGACACAGGTTGTGGATGTAAATCCAGAGGAGCACTGCAACGATGGGAAAGACATAAACAACAATGGATAAATAAATAAATGACAAACCAAATCCATAGAAGCGATGTCTTGATTTCGAGGACTCAAAGTAGCCTCAGCCATGATGGTCAGCCTGTGTTTACCTGGTCTGATTTGGTCTACTCATTTGGCATTTGCTCCAAATTATGAATATCTAGTGTCTATAAGATCCTTAGGTGATGTCAACATTTTATTGGTTTTATATCACCCTTGTGCATGGCATAGTGTAGTAGATTTTAGTTTAGCAAACTCAGCACTGACTCGTGGAGGTTTTGTTGACTATAAGTCTCGTTGTTTCTCTGTCTAGGAGGCCCAGTGCAAACTTATTTTTGTCTGAACAATCAAATATGGTTTCTCTATTGACTACAAGCCTAGGTGTTTCTCCATATGGGAGGCCCAATGTAGACTTATTTTTGTCTCCAAGCTAGAGTGTTTCTCCTAGCGGGAGGGTCAATGGAAACTTGGCATGTATCTCTTTGTAAATTTTATGTAATATTAATGTAAATACTAAATTTAAAAAAAAAAAATCATATCTAAATTAACTTACTAGACAATATATTTGTCAAATTTATAAAAAATCATACAAACTTATTAAAATTTTATATATGCATAAAATTCATTCTTCATAAACTAGCAAAAACCAAATTAATAATTTTTCTTATAGTATGTACCAAATTTAATCCTATTGGCACATTAATATTATTAATGTGATTGTTTCTAATAAACCATAAAAACATAGACATATCCACAAAATATTAATAAAATATTATTATTTAAATATTTATAACATAATATCTAATTAAAAATATTTTGATTTAATTATAAGATTATATTATAATACATACATAACATATATGAATATGTAATAATATTTCAAATTAATTAAAATATATTTAATACATAGCCATACTGATATATAAAGTATTAAATATTAAATATATCAAGAGTATAATAAAATAATATTTTTTAATTATGATATTATAATAATTAAACATTGAATTTTAAATAAAATAATATAAAATATGCTCTCAATGTGATGGTATTCATTGTTTAGAAAATGGTAGCATCTAAATTATATATTGTAGCAGGGATTACACCAAATGAGTTTTTATCTCCATGATTACAGTCTAATCAATGAAATGAAATGAATGCTAATGCTACTGCTGCTGGAACAGTGCAGTGAAATGAGCTCCGAGATCGTTTGAGATCGTCTTAAAAGGAACAATCTATGCATTAAAAAAATGCCAACTTAAACGTCTGAACGCATCGACATACACATAATCACGATCAGAAGGTGAACTAACCTGCGGATATCGAAGCGGTATTTCATGCAGTATTTCCTCACTGTTCCAAATGGCTTTAATACTGTCATTAAGATCGGACCAGTCAGAAATAAATGGCCAGCAAAACTTAAAACTGTTACATAATACAAAAATCTTTTTCAAATTGTCAGGCCTTAAGTTTGCCTCCAATACATTCACGGCGAGACGGAATTCACAATGTGGAAGGTAAAATAGGGTGGGTCTGTCCACTGTTCGTCTGCACTCTTCGTTAACAGAAAGAAAATTACAGTCGAGGGCATTTAGAACTAATTTCTCCACTGAAGACGTTATAGCTGGATCATACACCACGATATCACTCACCCACGGAAATTTCTCTCTCAACAACAATGCGAGGCACAACTGCATATACCTGTGCTCCACGGGAATTTCATCGATCAGTCGTCCAATGCCGTACAGAACGAGTTGTAGCTGTGAATGATGAGGGTCTCTGCTTATCACCTTTTCTATTCGTTCGGTCATTTCTGGATCATGCATTTGCTCCATAAACTCTTTATAGAAAGAAGATTTCTCCATCTTTTCCCGAGCGAATTGTATTTGGTCGGTTAGTTCTTTAGCATTTTTATCCATTTCCAGATTATATGCACTCTCCATAGTTCAATCAAGAAAAACCTTACTGTAATTAAACACCAAATGGATAGAAATCGTTGAGGCTGATCACAATAAATATTTTTTGTATTTATATAGAATGTCTCTTTGATAAACGTTGTGTCCATTCAAGCTGCGGTTGCTCAACTGTTTAAATGCGATATATGCGATTTTTAATTGGAATACTCTATCAACTATTACATTCTGCTTATTAACAACAAACAACAACCTAGGTGGGTGATCTCCGATAAATTCCTCATATAGAAATGAGGAATAGTTAAAAAATTTGAATTCTTTATTATATGGTTGTTTCTTTTTTTTTTCTTTTTTTTCAGACATAACTTCTTCTTTTTTTAAATTGTAACTTATGCATTAGAGGTGACAAAACTAATAAAATTGTAACTTATGCATTAGAGGTGACAAAACTAATAAAATTATAGAAGATTTAATTAATATGGTTATAAAAGAATATATAAATTATAAATAAATAGAGATAGATAAATTTCTTAATATGTTTATCTAGTAATTAAATAGAAATAACTAAATTTTACTAATTAAAAGTGATATTAGCTAGCACATCTACATAATAGTGGATGAAAACTCGGATTGGGATCACTGTACATCTTTTTTGAACTGCATAATATTTATAAAATCCATATTATAACACAATAATAATGTAATTGTAAATATTACAATATAACATGTAATGGATTATGCAAGTGGTAGTGCAGGTTGAGGAGTGTATCTTGCAAGTTTGCAACAGATTAGTTGATTTTATAGTGAGAATCAGTATAAAGAAATGATACTTAATATCATACTTAACTCACAAATTTATTTCGGCTTATATCTCCTTGGATTTTAAGGTTCACATTTTATTAATTATCTTTTATCAATCTTAGACATTATTCCACTTGCTATCACATAAAGAGAACTCCAATTAAATTATTCAATCCATAATGTTAATTATGAAGCTTTCTATTGACAAAAAATATTTTTAGCAAGGTCTTCTTTCAACTTGTCTAATTGTCAATTAATCAGAAAAGGACTCAAACATTCTACAATAAATAAATAGATAAAATGTTCCAGCAACGGCATGTTCCTTATATGATTTCCTTCTCCCATCTCTACTTCCACCTTATGGAGTGAAGGAGAAATAATTTTCTGTGTACGATATAATCTTTATAAATATACACCATCTAGATATTGTTGTAAAGGAAACAAAACTAATGTTAAAAAATGCTTTTTAAAAGATTAAATATAGACAGTGCATTCAAGAAATGTAACGGCTGGATTTTGTTCAAGATTTCATCATGTAACTCTAATTGTATGAGATTGAATGGATAACATGATTCTGTTATCCAAAGAGGCCATGTGTTCTCTATTTAGAAGAAGAAATTAGCCATGGAGAAAGCACATGGAATTAGGGTTTAATATAATCATTGGGCACTAGTGCATTAAAGAACCATTTATTTTGGTTTGGGTTAGTGATTGACACTATATCTCAAAAAATTATAAATTGATGCACCTGCAAGGATTACAGTTAACTGCACATCATGTTAGAAATGTGTCAACTTAAAGAAATAGCACCTAAGATTGAGAGCCGGAGTCCATTGAGGATAAAATGTAATTATAATCTCGCACATTTCCAGTTCTATGACTGCACATGAAGAATAGGAATCATATATCCATCAGCGCACAAACTTCATAGAGATGCCCAAGAAATCAAGTCGCTGAGATTGAAGGTGCTTTATGAACATGAAGATCTTGCTTCTTGAATATCACTGAGACTTCTTCATTTGTTTCCATATGACCGTCAAATAAATTGTTGAAATGCAGAAGATGCTACCTTCCACCTGATCGAAGAATCTGCCTACATGAAGAAGGCCAATAGCAAGGGTAAATTTTGTTTACTTTTATGTGCAGATTTCATGGAGGTTGATATGGACAACAACTAAGAAACACTACATCATGTTGAATATTAACGCTTCAATTAGATAAATGTGGTTGTAACTAAACAATTATGTTAACATTATGCTATGCAAGCAGTTTTGTAATGCAATAAATAGATGCCCCATCAATGTAATTGTGCACCTTGCAATAATAAAATTAAAATGTTTGTTTAGTTTTTCTGTTTTCATTTCAATCTTTGTGCCCATGTTTTTTTAACACAATAACCTTGCAAATTTGTTGCTTAAATCAAATCGCAGAATCCTGAAACAATTTGATTACCAAAATAAATTGGAATTTTCAAAAGGTTCACATGGAGTATTTTACCTCAAGTATATTTTAGATTGTTACTGAAAATTTTAAATGAATCTTTCACTAGTTCCTAAGAGTCCCAAAAATAGCAAAAATTTAAAATCTTTCCTGCTTGCAATATTCTTTAATTTACAGTAAAAAGATTCATACATTAAATCTAATATCATTAAGAACATCCATACTTGCATGAAACAATTTTAGTCCTAAGACTTTCGTTTTACATGGTCTCTTCTATGCGTGAGTTTGGAATTTGCGGAAGCAGTGTGGAATATAATATGATGGCATGTTTTAATTTTAATTGTAACTGCTAGTACAAGGTAGAAATGCACTCCTCACTACTTCAAGAAATCATGTGATTAAATTTTGAATGTCAAATGTCACCTTAAGTGATGAGCTCCTTTGATGACGGTATGTTGTGCACATGGGGGTTCTATAATACTCCGAGACAGGTAATTACATACCTCGGCAGGGTTGCCGGGAGGTATGGGTGAATATCGTGGTTGCCGGACTTACTTAGCATAATGCTAATGCCATTCTATAATCCTGTGGTTGCAGGTATGTTCAATCTGCGAGTGCTGCCACTAAAGGGTTGGTTCTTATTTTACTAATGGTCCTATTTCACTGAGGTGCCTTATGAGTTAATAAAAAGTGGGTATCCCTTTACCATGGTAGTCCATACGTAAATGTCTTCCCAATGTGATGTGTACTACTATAAGCTTATTGTAATTTAAACGAAATGTGGGATGCGTCATAGTTTCATTATAGACATTGTACAAAATCGAGCCTTTTGTAATTAAAAAGCAAGAGTGGGTGAATCCACGTCTTCACTATAGACTTTGCAAAAGAATTGAATCTCCACTAAAGAGAGACTCGTATACTCTTTAATGCGCTTTTAATGATTTATGGGGGACAACCTGTCTACGAGGGTTTGGATAGTGAGTTGGGGTTTTCTCTTAGTTATCCTTGTATTCGACTTGTTCTTCATTTTCTTTTGCTCTGCACTTCGTTGTATGGTCACTGTGTGGTGTACTGACCCGAGCTCTGCTCGTGGTCAGCACACTTCATAACTATTGAGTTCGACTATGGCGTAAGGCGGTCCTGCTTCTTACAGGTATGGGAATAATCTCTAATTTCAATTGACATTTTTCTCTCTTCTGTGATTTGAAAACACATAGTTGAACTAACTGGTATTGTATGTCATAGATCACAGGTGATAATTGCTTTGGTATGGGAGCTACGAAGATTCAAGGTGCCGTAGATGTGGCTAGGGTAAATGGTAAGTCTGTCTTACCCACTCGTGCCCTATCTCTCGCACCTCTGGTGTTGTATGTATGTGTTTGGTCTGGTTTAGAGTGGAGACTCCCATAATCCCTTGGCTTAGTGCTTCACCTTGGGAGGTCTGTTAGTTGCCTATTGGCTAAATCAGAGGGATGGGGTTTCAATGTAAATTTAATAGTTGGAAAGTAACTCAGACTGTGATGTAAAAGTAAATTTAATAGTTGGAAAGTAATTGGGACTGTGATGTAAAAGAACTTATGCAGTAGCTGGGTCTTACTGGTTATTCTGCTCTGCGAAATCTTGTAAACATATAATGCTATTTCGTTTGGATATGACTCGTGTGCAGTTGTAATGACTCCGAATGGTACAATTCTATTTTTCTTGTGTGAATACCAGCATTTAAGCTGGAACTTATGTGTTCTAAGATTATGGGGTTCCTCAGTATTTTTGTAAACTATTGTACAAAATCTATCAACATGATAAAAGGCCTTTGGCACCTTCAGCTTGGAAATGTAGATGTGGTTTGTGTGTTGATTTTGTTTGCAATTGCTAACTCTGTTGGATATTGCTACGGTGTTTATGTGTAAACAATGTGTTGCATGTGGATAGATATAAGATATCAATGAAGTTTTCTATGCCTTTGTTTCTGTAATGAGGTTGGATTTTGAATAAGAAGGTCTCGTTAACTTACTAGTTGCGTTGATAGAATGGATACTTACGTGGGGAGTGTTTCAAGGCTTTACTCAACGTTTTGTTTTATTTATAGATTTGTATCCTGTAGGAATAACTTATACAATCTGGCTTTTAGAAGGCCACGGAATTCACCCTGGTCCTAAGCTTTCAATAGGCATCTTCGTGGTTACCATATGAAATGCGTTTTGCCTCTATTTGTGATTGATCTCTGCTTTTGATGTTTTTCTGAGACTTTGACCCTGGAAAAGAACTTCTTTCTGCGTCTTCTTGTTATTGGAAATGAAGCTTGAATGTTTTCCTGTAGGTGACTATCGTAGGTTTGTATGTTGAAAAGAATGGAAAGAAAATCTCAGGGTTGTCTATTTGATTGGCGTAGTGTTGTTGATAAAGTGGATATGGGAAAGTAATTGTAAAAGCACAGCGTACGCGATCTGTGTTCTTCCTGCTGTCTTTGTTTCAATTATGGTAGGTATGGTCTTGAAAAAGAAAGCTAAGATAGACCGGTAAATATAATGTTTGTGTTTTTTGCTATAGGTTTTATAACTGGGCTTTCAAAAGGTTTTACATGATGTTTAACGTTTTTTGTTAAAAGTGTGGTTTCAATAGCTGGCTAGTCCTGCTGGAAATGCCATTCCATTCTGAGAAAACTTGATTAAAAACTCATACTCAGGACATTGCTATTTTAACATTGCATTTATAAAAGAAATATAAATCGTAGGATGGTTTTATAAACAATTCATACCTGTTGATTCATGTAGCTTGTCCTGCTGATGATGACCTGCTGATCTCAATAGCTCGTTCTTGCTGATACTCGCCTGCACACTGAGCCAACTAGTTAGGGAAACTACCGATTCTTAGCTGACCTGATTGGATGACTTTGGGACTCCCACGTTCCTACCAACCATGATTCTACAACCGTTCCTGGTTTAGTAAGAATCCCCCTGAGCTGGTTCTGACATGCAAACTGAGAAGTAGAGGCCCTAGATGTGTAGCTGGTTCAGAAATTTATGGGCAGAGTTCACTTCCTCAAACAGAGAGCTCTTCTTGGCATAATAATACCAAAAGAAAAAGATCCCCCAAACTTTGGGGTCTATCCTCCTTAAGTAGGACAAATATTGAATTAGGACTGTTGGAATTTTACTAGTTTCTTTAGAATAATTTAATTTATAAAATAGTATTTGTTTACTTAACTGCTAGTTAATTTGGAACTAAGACTTATCAATTTTGTTTGATTAAAGTGTTTTTAAGCTTTAAATCTTTTCATAATAAAAATAATATAATAATTACAATACCATCTAAATATTAATAAATAATATTTAGTAAGTGGCAGTCCACTTATGCATAAATACATATATCTATAAAAGTGTAAACATTTATAAAAGAATATATAATAAATAACAATATTTATTATTGAAAGCTCCTAATAATAATACTTAGCTTTGGGATCCTTAAGCATTTTGTTTCACATGATGCTTCTTTTAAATCTTTTTAATGAAATGGGTCCACTTCTGTGAACGGTTTCGGTAAGCTGGAAGGGCACCTCTAGTCTCTCCTTTTGCATGTCATATTCCCTCGTTTTAACATGGTAGTTTCCGCAGTAGATGATGATAATAAGATTTTTTTATTCAAGTCGAAATAGTTGTGATAAGACACTTAAGTTCTATTCAGAGTCCTCTCGACTCAACACTTGAGATCTAGTAACCCCGAGTGCTCTTCAGAGCCTTTTAACTCAGCACTCTCACATGGGCATTACGTTAGTGCAATTCCAGAGCCTTTGCTCAACACTAGAGATAGAATGTGGTTATGAGGCACGTCTAGGATATTTAAGTGTCACCTACCCAAATTTCTGAACATTATTATTTATTTGCAAAAATACTTTATGTTAAATTTAATTACAAGTTTTGTAATTATGATCAGTTTTGTTCATGGATGAATGTAATTACAGAATATTATTATTTAAATAAATTAATTAGGAGACAAACACTCAAGAGGACTGTTGAATGAGTGTTCACTGACCCACTAGGAGGAATGGAAGCTGTTGGAAGGTATGGGACACATGGCAGCAGTTACATCACACCACTAACTGTTGGTTATGGGACAACTTCCCCTAAAATAGGGCATTATCCCCCAGGTGGAGGGAGTGAGCAGACAACTCATTTAATGACCCAGTAACATTTGAAAAGGCTTAGGCAGCCTATAAAGGAAAATTCGAATTGGGCAGGCAGCCCTTAGTCAATATTTATGCAGAATATTTTCCTCTTGTAAATCAGGTGATTTCAAGAGACATTCGAATAAGGGAGGTTAGTGGTGATTGAAAACTGAGTTTCCCTTATTTACTGAGGAGAAAACAGAGTTGTAGGAGCAAGTCTTTTGGACTGCTACCTATTGAAGATTTAGAATATTACTACTACAAGAAGAAGAAGTCCTAATTCCTGAACTTTCTTCCTCCTCATGGTTCAGCGAACAAGCTCGGGGGTCCTAAGACAGCATTTGACTGTTTTCAGGAGTTTGGTTGGGTGGAACAATCTTCCTGAGTTGTTTGTTTCCCTACATATTTTCTTAGGTTCTTAAAAGATTTCCTAACTTATTCTCAGTAAATAATTATGTTCTGTTTATCTAGTATTATTCTGTTTATTTACTTCGAAAAAGAATCTAATTCTGGGAATGTCTAAGTCTGAATGTTTAAGTTTAATGTTAAATTGATAAATCAATATCCCCATTTTTCCACATGCTGTTTGGCAGCATCGTACTCTAGTAGAGATATTCAAATTAAAATAGATTAGAAGATAGGCAAAATTTGCCATTGAATTCGATAGATAGATAATAATCTTATATGTATTAGTTTTCTGTTCCTAAGTTAAATAATAGTAGGAGGTTCTGTATAATAGTTAGTATATATAATATTTCCTCAGTTATATGTTAAATAATCAATAAATAATTCCTGTACAATCATCCTGCATTACATTTAAATTATGTTCATGGAAGGTAGATAAATTACATACTGTATATTGTTTTAAGACTGCTAACATTGAATAAAACATTCTTTATAATAAGCTGGAAAACAATAGTTTTTAACACAGACTTCATATTCATATATTTCACTCACACATAGTTTCATTACAATTACTACACTAGTATTATATGAATAGAAAATTAAATTATAGATAGAATTATAGCGAACTTCTGCACTATACACTCACATTGCTTTCATTTTCTATGGTACTGTTGTATTATCTAGAAATTTAAAAACTGATAAGAATTTACTAAACACAACTATTATCATTATGTATTTATTTCTCTCTTTTGGATCTGCTAACATTGTTTGTGATTATTGTAAATCAGAGTTTCGTATCAAAAGGAAAACCCTAGCTAGATTCATATTTTCTCTTTTATTGTTTCATAACAAAACTTTACACTCTTTTCAAACCTGGGATCGAAACCGACACATTATCTTAAGTATTGTTAGGGTTATCATTCTCAACAAAACACGAATTAGGGTTTGACCCTATTCGGTTTCTTTGCAAAACATTATTGAAATCTCAGTTCAATCTTTACTCTATTTAGATTTCAAACATTGAAAAATAAGAACACATATTATCAACCTATAGTATCAAGACAAACCACACAGACTCATACGAAAAGTTAACATACATTTCCATCTCAAGGTTGAAGTTTATTTATACACAGAACCCTTATCATCAACGATATCTACAAACCCTAATCTAGCTTGAAGGACATGGTAGTAACCTTCAGCATGAAGTCGTTTTACACAGACTTTGAACCATTATACTTTAGCATGAAAATTTATTTCCGAGGAAAGAAGTATCATTTACATAGTGATTGAGCCCACGGCTCGTTTCAAAACTTAACCATTGGAATCGTGGATTCTCAGAATGAAGGTTTTTAACATTGATTGCAAACAAAATTAAAAATTAGGGTTTATCCCAAGTTTACAGCAGTTCTAACAGAACTCATTTTCCAGAACATCGAAGAGTCATAGCTCCAGTCGGCCTCACATAATTACAAATTATAGAAACCAAGAACTAGTCAAACAAAAACAAGAGTCGCAAGCATGTTTCGATATTTCTTCAACTATCAACCTCGACAGATAAAATGACGATCCTTGACAAGCATGATACTCATCCTTTGAACAACTTCAACCACCGTCCAAGAGCACTATGAGGGTATGGAAGACCCGAAGCTTACGAGTGTGGGAGCACGCAATTCCTCCATTTTTCAAACCCTCAACAAACCATTTCCAAAACCCTGTACCTAACAAATGATAGCTCGGGGTTAGATAAATGTTACATTTAAAACTAAGAATGAAACACAACAAAGAAATATTTTCGCCTCAGAAGAACATTTACCTTCGTAAACCCTAGCCAAGTCTTGAGGTTCTCAGAAAAGCGACGAGAATGGTGTTGTGAATGATACGAGGAAACCTTCAACCCTGATTCCAATAATAAACCGAACCAGAGACTTAGATCTCAACTAAAAATGACGTTACACAAGTTTAAAACCTGCAACTTCAACCTGGTTCACTAGTCTCTGGGTCGAAACCCTTTCCTTGACTTCTGCCCAAAAATTTGGCAGCCTGTCGGCCACCTCCAACGAAAAACGATAATACCTTGAAACAACCTTTTCCAAGTTCATAAACTCAAACACACGGTAGACATTAGGGTTACCATCTAACGGTGTAGATTCATGATCATCAATGGTTACAACTTTGCCAGCTAAGTCTACGTTGGTATCAACGATGTCGAATTTATTGCTAATTCCCATCATAGGTTGACAACGCCACTATGGCAAACGTTTAATCCCGTAACAACTTTGCAAAGGTGTGATATTCTTTCATAACAACGAGCAAAAAACCTTCACATCTATGTGGATCGTTGGACATCCAACTCGGTAGGGATTTGACACTAAGTCTTTAATGCAAGATCAATGCGTGATTTCCATCACACATCGAGACATACACCAATTATTTGATTCAACAACCTATCCAGTATCAAGTTAAATGCCCATTTCTCCAAAACTAGTACACATTGCCACAGTGGCATATAGAGGAGCAAACAACGATCAAATTGAAGGCATTTCAACATTTTACAGTGACAAGCCCTGTGGAAATTACAATAACCTTGTTTCACGTGGAACTTGGGAAATCCAAGTCAGTCGTGTAAGGTACTGGGTTATTAATGAAGGATCGAGCTTTGACCTCCACGACAGGCTCGAGTGATGCGCCTTTTAATGAGCCAACAACCTGTCAACCGTGAATTTAATTTCATGTTAGTTGGCACAATGCATCGATATAATAATCACCTTAGGAAATACTTTGAATTAATATTTGCATTAAGTATACTTCGTACATTAGAATATAAGTTTCGATGATTTTTATTATTTTTTCTTATATAGTCTCACAATATATAATCACAATGCATCTATAATGTTTTATCCATAGATCGACATTATATAGTCAAGTTTGTTAGGCGCCATAATATGTTATGTTTTGTTTTATTTATGGTTATATTTTTATATATAAGTAATTGTTGCTATTACAAGGGTTATGCTATGTCTAAATAGAATTATATTGTCTCTTAAAGAGAAAAAGAATTAAATAGTAATAGTGGTAGATAGATACTAAGAGATACCGAAAAGTATACGAAGATACATCATTTTGGTACTACCTTGATTGATGTCAATAAGACAACTATTCCGACAAGGACGGTAGCAGAATTAGCTAGTACAATGATGACGATAGAATCATCAAGTATAATGATGACTACAGTGACGATGCTGCTAATTAGATGCTTATTCAAATAGCTAACTTGGGCTAAATTTACTCAGATACAAAACAAACTTTGAAGAGTTAAAAGAGTAAGCACATGAATCATACCTGTATGTTTTTATAGATACAGTAGTCTTTAATTATTCTATTTTATTTTCAAACGACGAATTTGAAACTCACACAGACTGGATTTTATTGTACTTATGAAACTTCTTACGTGTCGTCTGCACATAGAACAGGTTCAATGTTTTAGCGTACAGCTAAGTAAGCTTCGGGATCCCTCATAAGACTCCCTTGGGCAGCAAAGAAGCAAACTGTCAGTATCATCTCGAAGAAAGAGTACCATATCATATTCTAACCTGGCATTTCATTATTACATCAATCATACTTATCAATGCATAAAAGAAAGTGTCTCATCAAAGTCTGATTTATTAGTACATTTAACTATCGTAATCATAGTTATTATGAATACATTAAGTTGTCACTGTCGCTTTAATTATAACAGAATTTTATTGGGATTAGTACTAACAATTGTGAGTTAATGATGTTACAGGCAGCAATTTATTATTTTCCGTAATTATAAAATATCCTAAATTAAGTTATTATTGCTAGTATCAAAATTTTTAAATTTTACGAAAATTTGGGATGTTACATGTGGTATCAGAGCACAGATTAAAACTCTAGGCCTGAATGAGGTCCAAAACACACAGTAGAAATTTTTATATACAGCAGAAAATCATACTAACTTGAAAATTTTATTATTATCAGAAATTTATTTTCAGGTACAGGTATGAAGAACTTAGCTGAACATTTAAGTGACAGATTTCAGCCAAACAGTCGCAGCTCGGGATAGCACTATGTAGAGGAAGGTCACGGGGAAATAAATAACAGTTCGACGGAACTTTTACGTGCCTTTCAAGATTTAAAAGCAGAAATCGGATCTGTGAACCTAGATAATGAAAGGATTCTGCAAGCACAAGAACAACTGAATCAAGTGTTGTTTGAACACAGCCAAACACAGGAACAAGAAAGAAACCATGAAGATGTTTCCAAGGTTGAAGATATGCCTCACGCTGATAAAAATCAGAACATCAAAACTAGTGAAGTAAAGGATAGCTCAACCTCATCCAGAGATGCTATCGCAGAACGCAAAAAGAAACATAATTATACCAGTGACACCAATGAAGAAGATTCCAAACCAAGAAAGAAAAATCATAAGGAATATGAGCAGATTTCTGGAGAATTAAAAAAGATAAGACCTCCAACTTTCAATGGAGAAACTGAGAAAGGTGAGATAGCTGAAGCTTGGCTGTCAGGGATGAAGAAATACTTCCATATCTACAACTATTCAGAGTTCTTAAAAGAAAAAATGGCCATATATAACTTAACCGGAAAAGCGGATATCTGGTGGCAGGATGTCAAAAGGGTAAATGGCATCAAGGATAAAGATGTAAGCTGGAGTGCTTTCAAACGATATTTCAAAAAGAAGTATCTATCTGAACAGTACTACGAAGAAAAATCTTAAGAGTTCTACGATTTGAAGTTGGGAGGTATGAACATGAAGGAATTAAACAGTAAGTTCCTAAACTTACTAAGATATGTAAGATATGTACCCTACTTCATAGAAGAAAAACCAAAAATTCAAAGGTACTTAAGATGTTTACCTTTCAGCATTAAAGATAGAATTGAGTATGACAGTCCTATAACATTAGAGGAGGCTATGAGGAAGGCAGTTTTCTGTTATGATACAAATCGGAAGAGAGAGGGTATGTCTAATTGGAAAAATCATAAGCCCAACAATTTTGAACAGAAGAAGAAAAATTTCAAATTCAGTGGGAATTCCGGATTCCAAAGGAAAAAATTTCATAATCGAAATTCCCAAGGGAATAATTCTAGAAATAATTCACAGCAGAATTCTACAGCACCCAGAAATGCACCTAATATTACCAAGACCAGTGAGCCAAAGACACATATTAAATGTTTTGAATGTCAAGGCCCCCATTACGCATCAGAATGTCCCTTAAGGAAGCGGAAGACAAACAACATCAACTCTATACAGACTGAACCTATTGTTGGAGACGTAGCAAGGGAGATGCCAAGAATTAATGCAACACTTGACAACAGGCAAGCAGATCATCAAATCTCCATGGTAGAGATTGAAGGTATGATACATGACCATCCTGTTACTATTTTAATTGACCCAGGTGCTATTTTAAGTTATATATCACCAGATGTTGTAGAAAGCCTTAAACTGAAAACTGAAAAGTTTAAAAAATCATGGCTAGTTAGACTAGCAATTGGAACAAAGAGGAAAGTTTCAGATTTTATAGAGAACTGTGTTTTATCCATGAACCATTTGCAAACACAAATCAAGCTGAATATTTTACCTTTAGGTTCATATGATATTATAGTTGGGATGGACTAGTTAGAAGCCCATCATGTCAGCCTAGACTGTTACGGAAAAAGTTTTACATGCTTAAATGATGAAGGAAAAACTGTAGAAATAAAAGGCATTCCAAGGAAGGTAACCCTTAGGCAAATTTCATCCATGCAAGTTAGGAGAGAAGTTAGGAAGGGATGCCAAATGTTTGCAATAAACGTGGTAAATTATGAGATTATGGATAAAGACAAACTAAAATTAGAGGACATACCTGTCCTTAAGGATTTTAAAGATGTATTTCCTGAGGAGATTCTAGGATTACCACCCAAAAGAGATTTAGATTTTACTATAGAGCTAATACCAGGAGCAGTACCAAATTCAAAATCTTCGTACATAATGAATATATTGGAGTTAAATGAATTAAAATCTCAGTTGAAGGAACTTATCAACAAGAAGTATATTAGACCGAGTGTGTCTCCTTGGGGAGCACCTGTCATCTTCGTTAAAAAGAAAGATGGAACATTAAGACTGTGCATAGATTATCACCAGCTTAATAAGATGACGATCAAGAATAGATACCTGTTTCCCCGCATAGATGATATATTTGATCAGCTGCATGGAGCAACAGTATTTTCGAAGATTGATCTAAGATCAGGGTATCATCAAGCAAGGGTTAAAGACGAAGATATTTTCAAAATAGCTTTCCGTACTCGATATGGACATTACGAGTTCGTAGTCATGTCGTTTGGCCTAACTAATGCCCCGGTTGTATTTATGTGTTTGATGAATAATATTTTGCATAAGTACTTAGACAAGTTTGTTGTTGTGTTTATAGATGATATATTAGTGTACTCAAAAAGCGCAGAAGAGCATGATGAACATTTACGGATTATCTTGCAAGTATTAAGAGATCATCAATTATATGCCAAATTTAGTAAGTGTGACTTCCACAAAGACAAAATTCAGTATCTAGGACACATAATTTCAGCAGAAGGAATCTCGGTTGACCACGACAAGATAAGGGCCATTAATGACTGGCCGGTTCCGAAAGATGTGTCGGATGTGAGATCATTTATGGGCATTACGGGGTATTATAGAAAGTTTATAGAGAATTTTTCAAAAATTGCCAATCCCATAACTTCCTTGCAGAAGAAAGGGAAGAAATTTGTTTGGGATCAGAAATGTGCTGAAATTTTTAAGAAATTAAAGGAACTATTGACGATAGCACCTATCTTGAAGATAGCTAACCCCAACAAGGATTTTGTAGTTTGTACGGACGCATGCAATGATGGACTCGGTGGGGTCTTGACACAAGAATGGCATGTGATAGCATATGAATCTAGAAAGCTGAAAGTACATGAAAAGAATTACTCTACTTATGATTTAGAGTTATTAGTAGTTATTCATGCCTTAAAAATGTGGCATCGTCACCTTATTGGCAGAAAGTTTACATTATTAACAGATAACATGGGTCTAAAATATTTATTGGATCAGAAAAACCTGAATGCTAGACAAGCTAGATGGTTGACATTCTTAAGTGAGTACGATTTTGAAATTAAGCATATCAAAGGAAAGGAGAATAAAGTTGCACATGCCTTGAGTCTCAAGGCAAAACTAAATTTCATTTCAGCAATCTGTAATTATTCAACCAATTTGGAAAACCAGATTCTGGAAAAAGGTGAAACAGATGAAGAATATAGAAAAATGAAGGAAAAGACAACCAATAATAGTTCTGAAAATTGTATGGCAGATTAAAGAATTTAGGAAAATGGTCAATTACTGTATAAAAACAAATTGTATGTACCAGATATACCAGAAATAAAATTTCTGATATTAAATGAGATGCATAAAAGTCACTATTCTAGTCATCCAGGATATCAAAAGACTATCACTATGCTAAGAAAATAATACTATTAGCCCAGAATGAAAGATGAAGTAGCAGAATACATCGCAAAATGCTTGGATTATCAAAAGGTGAAGGTTGAACACCAACATCCTGCTGGATTCTTGAAACCATTACCAATACCAAGCTGGAAATGGGAAGTGATCAGCATAGATTTCATTACTGGATTGCCTAAAAATCAGAAACAACATGATTCCATCATGGTGGTGGTGGACAAACTCAGCAAGGCAGCACATTTCATACCAGTGAAGACCACACATAAAGCACCAAACATTGAAGAGATTTTTATGAAATAGATCTTTAGACTGCATGGAATACCAAAGGTAATAATTTCAGATCGTGACTCGAAGTTTACAGGAAACTTCTGGAGATCATTGTTTAAGGGATTGAATACAACTCTAAATTTCAGTACAGCATTTCATCCACAGACGGATGGACAAACAGAAAGGGTAAATCAAGTGTTAGAAGATTTATTAAGAATGTATGTTAAGGATTAGCCTGGTAAGTGGGAATATTTTCTGCACTTAGCAGAATTTGCTTATAATAATCATTATCATGCTTCAACTAGACTTAGTCCTTTTGAAATTCTTTATGGTAGGAAATGTAATACACCTGTTTCATGGAATGATCCAGTCAATAGAGTTGTTTTAGGACCTGAATTATTGCAAGAATTAGAACTAATTGTGAAACAGGTGCAAGGACATTTAAAAGCTACCCAAGATAGGCAGAAAAGTCAAGCAGATTCAAAAAGAACTCATAAAGAGTTCCAGGTGGGTGAACATGTGTTTCTCAAGGTAAGACCAAAAAAGAATTCACTGAAATTGGGGAGTTGTGCCAAGTTGGCACCTAGGTATTGTGGTCCTTTTGAGATATTATCTAAGGTTGGAGCAGTGGCATACCAACTGGCTTTATCACCTAATCTAAAAATACATAATGATTTTCCTATATCGTTTTTACATAAATATGTGCACGATACTACTCATGTTGTAAACTTGAATGATGTATAGGTGGGACAAGACGGAGATTTTCTGGTGGAACCGGATTGTATCCTCGGAAGGAGGGAAACTATTCTCCGGAATCGCAGCATTGGGCAAGTGAAGGTGCAATGGAAGCACCTTAGCCTAGAAGAGGCAACCTAGGAGTTGGAGAGTAGTATGTGGGAAACATACCATACTCTATTTCAAGAACACTCAAGGAGTGACTAGCCAACATCGAGGACGATGTTGAGACTTAAGGGGGGGTGTATGTCACCTATCCAAATTTTTGAACATTATTATTTATTTGCAAAAATACTTTATGTTAAATTTAATTACAAGTTTTGTAATTATGATCAGTTTTGATCATGGATGAATGTAATTACAAAATATTATTATTTAAATAAATTAATTAGGAGACAAACACTCCAAAGGACTGTTGTATGAGTGTTCACTGACCCACTGGGAGGAATGGAAGCTGTTGGAAGGTATGGGACATATGGAAGCAGTTACATCACACCACTAACTGTTGGTTATGGGACAACTTCCCCTAAAATGGGGCATTATCCCCCAAGTGGAGGGAGTGAGCAGGAAGCTCATTTAATGACCCAATAACATTTGAAAAGGCCTAGGCAGCCTATAAAGGAAAATTCTAATTGGGCAGGCATCCCTTAATCAATATTTCTGCAGAATATTTTCCTCTCGTAAATCAGGTGATTTCAAGAGAGATTCGAATAAGGGAGGTTAGTGGTGATTGAAAACTGAGTTTTGCTTATTTACTGAGGAGAAAATAAAGTTGTAGGAGCAAGTATTTTGGACTGCTACCTATTGAAGATTTAGAATATTACTGCTACAACAACAAGAAGTCCTAATTCCTGAAGTTTCTTCCTCCTGGTGGTTCAGCGAAAAGGCTCAGGGGTCCTAAGACAACATTTGACTGTTTTTGAGAATTTGGTTGGATGGAACAGTCTTCCTGAGTTGTTTGTTTCCCTACAGAGTTTCTCAGGTTCTTAAAATATTTCCTAACTTATTCTCAGTAAATATTTATGTTATGTTTATCTAGTATTATTCTGTTTATTTACTTCCGAAAAGAATCTAATTCTGGGAATGTCTAAGTGTGAATGTTTAAGTTTAATGTTAAATTGATAAATCAATATCCCCATTTTTCCACATGATGTTTGGCAGCATTGTACTCTAGTAGAGATATGCAAATTAAAATAGATTAGAAGATAGGCAAAATTTGCCATTGAATTCGATAGATAGATAATAATCTTATATGTATTAGTTTTCTGTTCCTAAGTTAAATAATAGTAGGACGTTCTGTATAATAATTAGTATATATAATATTTCCTCAGTTATATGATAAACAGTCAATAAATAATTCCTATACAATCATCCTGCATTACATTTAAATTATGTTCATGGAAGGTAGATAAATTACATACTATATATTGTTTTAAGACTGCTAACATTGAATAAAACATTCTTTATAATAAGCTGGAAAACAATAGTTTTTCACACAGACTTCATATTCATATATTTCAATCACACATAGTTTCATTACAATTACTACACCGGTATTATATGAATAGAAAATTAAATTATAGATAGAATTATAGCTTACACTGTCTTCACGAACTTCTGCACTATACACTCACATTGCTTTCATTTTCTATGGTACTGTTGTATTATCTAGAAATTTAACAAATGATAAGAATTTACTAAACACAACTATTATCACTATGTATTTATTTCTCTCTTTTGGATCTGCTAACATTGTTTGTGATTATTGTAAATCTGAGTTTCGTATCAAAAGGAAAACCCTAGCTAGATTCATATTTTCTCTTTTATTGTTTCATAACAAAACTTTACACTCTTTTCAAACCTGGGATCGAAACCGATACATTATCTTAAGTATTGTTAGGGTTATCATTCTCAACAAAACATGAATTAGGGTTTGACCCTATTCGGTTTCTTTGCAAAACATTATTGAAATCTCAATTCAATCTTTACTCTATTTAGATTTCAAACATTGAAAAATAAGAACACATATTATCAACCTACAGTATCAAGACAAACCACACAAACTCATACGAAAAGTTAACATACATTTCCATCTCAAGGTTGAAGTTTATTTATACACAGAACCCTTATCATCAACGATATCTACAAACCCTAATCTAGCTTGAAGGACATGGTAGTAACCTTCAGCATGAAGTCGTTTTACACAGACTTTGAACCATTATACTTTAGCATGCAAATTTATTTTCGAGGAAAGAAGTGTCATTTACATAGTGATTGAGCCCACGGCTCATTTCAAAACTTAACCATTGGAATCGTGGATTCTCAAAACGAAGGTTTTTAACATTGATTGCAAACAAAATTATAAATCAGGGTTTTTCCCAAGTTTATAGCAGTTCTAATAGAACTCATTTTCTAGAACATCGACAAGTCACAGCTCCAGTCGGCCTCACATAATTACAAATTATAGAAACCAAGAACTAGTCAAACAAAAACAAGAGTCGCAAACATGTTTTGAGATTTCTTCAACTATCAACCTCGACATAGAAAACAACGAGCCTTGACAAGCCTGATACTCATCATTTGAACAACTTCAACCACCGTCCAAGAGCACTATGAGGATATGGAAGACCTGAAGCGTACCAGTGTGGGAGCACGCGATTCCTCCATTCGTCAAACCCTCAACAAACCCTTTCCAAAACCCTGTACCTAACAAACGATAGCTCAGGGATAGATAAATGTTACATTTAAAACTGAAAACGAAAAGCAGCAAAGAAATATTTTTGCCTCAGAAGAACACTTACCTTCATAAACCCTGGCCAAGTCTTGAGGTTCTCAGACAAGCGACGAGAATGGTGCTGTGAACGATACCATGAAACCTTCAACCCTGATTCCAATAATAAACCGAACCAGAGACTTAGATCTCAACTAAAATTGACATTACACAAGTTTAAAACCTGCAACTTCAACCTGGTTCACTAGTCTCGCGGTCGAAACCCCTTCCTTGACTTCTGCCCAAAAATTCGGCAACATGTCGGCCACCTCCAATGAAAAATGATAATACCTTGAAACAACCTTTTCTAAGTTCATAAACTCAAACACGCGGTAGACATTAGGGTTACCATCTGACGGTGTAGATTCATGATCATCGACGGTTACAACTTTTCCAGCTAAGTCTATGTTGGTATCAACGATGTTGAATTTATTGCTAATTCCCATCACAAGTTGACAGCGCCACTATGGAAAACGTTTAAGCATGTAACAACTTTGCAAAGGTGTGATATTCTTTCATAACAGCGAGTAGAAAACCTTCACATCTACGTGGATTGTTGGACATCCAACTCGGCAGGGATTTGACACTAAGTCTTTAATGCAAGATCAATGCGTGATCTCCATCACACATCGAGACATACGCCAATTATTTGATTCAACAACCTATCCAGTATCAAGTTAAATGCCCATTTCTCCAAAACCAGTACACATTACCACCGTGGCATACAGAGGAGCAAACAACGATCAGATTGAAGGCATTTCAACATTTTACAGTTACGAGCCCTGTGGAAATTACAATAACCTTGTTTCACGTGGAACTTGGGAAATCCAAGTCAGCCGTGTAAGGTACTGGGTTATTAATGAAGGATCGAGCTTTGACCTCCATGAAAGGCTCGAGTGATGCACCATTTAATGAGCCAACAACATGTCAACCATGAATTTAATTTCATGTTAGTTGGCACAATTCATCGATATAATAATCACCTTAGGAAATACTTTGAATTAATATTTGCATTAAGTATACTTCGTACATTAGAATATAAGTTTCAATGATTTTTATTATTGATTCTTATATAGTCTCACAATATATAACCACGATGCATCTATAATGTTTTATCCGTAGATCGACATTATATAATCAAGTTTGTGTGGCACCATAATATGTTATGGTTTGTTTTATTTATGGTTATATTTGTATATATAAGTAATTGTTGCTATTACAAGGGTTATGCTATGTCTAAATAGAATTATATTGTCTCTTAAAGAGAAAAAGAATTAAATAGTAATAGTGGTAGATAGGTACCAAGAGATACCGAAAAGTATATGAAGATACATCATTTTAGTACTACCTTGATTGATGTCAATAAGAAAACTATTCCGACTAGGACAGTAGCAGAATTAGTTAGTACAATGACGACGATAGAATCAGCAAGTATAATGATGACTACAGTGACGATGTTGCTAATTAGATGCTTATTCAAATAGCTAACTTGGGCTAAATTTACTCAGATACAAGACAAACTTTGAAGAGTTAAAAGAGTAAGCACATGAATCATACCTGTATGTTTTTATAGATATAGTAGTCTTTAATTATTCTATTTTATTTTCAAACGACGAATTTGAAACTCACATGGACTGGATTTGATTGTACTTATAAAACTTCTTACCTATCATCTGCACATAGAACAGGTTCAATGTTTTAGCGTACAGCTAAGTAAGCTTCGGGATCGCTCATAGGACTCCCTTGGGCAACAAAGAAGCAAACTATCAGTATCATCTCGAAGAAAGAGTACCATATCATATTCTAGCCTGGCATTTCATTATTACATCAATCATACTTATCAATGCATAAAAGAAAGTGTCGCATCAAAGTCTGATTTATTAGTACATTTAACTATCATAATCATAGTTATTATGAATACATTAAGTTGTCACTGTCGCTTTAATTATAACAAAATTTTATTGGGATTAGTACTAAAAATTGTTAGTTAATGATGTTACAGGCAGCAATTTATTATTTTCCGTAATTATAAAATATCCTAAATTAAGTTATTATTGCTAGTATCAAAATTTTTAAATTTTACAAAAATTTGGGATGTTACATTAAGTGGCCTCGGATCTGGTAATCATTTCTTTCAAGCTTGGAGTGCTCTGGTGCTTATGCCTGACAGTCAATGTACCTCAGAGCTTAGGCCCAGTACGTAGTAAGAGTCCTCTAGATACATTGGGGCTTAGGCCCAGTATATAGGTCATTCGCGTGTTTCTGAGTCCACGCTCAGCACACTACAAAATCTGCCCTATGAATCATGCTCTGCACAGTATAACGTAACCAAAGAGGAAAACTTAGTATATCATAATTTGTAACAAATTCTCATAATACCACATATTTGATTCATTCGGGATTTCCTGCCCAGTATATATATCCAACAATGAAACAATCAGGGTCCATGCCCAATATATCAACTCATGAAAGCATAAATCAAAACATACTAATGTTATGCTAAAATAACAAATCACATATGCTGGGGCCGTAGCCCGATATAACTTCAATACATCATTAGTCCAAAAATTTGGTATATTACATCCCTCCCCGCTTCGAACAACACCATCCCGGTGTTTCTAGGGACTAGGAATGAGATCATGAAACAAGGCGGGGTATGCCTCTCTCATGGTGGCCTCATTCTCCCAAGTGGCCTCATCTGATCCAAAGTGCCTCCATTTCACTTTTATCTGAGTAATGGTCCTCCTAAGCTGGGCTTCTCTCTTGTCCAGAATGTGGAGTGGTTCTAGCGTGAACTTCCCTTCGGGCTCCACCTGTAATAAGGACCAATCAATAACATGTTTAGTATCGTATACATATTTCTTTAATAATGAAGCATGAAAAACATTATGAACTTTTATGTGTGCTGGTAGGGCTAACTCATATGCTACTAGGCCCTTCTTGCCCAGTATTTCAAAAGGTCCACAAAACCTTGGGGCTAGTTTACCGCAACGCCCCAAACTCGACGAGCTTCATTTTTCTTTTATTCTTAGGAACACATGTTCACTGATTTGGTAGTCTTTGTCCTTTCTCTTCTTGTCTACGTAACTCTTTTGGCGGTCTTGTGCCTCTTTTAAATTTAGTTGCACCTTGGAGACCAGTTGTTCCAAGTCTTTTAGTAAATCTGTCCCTAGCATAAGTCTGTCCACTGGGCTATCCCAGGTGATGGGGGTCCGACACTTTTGACCATAGAGTACTTCGAAAGGACTAATTTTGACCGAGGTTTGGTAATCGTTGTTGTATGCAAACTCTGCGAGGTGTAAATAGTCTTCCCACTTAGTGGGATTGTTCATGACATACATTCTCAGCATATCCTCCAGAATTTGGCTTACTCGTTCCGTCTGTCCATCGGTCTGGGGGTGATATGCGGTACTAAACTGCAGTTGGGTTTCTAACCCGGAGAATAGTGCTCTCCAGAAGTTACTAGTGAACTTTGTGTCTCGGTCAAAGATAATTGCTTTGGGTATCCCGTGTAACCGGAAAATCTCCTTTAGGAAGATTTCCACAATGTGGACTGCTCTGTAGGTAAATTTTATTGGTATAAAATGTGCATCTTTCAACAGCTTGTCTACTACTACGAAGATGGAGTCATTTTGTTTCTTACTCCTCGGTAAAACCCTAATGAAATCCATGCTTATAACCTCCCATTTCCATTCTAGGATGGGTAACAGTTGAAGTAGTCCAGAGGGGTGTTGGTGTTCTACCTTGACCAACTGGCATTCTTGACATTTCGCGATGAATAGTGCGATGTCATCTTTCAATTTAGGCCAAAAATAGTGTTTCTTTACTGCTGAAATCATCTTTTTATACCCAGGGTGTCCGGAATAGGGGCTCCGATGGAATTCGGTGAGTATGTTAGGTCTAATGTCCCCCCCCTTAGGAACGTAAAGTCTCTCCTTTGACCATAACAATCCTGATTCATCTATCTTGTATTCTTTCTATTGTTGAAAAAGCCTATCTTCCTGGATCTTTTTAAGGATCTCGACATAGAACCGTTCATTTTTGCATGTCGTTCTAATTCTGTCATGTAAGTCGGAGTCAGTTCGACTTTCAGTTACCTCATATAACATATGAGCTCGTCGACTTAAGGCGTCGACGATCTTGTTTTCTTTCCCCTTGATGTGTTTCAGTTCAAAGTGATACTCACTAAGGAAGGCTAGCCACCTAGCCTGTCTAGCATTCAGGTCTGAATGGTCGAACAGGTATTTTAGACTCATGTTGTCCATCTTTAGTAGAAATTTCTTACCCATGAGGTAATGTCTCCACATCTTTAGAGCGTGGATAATGGCGGCCAATTCAAGGTCATGAGTAGGATAGTTCTTCTCATGTTCCTTTAACTTCCTTGACTCGTAGCAAATGGAAAAGTCATCCTACATAAGGACTCCACCGAGTCCTTCCTTGCTTGCATCGGTGCAAACTACGAAGTTCCCATTGGGGTCGACAATTCGTAAAATTGGTGCGCTAATCAGAAGTTGTTTTAACTTCTGAAAACTTTCCTCGCACTTGTTGATCCAGATGAACTTACTGGTTTTCTTCTGTAAGGCGGTCATGGGACAAGTGATCCGAGAGAAGTTCTCACTGAACTTCCGGTAATATCCGGCTAATCCTAGGAATGATCGTATGTCGAAAACACAAGTTGGTGTGGGCCATTCTTCGATAGCCTTGATCTTTTCGGGATCAACTGCTATTCCCTTCTCGAAAATGATATGTCCTAAGTACTATATCTGAGGTCTATAGAAATCACACTTGCTAAATTTTGCGTATAGCTGATGTTCTCTCAATATCCGTAGGACTATTTGGAGGTGTTCCTCATGTTCTTCTTCATTCTTGGAATAGATTAGGATATCGTCTATGAAGACTAGAACAAACTTGTTGAGGTACTTATTGAAAACGTTGTTCATCATGCACATGAAGTTGGCGGGTGCATTCGTCAGACCGAAAGGCATTACTACAAACTCGTAGTAGCCATATCGGGTGTGAAACGCGGTCTTACTGATGTCCTCATCACAGATTATCACCTGGTGATATCCGGATCGCAGGTCGATCTTCGAGAAGATCTTTGCTCCTCTGACTTGGTCAAACAAGTCATCGATCCTAGGGAGTGGATAACGGTTCTTGATGGTTAAATTGTTGAGTTGGCGGTAATCGATGCACATACGCATCGTGCCGTCCTTCTTTTTAACAAAGAGAATTGGTGCTCCCCAGGGAGACACACTCGGTCGAATGTATACCTTGTCTATTAGTTTTTGTAACTGTATCTTGAGCTCTACCATCTCTGGTGTACTCATACGGTACAGAGTCCTAGAGACGAGTACAGATCCGGGGGTTAGTTATATGGAAAATTCTAAGTCCCGTTTGGGTGGTAACCCTGGTATCTCCTTGGGAAATATGTCTCTGAATTATACTAGTATTGAGAAATCCTCGATCTTTTGTTCTCTATCGGCTTCTACTGATTGAAGGTGGATTGCAAATAGTTTACAACCTTCCTTAAATATTTCTTTGCTTGTAATGCATATATATTTCGTACTGATACTTCCTTCGGTATACCTTGGATGGTTCTTTGGTTCCCTTGACTATCTGTGCATAGGATGGACTTATTCAAGCAATCCAACAAGGCATGATGTCCTTCCAACCAATCCATGCCTATTATTACGTCATAATATCTTAGCAGTAAGATGTTCAAATCTATCCTAGTTGAGAAGCCGTTCAAATCTATATCACAACTCTTAACTAGTTCGGAAACCTTCCGTTTGGTACTAGTGGTTAGTTGTACCAGCCATGGTGCTTTGTGACTTTCTCGGTTTAATTTGCAAGACTCTAATATCCTAGGAGAGATGTAGCTTCGGCAAGCACCGGGGTCTATTAGAACTGAAATGACATTGTTAGATATCTTACCCTCAATTTCTACCATGGTGGCTTGATGATCTGCCTTCCGGCCATCCAGGGCGGCATAAATCCTAGGTGTCTTTGCCATGTCTCCCATGGTAGGCTCCATTTGGATGTTGTGTAAAGTCCCATATGTTTTGTTGGGGCAGTCTCTGTAGTAATGTGGTCCCTGGCATTTCCAACAAGAAACAGTTGGTGGGACTGCCTTTGCCCCTTTGTTGAAGGCTGGCCTGTTGGCTGGTGGTGGGGGTGCATTTGGTCGAGCTTGGGGTCGGCTCAAACCTCTGTTGGGTGGGAAACTGTGGTTATGTTTCCGAAAAGGTGGGGGTTTAAAACCCGGTCTGCGGTTGTCTGAGAAGGTCCTGAATCTGTCCCTATTTATGTTAATGTTGTCATTCCTTGGCTGCGCGTGCTCATAGCACAACCTAGCTTTATGTAGGGTTATATCAAGGGTTTTGGGCATGTCAAATTCTATCTTCTCTCTGAAATTTGGTGGCAGCCCACCCAAAAAATGTTTAATTTTAACCTTCTCGTCCTTAATATAAGGCACATAGTGCAGCAAGTCTAAGAACCGGTTTATGAAAGCTTCCATAGTCAGGGAGCCCATTTTTAACTCATGGAATTCTTCTATCTTATTGTCGAAGAATCTTTCAGACATATACTTGTCCTGAAATATTCTGTTGAAAGTGTCCCAGCTTATGTCTCGCAGTTCTTGTCCCTTGGTGTGTTTTAAGTCCCGCCACCATCTGGCAGCTTTTCCATTTAGGTTGTATATGGCTAGTCAGGATTGCATCTCGCTGGAATAATTATGAACTTTAAAGTATTTATTCATCCCTAACAACCATTCTTCATCCTTTTCTCCTAAGTTAACTTCCCCGTCATAAGTTCGGGCTCTTATCTTTCTGAACTCCCCTTGCAAGATGTCATCACTCTTCCTCCTTTTCTTGCAAGGAGGTGGAGAGCCATTGTCATTGGAAGAGCTCTTACAATCCTCTTCCAATGGTTCTGATTTATGTTCTGCTTGATCCCCTATCTTTTAACTGGCTGATTTCCTTGTTTTAAGAGAGTTGGCAGAGAGAGTAGGATGTTCATGGGGTTTTGCCTCTGTTAGGCTTTGGAGTAAGGCTTCATTTATAGCCCACTGTTCTCTTCATTTTTGCATATTCTCATCCCTGAAACTCTAGAATTCCGCCTGTAGTTGCTGCATGGATTTCTCTAAGTCTGAGTTGAGCTCCACCACAATTTCTTGCTCTCGTGGTGGGGAATTTAGGTTGCCTCGTATACCGCTGCCTTGTTCTGCATTCATTTTTCTGCTACTACCTGTACCTATAATTTATATAAGTATCTGTTGTCAGGAAATAATATGTTAGTTAATTCTTTTCGTAAAAACATAATACAATATTTTAAAAACTTTTCTGTATCTGCAGCTGTGTTTGTAGTGAGCCCAATAGGTCACTTAGTGTTTGTAACTTGCTCTGATACCACTTGTAATGTCCCAAAAATAGCAAAAATTTAAAATTTTTCCTACCTGCAATATTCGTCAATTTACAGTAAAAAGATTCATACATTAAATATGATATCATTAAAAACATCCATACTTGCATGAAACAATTTTAGTCCTAAGACTTTCATTTTACATGGTCTCTTCTATGTGTGAGTTTGGAATTTGCGGAAGCGGTGTGGAATATAATATGATGGCATGTTTTAATTTTAATTGTAACTGCTAGTACAAGGTAGAAATGCACTCCTCACTACTTCAAGAAATCATGTGATTAAATTTTGAAGGTCAAATGTCACCTTCAGGTGATGAGCTCCTTTGATGATGGTATGTTGTGCACATGGGGGTTCTATAAGACTCCCAGACAGGTAATTACATACCTCGGCAGGGTTTTCGGGAGGTATGGGTGAATATCGTGGTTGCCGGACTTACTTAGCATAATGTTAATGCCATTCTATACTCCTGTGGTTGCAGGTATGTTCAATCTATGAGTGCTGCGACTAAAGGGTTGGTTCCTATTTTACTAATGGTCCTATTTCACCGAGGTGCCTGATGAGTTAATAAAAAGTGGGTATCCCTTTACCATTGTAGTCCATACATAAATGTCTTCCCAAGTGATGTGTACTACTATAAGCTTATTGTAATTTAAACAAAATGTGGGATGGGTCATAGTTTCACTATAGACCTTGTACAAAATCGAGCCTTTTGTAATTAAAAAGCAAGAGTGGGTGAATCCATGTCTTCACTATAGACTTTGCAAAAGAATTGAATCTCCACTAAAGAGAGACTGGGATACTCTTTAATGCGCTTTTAATGATTTATGGGGGACAGCCTGTCTACAAGGATTTGGATAGTGAGTTTGGGTTTTCTGTCAGTTATCCTTGTATTCGACTTGTTCTTCATTTTCTTTTTCTCTGCACTTCGTTGTATGGTGACTGTGTGGTGTGCTGACTCAAGCTCTGCTCGTGGTCAGCACACTTGATAACTATTGAGTTCAACTATGGCATAAGGTGGTCCTGCTTCTTACAGGTATGGGAATAATCTCTAATTTCAATTGACATTTTTCTCTATTCTGTGATTTGAAAACACACAGTTGAACTAACTCGTATTGTATGTCGTAGATGATAGGTGATAATTGCTTTGGTATGGGAGCTGCGAAGATTCAAGGTGCCGTAGATGTGGCTAGGGTAAATGGTAAGTCTGGCTTACCCACTCGTGCCCTATCTCTCGCACCTCTGGTGTTGTATGTATGCATTTGGTCTGGTTTACAGTGGAGACTCCCATAATCCCTTGGCTTACTGCTTCACCTTGGGAGGTCTGTTAGTTGCCTATTGGCTAAATCAGAGGGATTTCAATGTAAATTTAATAGTTGGAAAGTAACTGGGACTGTGATGTAAAAGAACTTATGCAATAGCTGGGTCTTACTAGTTATTCTGCTCTGCGAAATCTTATAAACATATAATGCTATTTTGTTTGGATATGACTCCTATGCAGTTGTAATGACTTCGAATGGTACAATTCTATTTTTCTTGTGTGAATACCAGCATTTAAGCTGGAACTTATGTGTTCTAATATTATGGGGTTCCTAGGTATTTTTGTAAACTATTGTACAAAAATTATCGACATGATAAAAGGCCTTTGGCGCCTTCAACTTGGAAATGTAGTTGTGGTTTGTGTGTTGATTTCATTTGCAATTGCTAACTATTTTGGATATTGCTACGGTGTTTATGTGTAAACAATGTATTGCCTGTGGATAGATATAAGATATCAATGAATTTTTCTATGCCTCTATTTCTTTAATGTGGTTAGATTTTGAATAAGAAGGTCTTGTTAACTTACTAGTTGCGTGGATAGAATGGATACTTACGTGAGGAGGGTTTCAAGGCTTTACTCAGCGTTTTGTTTTATTTAGAGATTTGTATCCTGTAGGAATAAATTATACAATTTTGCTTTTAGAAGGCCACAAAATTGACCCTGGTCCTAAGCTTTCAATAGGCATCTTCGTGGTTACCATACGAAATGCGTTTTGCCTCTATTTGTGATTGATCTCTGCGTTTGATGTTTTTATGAGACTTTGACCTTGGAAAAGAACTTCTTTCTACGTCTTCTTGTTATTGGAAATGAAGCTTGATTTTTTTCCTGTAGGTGACTATCGTAGGTTTGTATTTTGAAAAGAATGGAAAGAAAATCTCAGGGTTGTCTATTTGATTGACGTAGTGTTGTTGATAAAGTGGATAAGGGAAAGTAATTGTAAAAGCACAGCGTATGCGATATTTGTTCTTCCTGTTGTCTTTGTTTCAATTATGGTAGGTATGGTCTTGAAAATGAAAGCTAAGATAGACCGGGAAATATAATGTCTGCGTTTTTTGCTATAGTTTTTATAACTAGGCTTTCGAAAGGTTTTACATGATGTTTAACGTTTTCTTTTAAAAGTGTGATTTCAATAGCTAAGTGATTTTGTTTGTAATTTAAAACAGGGGTTTAGATAAGAGAAATTTAAATACTATATAACTTGCTGAATTAAAATCAACGATTCGCATGTTCTAACAGTTTAAGCAATACAAATGACTAGCAAAGACTAGCTGGCTATTCCTGTTGGGAATGCCATTTGATTCTGAGAAAACTTGATTAAAAACTGATACTGAAAACATTGTTATTTTAACATTGCATTTATAAAAGAAATATAAATCATAGGAGGGTTTTATAAACAATTCATACCTATTGATTCCTGTAGCTTGTCTTGTTGATGATGACCTGCTGATCTCAATAGCTCGTTCTTGCTGATACTGTCCTGCACACTCAACCAACTAGTTATGGAAACTACTGACTCTTAGCTGACCTGATTGGATGACTTTGGGACTACCACGTTCCTACCAACCATGATTCTACAACTGTTCCTGGTTCAGTAAGAATCCCCCCGAGCTGGTTCTAACATGCAAACTGAGAAGTAGAGGCCCTAGATGTGTAGCTGGTTTAGAAATTTATGGGCAGAGTTCACTTCCTCGAACAGAGAGTTCTTCTTGGCATAATAATACCAAAAGAAAAATATCCCCCAAACTTTGGGGTCTATCCTCCTTAAGTAGGACAAATCTTGAATTAGGACTGTTGGAATTTTACTGGTTTCCTTAAAATAATTTAATTTATAAAATAGTATTTGTTTACTTAACTTCTAGTTATTTTGGAACTAAGACTTATCAACTTTGTTTGATTAAAGTGTTTTTAATCTTTAAATCTTTTCATAATAAAATTAATATATTAATTATAAAACCATCTAAATATTAATAAATAATATTTAGTAAGTGGCAGTCCACTTATGCATAAATACATATATCTATAAAAGTGTAAACATTTATAAAAGAATATATAATAAATAACAATATTTATTATTGAAAGCTCCTAATAATAATACTTAGCTTTGGGATCCTTAAGCATTTTGTTTCACATGATGATTCTTTTAATTCTTTTTAATTAAATGGGTCCACTTCTGTGGACGGTTTCGGTAAGCTGGTAGGGCACCTCTAGTCTCTCCTTTTGCATGTCAGATTCCCTCGTTTTAACATGGTAGTTCCCGTAGTAGATGATGATAATAAGATTTGTTTAATCAAGTCGAAATAGTTGTGATAAGACACGTAAGTTCTATTCAGAGTCCTCTCGACTCAACACTTGAGATCTAGAGCCTTTTAACTCAACACTCTCACATGGGCGTTACGTTAGTGCAATTCCAGAGCCTCTGCTCAACACTAGAGCTAGAATGTGGTTGTGAGGCACATCTAGGATATTTAAGTGGCCTCAGATCTGGTAATCATTTCTTTCAAACTTGGAGTGCTCCGGGGCTTATGCCCGACACTCAACGTACCTCAGGGCTTAGGCCCAGTACGTAGTAAGAGTCCTCTAGATACATCGGGGCTTAGGCCAAGTATATAGGTCATTTGCATGTTTCTGAGTCCACGCTCAGCACACTACAAAATACGCCCTATGAATCATGCTCTACACAGTATAACGTAACCAAAGAGGAAAACTCAGTATATCATAATTTGTAACAAATTCTCATAATACCACATAGTTTATTCATTCGGGTTTTCCTCCCCATTATATATATCCAACAATGAAACAATTAGGGTCCATGCCCAATATATCAACTCATGAAAGCATAAATCAAAACATACTAATGTTATGCTAAAATAACAAATCACATATGTTGGGGCCGTAGCCCGATATAACTTTAATACATCATTAGTCCAGAAAGATGGGATATTACAAAATGCGATATATGCGATTTTTAATTGGAATACTCTATCAACTATTACATTCTGTTTATTAACAATAGACAACAACCTAGGTGGGTGATCTCCGATAAATTCCTGATATAGAAATGATAAATAGTTAAAAATTTTGAATTCTTTATTATATGGTTGTTTATTTATTTTTTTAATTTTTTTCAGACATAACTTCTTCTTCATTTTTTTAAATTGTAAAGGTTACAAAACTAATAAAATTGTAACTTATGCATTAGAGGTGACAAAACTAATAAAATTATAGAAGATTTAATTAATATGGTTATAAAAGAATATATAAAATATGAATAAATAAAGATAGATAAATTTCTTAATATGTTTATCTAGTAATTAAATAGAAATAACCAAATTTTACTAATTAAAAGTGATATTAACTAGCACATCCACATAATAGTGGATGAAAACTCCGATAGGGATCACTGTACATCTTTTTTGACTTGCATAATATTTATAAAACCGATATTCTAACACAATAATAATGTAATTGTAAAAATTACAATATAACATGTAATGGATTATGCAAGTGGTAGTGCAGGTTGAGGAGTGTATCATGCAAGTTTGCAACAGATTAGTTGATTTTATAGTGAGAATCAGTACAAAGAAATGATACTTAATATCATACTTAAATCACAAATTTCTTTGAGCTTATATCTCTTTGGATTTTAAGGTTCACATTTTATTAATTATCTTTTATCAATCTTAGACATTATTCCACTTGCTATCACATAAAGAGAACTGCAATTAAATTATTCAATCTATAATGTTAATTCTGAAGCTTTCTATTGACAAAAAATATTTTTAGCAAGGTCTTGTTTCAACTTGTCTAATTGTCAATTAAACCGAGAAGGACTCACCCATTCTGCAATAAATAAGTAGATAAAATGTTCCAGCAACGGCATGTCCCTTATATGATTTCCTTTTCCCATCTCTACTTCCACCCTATGGAGTGAAGGAGAAATAATTTTCTATGTGGGATATAATCTTCATAAATATACACGATCTAGATATTTTTGCAAAGGAAACAAAACTAATGTTAAAAAATGCTTTTTAAAAGATTAAATATAGACAGTGCATTCAAGAAATGTAACGGCTGGATTTTGTTCAAGATTTCATCATGTAACTCTAATTGTATGCCATATATCATGTCACTTAACCAAATTCTAGAGATTGAATGGATAACATGATTCTGTTATCCAAAGAGGCCATGTGTTCTCTATTTAGAAGAAGAAATTAGCCATGGAGAAAGCACATGGAATTAGGGTTTAATATAATCGTTGGGCACTAGTGCATTAAAGAACCATTTATTTTGGTTTGGGTTAGTGATTGACACTATATCTCAAAAAATTATAAATTGATGCACCTGCAAGGATTACACTTAACTACACATCATGTTAGAAATGTGTCAACTTAAAGAAATAGCACCTAAGATTGAGAGCCGGAGTCCATTGAGGATCAAATGTAATTATAATCTGGCACATTTCCAGTTCTATGACTGCACATGAAGAATAGGAATCATATATCCATCAGCGCACAAACTTCACAGATATGCCCAAGAAATCAAGTCGCTGAGATTGAGGGTGCTTTATGAACATGAAGATCTTGTTTCTTGAATATCACTGAGACTTCTTCATTTGTTTCCATATGACCGTCAAATAATGTGTTGAAATGCAGATGATGCTACCTTCCACCCGATCGAAGAATCTACCGACATGAAGAAGGCCAATAGTAAGGGTACGTTTTGTTTACTTTTATGTGCAGATTTCATGGAGGTTGATATGGACAACAACTAAGAAACACTACAACATGTTCAATATTAACGCTTCAATTAGCCAAATGTGGTTGTAACTAAACAATTATGTTACCGTTATGCCATGCAAGCAGTTTTGTAATGCAATAAATAGATGCCCCATCAATGTAATTGTGACCCTGCAATAATAAAATTAAAATGTTTGTTTAGTTTTTTTGTTTTCATTTCAATCTTTGTGCCCATGTTTTTTAACACAATAACCTTGCAAATTTGTTGCTTAAATCAAATCGCAGAAGCATGAAACAATTTGATTACTAAAATAAATTTGAATTTTCAAAAGGTTCACATGGAGTATTTTACCTCAAGTATATTTTAGATTGTTACCGAAAATTTTAAATGAATCTTTCACGAGTTCCTAAGAGTCCCAAAAGTATCGTCGCCATGATTTCTCCATTCGCCATCAAATTGCAAAGCTCGATAAGGGAGAATAACAGATCGGTAAAGAGGGAGAATACACGATTTCCCTATGGAGTAGTTGCCAGATCCTGAAAGCAGAAAAATAGAGTTGTTAGAAAAAAAACAGCTTTGTTAAAAAACTTAATACTCTGTGAGAAAAGCATTATGGATAACAAACCAGCCCAGCTTTTGTAGTCGACTTGCAACAAATGATGGAGCGTTCCATTCCATTGGTCTTCGTCTCCGCCAATTAGAAAGAAGATATGGAAACCCTTTCCAATTCATTTTCTTAGCTTCATCTTGTCCACAGTGTTTCTATTGTAAAACGTGGCCGATCCACCAGGCCGTCGATTAGCAAATTAGCAAAAAGAACCATGGATTTAGCAAACGACTTTTCGGTAGGTTGCTCATCACAATAAATCTGGGTCGTTCAATATATGTGCTTAACGAATCTCTTTGAAGGTATATGCCAAAGAGGTGAATCTCGACCATCCATCATTAATCAAGTATTAAAAGGATGCTATAGCCTCTCACTACAATTCTCCTTGTAGGGCCTATCGGTGAATAAATAATATATTACGAGAAAAAAAAACATCCATGTTTTTTTTAAATCTTTCATAATACAAAACTTTATATTTATTTATCAACCATGAATTGTATATTATGTATTAGAGGTAAACGTTGTGTCCATTCAAGTTCAGTGTTTAATTGGGATATATGTAAGTAAGTGGGTGATCTCTCAAAAATTCCTCATATAACTAGCACAACCACTTAACTTGTCGGAGGTGAACACTCATAGATCACAAATTAAGTGTCATGAACAAGTTATATGTTTATTGTTCTGCATGCAATCACGGGTTGTCTATTAACTTATTTAGTTAAATGGATTGTCTCTCACTACCTATTATAAATTCATGAGCTATGAATTATCCACACATTAAATACCAAATTTTTTTTATATTTTTTTTTATAATTATTTATTATTATTAAAAATTTTGAGACAATCTTTTTTTATTATAAAACTTTGAAGAAAATTTCATATTTATTGTTGCATTATAGGTGATAAAACTAATGATAAAATTTGGAAATAACCTTGGGAAGGAATACACTAAGGGAAAAATATCAAGGTCCTAAAACAAGCAAAACAAAGTTGGATTGAGCCCGATTGAGTGACGTTGAGACATTGTTGGGCACTATGACATGCATGACTTCCATGCAAGTGTTGCATTGGTGATAGTAGGATAGAGAATAATTCAAATCTGAAATCCATTTATTCCTATTATCCCCAACTTGAAGACCAAGGCCTTGACCAAACCAAAACTAAGACCCTGAAACTGACTTGGACTGAACCTAGATAACTAGAAACTAATGATTGATACTCTTTAATTGACATAATAACTGAGTGTATGGATGAAACACTCATTCGATGGAAACTTATGATACTCTTTAATAGCGCAAGAGTGATAATGACTATGAGTCCTACACCTTTCTTTGACTCGAATTGGAGTTTGAGAAGGCTACTTGGAGCAATCCTCGTTTTGATTAAAGGAGGTTTAATTATAGTGTTGGTGGCTGTAGGATCAATGTTTGGGCGTATGTATCTAATGACGGAGGGGGTGTTTTTAATGACAAGTTTTACAATGGCTGTGGTGGTAGATAGAGGGGACGCGATCGACAAGATGAGGTCATTCACTCTGGTTTCAAGAGGGCATTCAATTTATGAACATCAAACCATGGAGGGAATTCACTCCAGTTTCATCGTCCAACTTGTAAATTATGTGCCATGTTTTGAAGGGATTGTAGCAGGAAGAAAGGATTTCTTTTACTATTCTTCTTCAAGGGGCGGTTTCTTTTCCAATGGAACAATTTATTACGAATAAACTAAAATCCATGGCTCAAATGGCCTTACTTAAGACAATGGCTGGCCCCTACTTGTCTATGTATGTCTATTAGCTACGTCGGTCTCCTCTAGAATGTAATGCCCATCTCCTCTGGGCACACTGATCGCCTCTGCTCCTCACACGATGTGCTCTTGAAATTCCTGAAACCGTCTCCTATGGGCGCACCGTTCTCCTCTATTCCTCTCACACTGTGCTCTTGAAATGCCTGAAACTCACTATGTTTTAGATGCTCTTAGATCTTGAAATGCCTCAAGCTCACTCTGTTCTAGATGCTCCAAGATCTCTCAATCATTCTCCCTCTACCGTGGATCTTGGCATGCGCTCTCAACCAATAGTTCTTTGAAGGGTGATTTCATTGCCTCAACTATCAAGGCATGTTATTCTTTATGAGAGAATAATGGTTTAGACCAAGGTTGTGTTGGCGTATGTCTAAATGCTTGCGCATTTGCATGTTTCAATATTATTATTAGTGATGGATGGAAATACATATGACCAATTAACCATTTAAACTTCCAAGTTCCCACAATGATATTTCTAGACAACTTATTTCTATGTAATGTTTGGGCCTACCTTTTTATCTAGATAGGCAAAAGATGGCGTTACATTAGTATCTTCTTTAATTTAATACATGTTTTTCTATTTGAAGGGTGCTTTCCAATTTTATCTTCCAATAGTTTAGTCAAGAAATAACATCTTTTTCCCATATTATTTATGTCTTATGGGTATGTTACCTACCTAATAATAGCCTCACATATTTTCTCCATATTAATTATATCCTATGAGTACATACCTACCTAATAATAGTTTCACTTTTATTGGAAGGAATCTCAAGCTATAAGAAGAGAACTAGATATGGCTTATTCTTACTAAATTTAAGAGCATAAGCTATAATGATGCTCCCGAGCTAGATTTCATAAATGTTGTTTATAGTAAAATAGTCAACATACACTCATCTGGCTCACCCTCCATGACCCAACAACAAACAATTTTCGCAACATTACCTCCCACTAAAACCATTAAACATTATCATAAGAATTGAACATAGTTAGTAGGAGGAGGTGTGTGTGTGTGTTTTAAGGAAAAAACTATAGGATCCCTCATCCTGTCTAAGATTCCCAGATAGAAGGTGGATCAACCATAAAAAATATTAATTGCCGGTAACCTCAAAGGGAATCAATAAAATTTGAACATGTCACATATATTATCCCTATTAAAAATACCTTGGATATATGGCTCAACTTATTGAGATAACCCCTAGAGTCTCTTTTATATATATATATATAGATAGATAGATAGATAGATAGATAGATAGATAGATAGATAGATAGATAGATATATTCTCATTTTGCTCCCATCTTTTCATTATTCATAATTTTTTATTCCATCCATTGTTTTTTTAGTATTTATCCCAAACCCTAGCTTGATGGATGGAGAACTTTTCATGATATATTTACTTTGTGCTCAACATGTCTTTCTCTTTAGTGAGAGTATTGAAATTTTCCATTCTCATTTACATTTTGTTTTATCTATATTTTTTAGATTATATTTATTTTAGTTTGAATTTAATAATCATTTTGGTGTTTTCATTCTTATAACGAGCCAAGGGACAACGATGATAAAAACCATATCTACTACTCTCATACCATCCAATGTCGTTAAATATCAATGGATTGATGTTATCTTCGTAGCCATGACCACATTTCCATAGAGAAATTATGTACCCTTATGGCCTATCATGTCCATGATATTGTTGTGCTTCTAAGCGGTTTCAACCTCATGGATACACATAATAATGATTTATAGCACAAATGTGTGTCCACTCTTAACAATAACTTCAAGCTTGGATTATTCTTCTGTTCTTACTACGTGCCTAATCCCACGAGCGCTCCATATGACCATCTTTACATATTTTGCGCCTGCCACTTGGTTCTCATTGTCGTTTTGGTTTAGAGAAAAGCATTCCCTACCACTATTGAAGATTTTTATTAAATGGTTAAATTTCATACTTATCTAGTTGCACACCATCTTTGTTATCTTATGGGTACTATTATTATTTTTTGTTCAATGGCACATTGTTAACATTGACCTCTCTTGTCATTTCAACAATGATGATATAATATAATATATAAATTTAAACTTTTTGAAAAAGTTAAAATTTGCGTTAAAATTATAATATATAAATTCAATATTCTCTCAAAAAAATAAAAAAAAAATTGTGATATATATATATCCTCGATAATATTTAAAAGTATATTTTTAAAATTATAAAAATATTAAAAAAAATTATCAAAGAGAGAGACACATCCCAAATCTCATTTAAACATGTTGTAATAAGAAAATTTTCAAAGAGTATTCTTCACCCAATAATTTATGCGCCTAAGCCCACGAGCACTCCATATCACCATCGTGTCAACAGAATCCAACGATCAAGATCATCTCAATGGTAAATCGACGGATGTTGTCACGCTTTCCAAAAAGGTAGGGGGCCTGACAGGTCGTCCCGGACTCCAGGCTAGTGACTTCTAGTGGATTCAAAGCACTCAAGGCCCCCACCATACCTTCTGCACTACGCATCGATTAACATTAGTGAGGCATGCCCTTATAAAAACATGAAACCTCAAACTATTTTCCAATGTGGATAAATCCCAAAGACAAATTAATCGCCATCGTCGATCTCTTTGATCGGACGGTTGCTGAGTCTCTGTGTGCAACCCTTCAAATTTCACTCACCTTTCATAATATAAAACTTTATATCTATTTTATCAACCATGAATTGTATATTATGTATTAGAGGTAAACGTTGTGTCCATTCAAGCTGACTTGTGGGAGGTGAACACTCATAGATCACAAATTAAGTGTCACGAACAACTTATATGTTTATTGTTCTGCCTACAATCACTGGTTGTCTATTAACTTATTTAGTTAAATGGATTGTCTCTCACTACCTATTATCCATACATGAGCTATGAATTATCCACACATTAACTACCAATTAATTTTTATATTTTTTTTATAATTATTTATTATTATTAAATTGTTTGAGACAATCATTTTTTTTATAAAACTTTGAAGAAAATTTGATATTTATTGTTTCATTATAGGTGATAAAACTAATGATGAAATTTGGAAATAACCTTGGGAAGGAATACACTAAGGGAAAAATATCAAGGTCCTAAAACAAGCAAAACAAAGTTGGATTGAGCCCGATTGAGTGACGTCGAGACATTGTTGGGCACTATGGCTTGCATGACTTCCATGCAAGTGTTGCATTGGCGATAGTAGGGTAGACAACAATTCAAATCTGAAATCCATTTATTCCTATTATCCCCAACTTGAAGACGAAGGCCTTGACCAAACCAAAATAGAGACCCTGAAACTGACTTGGACTGAACCTAGGTGACTAGAAACCAATGATTGATACTCTTTAATTGGCTTAATAAGTGAGTTTATGGATGAAACACACATTCGATGGAAACTTATGATACTCTTTAATAGCGTAAGAGTGATAATGACTATGAGTCCTACACCTTTCTTTGACTCGAATTGGAGTTTGAGAAGGCTACTTGGAGTAACCCTTGTTTTGATTAAAGGAGGTTTAATTATAATGTCGGTGGTTGTAGGATCAATGTTTGGGCGTATGTATCTAATGACAGAGGGGTTGTTTTTAATGACAAGTTTGACAATGGCCGTGGTGGTAGACAGATGGGACGCGGTTGACAAGATGAGGTCACTCACTCTGGTTTCAAGAGGGCATTCAATTTATGAACATCAAACCCTAGAGAGAATTCACTCTAGTTTCATCGTCCAGCTTGTAAATTATGGGCCATGTTTTGAAGGGATTGTAGCAGGAAGAAATGGTTTCTTTTACTATTCTTCTTCAAGTGGGGGTTTATTTTCCAATGGAACAATTTATTACAAATAAACTAAAATCCATGGCTTAGATGGCCTTACTGAAGACAATGGCTAGCCCCTATTTGTCTCTGTCTGTCTATTAGCTGTGTCGATCTCCTCTAGAATGTAATGGCTGTCTCCTCTGGGCACACTGATCTCCTCTGCTCCTCAAAGGATGTGCTCTTGAAATTCCTCAAACCATCTCCTCTGGGCGCACCATTCTCCTCTATTCCTCACACGTTGTGCTCTCGACCAATAGTGCTTTGAAGGGTGATTTCATTGCATCAACTATCAAGGCATGTTATTCTTTATGAGAGAATAATGGTTTAGACCAAGGTTGTGTTGGCGTATGTCTACATTGTTGGGAATTTGCATGTTTCAATATTATTATTATTAATGGATGGAAATACATATGACCAATTAACCATTTAAACTTCCAAGTTCCCACAATGATATTTCTAGACAACTTACTTGTATGTAATGTTTGGGCTTACCTTTTTATGTAGATAGACGAGAGATGACGTTACATTAGTATCTTATTTAATTTAATACATGTTTTTCTATTTGAAGGGTGCTTTCCAATTTTATCTTCCAATAGTTTAGTCAAGAAAGAACATCTTTTTCCCATATTAATTATATCTTATGGGTACATTACCTACCTAATAATAGCCTCATATATTTTCTCCATGTTAATTATATCCTATGAGTACATTACCTACCTAATAATAGTTTCACTGTTATTGGAAGGAATCTAAAGCTATAAGAAGATAACTAGATATGGCTTATTCTTACTAAATTTAAGAGCATAAGCTATAATGATGCTTTCCCAGCTAGATTTCATAAATGTTGTTTATAGTAAGATAGTCAACATACACTCAGCTGGCTCACCCTCCATCACCCAACAACAAACAATTTTCGCAACATTACCTCCCACTAAAACCATTAAAAATTATCATAAGAAATGAACCTAGTTAGTAGGAGGAGGTGTGTGTGTGTGTTTTAAGGAAAAAACTATAGGATCCCTCATCCTCTCTAAGATACCCAGATAGAAGGTGGATCAACCATAAAAAATATTAATTACTGGTAGCCTCAAAGGGAATCAATAAAATTTGAACACGTCACATATATTATCCCTATTAAAAATACCTTGGATATATGGCTCAACTTATTGAGATAACCCTAGGGTCTTCTTTTATATATATATATATATATATATATATATATATTCTCATTTTGCTCCCATCTTTTCATTGTTCATATTTTTTATTCCATCCATTGTTTTTTTAGTATTTATCCCAAACCCTAGCTTGATGGATGGAGAACTTTTCATGATATATTTACTTTGTGCTCAACATGTCTTTCTCTTTAGTGAGGGTATTGAAATTTTCCATTCTCATTTACATTTTATTTTATCTATATTTTTTAGATTATATTTATTTTAGTTTGAATTTAATAATCATTTTGGTGGTTTCATTCTTATAACGAGCCAAGGGACCACGATGATAAAAACCATATCTACTACTCTCATACCATCCAAGGTCACTAAATATCAATGGATTGATGTTATCTTCATAGCCATGACCACATTTCTCTAGAGAAATTTCATACCCTTATGGCCTATCATGTTCATGATATTGTTGTGCTTCTAAGTGGTTTCAACCTCATGGATACTCCTAATAATAATTTATAGAACAAATGTGTGTCCACTCTTAACAATACTTCAAGCTTGGATTATTCTTCTATTCTTACTACGCGCCTAATCCCACGAGCGCTCCATATGACCATCTTTACATATTCTGCGCCTGCCACTTGGTTCTCATTGTCCTTTTGGTTTAGAGAAAAGCATTTCCTACCACTATTGAAGATTTTTTTTAAGATGGTTAAATTTCATACTTATCTAGTTGCACACCATCTTCGTTATCTTATGGGTACTATTATTTTTTTTTTTTCAATGGCACATTGTTAACATTGACCTCTCTTGTTATTTCAACAATGATGCTATAATATAATATATAAATTTAAACTTTTTGAAAAAGTTAAAATTTGCTTTAAAATTATAATATATAAATTCAATAATCTCTTAAAAAAAAATTAAAATTTGGGATATATATATATATCCCATGATAATATTTAAAAGTATATTTTTAAAATTATCAAAGAGAGAGACACATCCCAAATCTCATTTAAACATGTTGTAATAAGAAAATTTTCAAAGAGTATTCTTCACCCAATAATTTATGCGCCTAAGCCCATGAGCGCTCCATATCACCATCGTGTCAACAGAATCCAACGAACAAGATCATCTCAATGGTAAATCGACAGATGTTGTCACACTTTCCAAAAAGACAGGGGGCCTCACAGGTCGTCCTGGGCTCCGGGCTGGTGACTTCTAGTGGATTCCAAGCACCCAGGTCCCCCACCATACCTTCTGCACTACACGTAAATTAACATTAGTGAGGCTTGCCCTTATAAAAACATGAAACCTCAAACTATTTTCCAATGTGGGATACATCCCAAAGATAAATTAATCACCATCGTCAATCTCTTTGATCAAACGGTTGCTAAGTCTCCGCGTGCAACCCTTCAGATTTCACTCACCTTCAAGATCTCCTGATGCCCTCTCGAATCACATTCTTCCTGCAGCTAATCCAAATCATTGTCATCATCATTCTCTTCCTCCTCAACCACATCGTTAGTGTAATCATCAAACTGCTCCCCCTGTTCTTGCGCCAGCACCTTGTGACAGTATATCCAAATCGATGCCTCCACTGTCTATGATTTTGACATTCAACTGACACCCTCCTAACCATTTAGAAATATAATTAATCACTTCTGACGAATTTGGCTTCTCAATATGAAAGCTAACTTTCTGGGGTCGTTTCTCTATTTTAGGATGAGGGAATCTAGATGCCTCTTCCACCAAAATGGCTCAATCAGTTCCTACTTATCAACCACCATGACCTTCATATTCGTGTGAGAAGATAGTAGGCATGATAGGTGATACCTAGCATTGGAGGCCAGTTTCCTTTCCTAATCGCCAAGCTTGTTCACAACCATTGAAAGGAGCTTGCATTTTTTAAAAGAGAGAAATAATGTTGTTGAAATAGTATGGCTCTCCAAAGGTTTAACACTAGCCATCACTCACTAAATTACCCAGTCGGTGATGGAAGGTGACTCTCAATTCATTATAATCCCATTGCAACACTTGAAAAATGGTACCTCAGTAAAACAATTAGCCAAAAATTGGTGACTAGGGGATGGCTTATATCACATGGCCACCGTTCTTCTACTCATTTCAGTGATCATATCCTCTCATGTTAGATGTGAAGCTAACAAAATTCACTCCCTACTAATTGCTTCTAATAATTGTTGCTAGTGCTTACCCTTCCCTTTATTCTCAGAACACTAAGAGGCATGGTGACCAAAATTGTGGCACTTAAATCACTTCACATGGCTCATTACTTGAAAATACCTCATTACTTGGGTAAACCTATTAATATTTTATTGAGGCTTCCCAAAACATGCTAGGAATGTGCCATTATTATTGTTGGTTCCGACATTAAAACTAAGATACTACTGAGGGGTTTACTATTGGATCTAGCTATAAATATATGGCCCAATAGTTTCTTCCTTAAATCTACTGCATATCTTCCTGAAGAATTATCTTTTTCAATACATCAAACACCAACATAATATTTTGACAAATCAAGGGCATATGCTGATACTAGGAGCATTTTGTATCTCTTCTTTATGGAGTGGTATAATAGAGATTGTAGAATAAATTTACTGTTGTAAATGCCAAAACATTCACACATAACAAGATTTGCTTTCTTGATGGTTTGATATCACTCCGTATTAGTTTATGGCATGTCAACTTCATAAATATGAAAATTATTCCTATCAAACTCAACCTCCTTTTCTGCAATTCCTTCTTAGGAAGGAAACATCTATGCTTTGATACAATATAAACCGAACACTCTATAGTGATTAGGGTTGTTCAGCAGTAGGAATGCTTCCTCTTCAGAAGATGGATTTCAACTTATGGATCAAAATTAAATGCATTAATTAGTGTGTTGATCTAGACATTTTTCTCTTTAGCCCATTTTCTTATATCATCATTTCTCTATTATTCCTTGAGTTGGGTCTAAGAATACATATAGAGTGCTCATAAATAATGCATAGGATACCCACATAGAATCCTGGAACAATAAATTTTTTTGCAAGAGAAGTTGTAAGGGTTAAAATAGTCACAATTTCACTTCAATGAATAGATATTAGAACATCTACCTCAACCACTAAATATCATCAAATAGGCACACTGAATAAGTATATAAAATGTAAATACATGTTGTGATCAATGATTGGCTCGAGTCGTACATAGTTAAGCATATGAAATCTGGTTGGTCTTAGTCACCAAAATCTTCTTTTGTAATCAAGTTGGACTGGAGCTGATTTCAACATATTTTATCACAAATGTGTACCATGCAATATCATCAATCAAACTCTTGTTTAGGATAGTGATCATTACTGGAAATTACAATTCTAAGAGAAGTAAAATACCCTTGAACTAACCTCTATACTGGGCATAATTCTTACATCTGATGTTTGCATTCTTGAAACAACAAATAAGACCCATTTGCTTACCCAAGGTGACCTGACTCTATATACACTAGCCCCCTAGTCCAATTAAGGGAAAATATTTGGCCAATTTTTCATAGTTCTCAACAAAGTCCATGTTCAATAATGGAATTGTCATAGTGAGTGGTTTATTTGATGAGGTCTCTGATACCTAGAAATCGAAGGAGTATTTGCAAAAAAAATGGTTTCCTAATTTAGATAAACCCATAATTGAGCATCTTCAAAAGTTGGTCACTGATGACATATTCCCTAAATTAGGTATCCAAACCCATGGGTCGTGGTGGTAGATTGTTGGTAGAATTGTTTCAAGGATTTTAAGAAGTTTAATCTTGTGGATGGATCTTTATGACTTAATGATAGATTTGTGTTTGGGGATAAATTGAATGATTTGTGGAGGGTGGTCTCTAAGCAATATACCTGTTTTGTTCAACTTCACTCTATTTGGAAAATTTTCATTAAGTCAACAAGGATACCTTTGTTTAGTCCTTAATGCCCATTTAGTCCAAGTGCACTATATACATGCCTAGGCTTGGATAGAGATTGTTAAGGAAAACCAATAATCTGTTTGAGATCTTGAGAGAGTACCACTCTTAGGCTTGGTCAAGTTACATGATAATATGATTTAAATAACATATATAACCAAACTAGCATATAAAATGTACCATTTATTGAAATTAAAAATATGTTGATCTTTTCATTCACTCTTTATTGTATTTTTTGCAACTCATATTAATTTAAACATCTCATAAATTTTAAGGTTTAAATGCTTGTATCTATTTCTCAAACATTCTTTGTAGAAAATGGACATTGGGAATTGTAAGAGAAGCACAAATTGTACCCCTCATAAGACAAATATTCATTTTTTAGTGGTTTTGTAGCAATTTAGGGGCCCATTTATGGGGCATGATCCCAAAATGCAATGACTTAAAGTTTAATCCCTATATTTTAACCCCAAACCCCAACTTGGGCTATGAGATATATCATTGTTATTCAGAAACCTCAAATTTAAGATTATATGCTCCTTATTGGAGAAATAGTCATTTTTTATAGGGGATATGTAGTGGTTTGGAACCATGATCCCTAAAATTATTAGTTTGCATCTAATCCCTTTGTTTTTTTCCTTAATACATGGTTTAGGCCATGATGTATATCGTTGTTGTGGGATAACCTCGAATTTAGGTGCATATAGCCTTCTTAGGGTGTGAATTTTTTTGTAAGACATTTTCAGTGGTATGGGATATTAATCAAGTTTAGGTTAATGCTAACACAGTTTATTAAGCAATTATTAATCAATATAACACAATTACCATTATTCTTTGATTTAGTTTCCTCTTTTAATGCATGAGTAATTTAACGATTTTTAATCTAACTATTTCTTTGTATTTTTGGAGGGTTTTACTGAATTTATTAATTACAATATGTAATCCTTTCAGCAGTTATGGTAACATTTTAATAGCTTATTCTATCTTCTTCATGTGATCACTCTTCGCCATAATCCTTTGTCATTTTACAGAAATCTTGACAATGTGAAATCTTTGTTTGTACAGGGTTTTACTAAACATGGCGAGCCTCTAGTTTTATCATTTTCTTGATATCTTATCAATTTTTTAGGCTTCTGTTAAACACACTTACTGCCAACTAAAACAACTAACTCTTAAACCGATGATAACCCATATGACCATTGTGCCAATAGTTTTAAAAAAATAATCAACGGGCGAGATCTTTTTCTCGATAAATCGATGAATGCTGTTATTTTTCCAAAAGGGTGGGGAGCCTAACAGGTCGTCCCAGGCTCGAGGATGGTGACTTCTCGTGGATTCCAAGCACCTGGAGCCCCCACCACACCCTTTTCACTACACATTGAATAGAAATAGTGAGGATGGGCTTTATAAAGACATGAAACACAAACACTGTTGTCAATGTGGGATAAATCCCAATCACTGAATCGATCGCCACCGTCGATCACTATGATCAGATGATTGTTGAGTCTTTCGCAATGGATTCTTCATCTTCTCTTCTTCTTGCATCGATCAACCACTCCTCCATCTGGCTTCCCCTGTTGCTCCCCCTGTTCATGTGCTAGCCTCACCACCAGCTTCTTGGAACTCCTGATCCTGACTTTCAAATGAAAATAGGAAGTTGTGTGGTAAATCATACAATGCGCTTCCTATGTCCAGTAAAAATCTTGACAACTTTCACAAGAAATTAGTCTTTCTGGATTATAGATTATACTTTATAACCTTGAGCATTCGAAACAAGTCACTCCAAACCCATCTGTCAAAATATCTATAATATTCACCCAAAATTGAAGTGAAATGGCTCCAGACAAGACAGATGATTCATTCTCAGGCTTGAAATCTGTGTCATTTTGATTATTCTCTATAATTGAAGCCCGAGAAGAACTGTCACCAGGAACAATTTCCCTTCCATAGTTGTATGATTCTTGGCTTACCCCAAATTTAGGCTTTCATCAATAATATCACAAAGTCCTCGTTTGTACAAAGGAATTGCTCCTCAGTCACCATTTTTGCATATGATCATTCATATCTCGAAATCCTTTCAGAATGAGAATGTTTTATGTTCTTGATCTTTCAGAGACAAATTATAAGAACATTCTTTCAAAATCAATTTCAACATTGAAGATCATACCTCAA